>CM029556.1:3550145-3987645 GCA_017141385.1 Sogatella furcifera
CACTTTTCTTGTTCTTTTCTTCGAACTAGATTGCTACAATCCTATTGTTTCAATACACTGACAGTTTTATTTCTCATCATTACAAGGAAATATGATCGCTCATCCCGGTTGAGAGAGAGAGAGATACACTGTTTGTTGATCACCAGGAAAAGTTAGATCATTTCAAATAGATGGGATTAGATCTAAAATATATTCATAGAATGTGAGAAACTAACATGGCTGACGCCAAAACATTAGGCGGTTTTGTCTGCCTCTTGAACGTCATGTTACCTACTAATAGCTTATGTAAAGTATTCACCATCTCTTTTCATTTCAAAAACAATTAGGCTTATAGTCGGCGCAATCTAAGTTGACGAAAACCCCCTCCACCAGAGAAATATCTACGTTGCCAGATTGTGTAAAATTGGAACATCTTCAAATTCGCGATGAAACCCCATATCTAGACGTAGAATTGTATCCTTGATATTCCAGTAGTATTAAAAAAGTTCCTGGATAGAAAGATTCAAAGGAAATTTGATTTTTTTGAAAAAAATTAAAAATTGCGAAAATATTACTTCCTTTTGTATATCACTTCTCTCACAATAATGGGTTGTAGTAAATATGAAGTTTTTTATATCAAAATGACAAGGAGAATTCGAGCTTTCTAATGGTTTTTGAATTTTCTATATACGACCAATAATTATGTTTCAATGAATGAATATGTTTGCCAATGTCAGGTCTACTCGAACAGAAAACATGAAATTTTCGATGATCTAGAAACTTTTTTGTTTGAGAAGATAATTGGGTGGTGAAAGCGTGAAAGTTGTTCAAAAACAATTGAAATTATTTTTCCAAATGTCGAAAATAGTCGGCAGATCGTAATTTGGCCTCTCAAGAGTTTCAAAGTAAGGAGAGCGGTATATGCATGAATCATTGTATGTTAAAGATTGGAGTTATTGAAGTTGATCGACTTGGATATTCGAGCTGGTTTATCATAAAAATAGTGAGTTTTACAACAACGCGTGATTTTTCCGAAGCTACGCTGTCACTTTTAACATTCACTTTTTTACATTCAGTTGAATGTGCTTGCGTTAGAAGTTTCAATTTCACGCAAAATGACAACGTAGCTATTTCTCGGGTGGAGGAGGTTTTCGTCAACTTAGATTGCGCCGGCTATATTTTAATGACAACTTTGATTGACAACATCACCTGTTGGAGCCCACAAGGAGCAGACAAAACCGCTCAACTTTTTGGGTCAGCTATATAAATTCAAATTATTAATTCATTCATTTAATGATTTGAAATTATACAAAATATTTAAACCTATCTTTTCCAAATTTTGAGAAATATTTGAAATGAGCTGAAGGTTATATTAACAATGATCCATATTCACTTCTCAAAATGATGAAAAAACTATTTTTTATCAATTTATAATATTTAGATTATTGTCAGACATAATATTTACACCGAGATTGAAAGACTTGATCGTAATTTTGTAATCAAAGCTAGAGAAATAGGATTAATAGAGAATGAATAACCATTTCCGTTTTAAAATTCAAGATAGAGAACTAACAGGAATGCATGATGTTATTGTTTTATTCAGTTAGAATGTTAATAATAATTTTATTGAAACAATGAGAGGTTAGTGAGATAAGGCATTAGTAAAGCAGCTTCATAAAAAATGCGTGGACAGGTAGATTTATCCAGAACTCGAGAGATAATGAAAATTCATGAGTCCCATTTCGCAACTTATTTAAAAAAAATTAACATCTAAGGTTTTTACTATGTGATTTCTACATCATCTATGCAAATATTGAGCAAATAATTAATCTCTGTTTCCCATTCATTTACGAGCTCCATCTTATCCTCAATTGTTGACATTAGAAAAACAAACACAAAGAATCAAAGATAACCGCAGATTGGCGGCTAACTGACGTTAAAAATAAACACAGTCAAGGGACGTCAATCATTTACGGTGCTATTTTCAATGTACTTTGGAGGGATTGAACAAAAGAGAACGATAAAACTCGGTCATTTGCTATTATAGGCTCAACATATGGCGGCTGATCGTATCATTCATTATTGTGAACTCACAGAATTTTTATAACAGAAAGAGTGTGGAGGTGAAGGAATCTTTATTATAATAAGAACAGAAATATATTTTCAATGAGGGTGTGTTTAAGTTTGATGAGATTGTGTCTATATTGATTGAATGAGAAAGGAAGATATTTTAAAAGCACAGATTTAATAAAAATCAAGAAAAATAGGCCTATATGAAATACCTTAACTATTCTTTTCAAATCTGTGACTTCACAATATCTTGTCTTTCCATTTAATATAGATAACTACTACAATATCACCTTCACAACTAGTAAACAATTTCTTTATCTACTAGAATCAAATTATTCAATAACAGAACTTAGATGATTTTTCAAATATTTCAGGTAGCTAATCATTTTCATCTAATAATGAAAATTTATTAATCTTGATCAGTATTGTTCTCAACGTCTGTTCAGTTGGTAGTGATATTTAAAAAAAATATTATTAGAAATTCATGTGCTTATAGAGCCCTAGTGTGTATCTAGCATTTGAATTGCACATCAATTCAACCTTATTTTAATGAAAAAGAAATCAAGAATAATTTGCAACGACCTCAATTGAAAGGACAATTTACAGTGTACAGCATCGATTTCTTAGATCAAAGTTCTTAGTTATTTCTCTGTAAATCATTAATCAGCTATTCACCGTAGATTACATTCAACCGAGAACTTAACCGCGATAAATAACAAACCACAACACGATAAGAATCTCTAAAACACTATCACAACAAAATATAGGCTACTTTGTTTCAATATGTAGAAAAACTTGAATTTCAAAGTAGGAACCAACACTCAATACGAAAACACAACACTATATCACAACAAGCCACTTGATAAGAGTAAGATGGAATCATTTTTTCAATGATAGAAATAAGTATATTATCAAGATTTTAATAAAACAATAGAAACTATTCACAACACATTCCACGAAACACTACTGACCAGTATACTACTAGCCAGAATCTACAACTGCGAATCCTTAATTGCACTATGACCATATTTATTACTGATAAGAGTGACAAAACCAGAAGATAAGTTAACAAACATAATTCGCAAGATAACTATTCAGACACAGCTTTTAAATTTAGTGTACAGTTCAACCCATTAACAACAATTTCATGTTGTTCATTTTGGTGTTGTGGTTGTATTTCATTCAGCAGTAAGTTTGTTCAGGGATAACAATGATTATCTATATAATGCAAATAGTTGTCGTAATCACATTTAGCCTGGTAAATTATCAGGAATTGATTTTATTGAATCTAATGTAGGCCTGATGTGAAGGGCTTACATGTTCATTCAAGAAATACTTTGTAATTGATATAAAAGTCTTAGGAATATTCGATGATCTCTCCAAATATTTAGAATAGTGGATTGAGAATCGAGTAATAAAACCTTTTAGAATGTTTGGGTATGGTTTTTGAAGAGAAATTTTGTTTAATCGGCGAAATAATAGTAGGCTATTGTAATTTTCAGTTTCCTCCATTCTAGTATTCTAGTAGCCCAGAAAATGAGTTTTATACTTTTTAACTTCCAGTACTTACAAAAAAATTTGTTCCATCGATTAAAAAAAAAATTTTTTTTCTTTGTAGCTCAACTTCTTTCAAAGTGTTGAATGAACAGCCAGTTTGAAATTTTTCGACATATCTCAACTTGAAAAATATTCAGAATGATTTTTGTTTCTCTCCGGTTATTCTGGTTTGATTTCAAGTGATCTAATCCCAATTTATTCTTGTTCCACATCAAGTGTTCCAGTTCAATTGTTCCACATCTTTAAAACAGAATCTATATAAAAGCTAGTTTCGAATATATATAAATTTAGACTGCAAGTACCATTCACTGTGGTGTGTCATTAAGGTTAATTGTAGTGTTAGAGGGGGAGGAGGGAAAGGTTTCAAAAGTTGGCAATGTCATAGGTCATTATAATTAGAGGTGCTCTAAACGCTCATCTCTTTTCTTTAAGAGCTTTGTCAAATTGAAACTTGATGACTAGTAACTTAGCTAGTGAAGTCTATGTGGGAAAGAACTTAGCTCATCTTTAACACATCATAAGACTAGAAGATAATTATAATTATTAAAGGAGATAGACTTGTAGATAGATAGACTATAGAACAGATAGAGATATGAACAGAATTCACATTTCTAGTAAACAAATTATTTACGTGTTCATTCATCTATATCTGATACAAGAATTTGAATGAAATAAACCTCATTTTCAATATTAATTGAGTTGGAAATAAAACCAATAATTTCAAACAACATAACACATGAATACCTCCTCCATCAAATGCATAAACGAAATCTTTCTCAATCCAATCAACTAATCCACGAAGCCAATTATATGAGTTGAGCTTGCATATTGAGTAGTTCATTACACTATCAATGTGAGATTCAAGTTTTGATTGGAATATCATCTAATCTATCGAATACAGAATAGAAGTGATGAATATAATTGAACAGATTGACGTGTTCCATAACCTCACGAAGAATGAATTGAGAGAATGATGTGATCTCATGAGAGAATCTAATGATTATCTTACCAATGCTGAATGATTACATTATTAAAAAGTTAACTCTTCAATGGAATCGACTAATTGGACTTAACAAAATCGACATGGAGTGAACAAAACTTATGATAGGATATAGGAAAATGGTATTCCTATATGGAAAAATAATATAAAAAATAATAGACATTGGGCCTAGGCAATAAATTATCCTGATGAAATCGAAGAGTTTACTGATGAAGAGTCAGTTACTCACAGTGGAATAAATACAATGCTTCAAAGTGATAAATACGAGTATAATGATGTGAAAAATGAGAAATAGATCAAGAATAAAAACCAAAATGAAACGAACAAATGTTGTGATTATTACCTTTGTACCTCAATTCCAACTATAACTATTAGAAGAAATCGTAATAATGTAGGCCTTGAACGTATTATGAAACATGTAGAGCACAAATGTATCACTTTACAACATAGTTCAACAAACCATGAAGTTCAGGAGTGAAGCTTACCCAGCTATAACACAGTATAGTATTACCGAAGACAATCTACTCTATTATACATTGCTCTACTCTGTATAGTGTATTTATACACTGTATACACTGATACACTGTATACAAAGATACACTGTATAGTGTATCTTTATTCTTTGGTATTACCACAAGTTTAGTTATTTTTTTAAATACCATACTTATCAATAGCATACAATATTATATGGCTCACTCTATAAGTTATAGATAGACACCTTCACCTCAAGTTGGCTGTTATTGTTAAATATTTTCAGACTTGCGAGCAAATTTTATAAATTAGCAAGTAGTATTTCGTGGTTAAGTGGTAGAGTGGACATTACTATCCAAACTTCGCCACGTCATTAAAATAAAGAAGTCATTCAGTCATTCTATTCTATTCTTTTCTTATTTTATCATATTTTTAGCATTAGGTCTGTATATGGAACATAATTAATGAACTTTTTATGATATATTCATTTTCTAATAAGACTTGTTTCATTTTGATAAATTAATTTTTGAAGTGTCAAAATAAATATATATTTTATTTGAAGTAGGCATTGCCATTCAAATTCTTTTCTATCATCCTTTTCACTCATCATTTTTATTCTTTTTTCCTCTTTCCTCTTCCATATAAATATTCTTTCATTCCTTTCTTTCCCATCACCAATCATTTGACCAACATTTTTCCTTGTTCTTCACCTTCCAATTCTTCTCTCTCACCCTTCCACATATTCTACAATATTTTCCTTCCCCTTCTTCTACACAATATTGCTTCTCTATATCCCTTCAACAAAAGTCATAAATCATTTGCGAATTGAGGTACAGTGATGTGACAGCTTGGCTAAACAATGAATCACTATTAACAGCTGACAAAAGCATTGTCTTAATTTTCTTCCTCATCCATTACTTCCACTTTCTACCATTTCTCTAGTTTCTCCTCCGAATTATTTCTCTTCTTTTTCTACATAATTTCCTCCTCCATTATCTTCTCCTTCAAATGCTACTCCTCGAATTTTCCCAATTTCTCTCACAATCTTTTTCCATCCTTTTTTTCTCCATAATCTCCTCCTCTACTAGCTTCTCTAAAATTATCCGTTATCCATAATCTTCTCTTCCACTAGCTTCTACTGCTCAAATTTTTTCAATTTTTCTTACTCTTTTTCCCTTTCTCTCACTTCTTCTTTTTCTCTCTCTCTTCTCTTTTTCCATAAACTCTTCCTTTTCAATGCTTCTCTTCTTAATTTTCTCCTTCATTATCTTCTCCTTTGAATGCTTCTCCTCGAATTTTTCCAATTTTTCACATCCTCTTTTTCCTTCCTCTTCAATATCTGCTTATTCTCCCGGCCCCTTTCTCTTCCTGCTGCTTCTTTCTTGTTTCGATCTTCTCCTACGTTTTCCTTCTTCTACCTTCTCGTCTTCTTCCCGTATCCCCTCTCCTTCTTCTTTTCTCTCAATTCTCTTCCATCTTCTATTTATTCCTTCCCTTTGATATTTCTTTCTACTACTTCTTCGTCCCTTTCTTTTCCTTCTCCTTCTTCTACACTTTTGGTAGCAGTAAAATCGCACCAGTTTTTCTTAACGTTTCCACCCTTTTTCTCATTCCGCTCATTCCCTTTTCTTTATTCCTGCTTTTGATTTCCCCCATGATTTCCCCCTCCACTACTCTCTCCTCTAGATGCTACTCCCCAAATTATTCATTTTTCTCTCACACTCTTTTTCCTTCCTCTATGTAATCTGTTTATTCTTTCGACTTATTTTTCCCGCTTCTTTCTCATCTCAATCTTTTATTACACCCCCCTCCCCACAACAATTATTCTGTCTCTTCAATTCCCGTCTCCCCTTCTTCTGTTTCTCCAAATTTTCCCTTTTTTCTCCTCTTTAATTTCCCTCTTCTTTCACTATTTCGTCCCTTCCTTTTCCTTATTTTCCTACTCTCTGCTCTACTTTCCCGGTAGCAGTAAAAAGTTCCCTATTTTTCTCCACGTTTCCATCTCTGTCTAACCTTTCCAGCTTTATTTCAGCCTAAAAAGGTGTCTGACACTTCCCACCAATGGCAGAGCGAGCTGAGGCGAAAAATAAAAAGGTCACTGGGTCGTAAATCACTGATGGTGACGAAAATTCCACCAATTAGCGACAACTATGTCAAAAAACACCCTGAACTAAAAGTTCAGCCCTATTGCTAATACTGAATATGCTCTACTTGGCAGGAGGAAAGAAATATCAAAATAGTATAACAGTAGGACAATAATAATGTTTACAACCGAAACAATTCTATTGAGAAACTAGCCGAAAAACCTAAAATATTTGGCGTATCCTTGAAAATTTTTAAAATCCGTTCTTATCCAACTGAACATGCCTGCCAAATTTGAACGCATTCGGTTCAGTGGATTTTTAGTTCTGGTGATGAATGAATGAATGAATCAGTGCCATTCCGCTTTTATATATAGAGTTTAGAAAGTTCAAGCTTAAAATAATATTTTCATGTGCAGTCGGTTCGATAATTTGAGAATTTTTAAGCCAAAATGTTTCTTGGTAAACTCTTTTTATAATAATCAATTTGATAGGAATTTTGATGATTGATTGGTGACCTCTATTTTCCATTCAGAAAACACACCTAACCTGCGTTTTAAGGAGAATGCTCAATCACGAAGTTATTGAAATGAGATTCAGAGATGGAAATCAATTATACCATTCGAAAATAATTACAGTTATCTTCATTTTTGGAGCATTATTGATATACAGTACTAATGAACAATAATCCATGATAACAGAACCAAAAGTTCCATCATAGACCAAAGATGGAATTTCTATTATTTACGTATTTATCATATTTTAAAATTCAAATACAAACGGAGGATAAAATTATTTGTGAAGTTTTTGAGATGTGAATGTGAATCATTGTTATCATAACCTATTTATTTAGCAAAATTTGGAAATAATACCCAATTGTCTGTGTTCTATCCAATAAGTATATTTTGTATACTTTCAAATAGATGAATGAATGAATATAATTTCTACAGGAATTAAAGAAATCAAAGTCATCAACTCATGAATAAAATGAATAACTTTATCAATGAATCATAAGAAAAATACAGAGCTCGTTAATTTGCTCACTCACAGCCAGTTTTCAAATCATTCTAATCCAAACAATGAAAGCTGGCTACCAGCTTTTACGTGATCACTAACATTTTGTTCTAGTAATACAACACTAATATACAAGCTATTACATGACTAATAACTCTCAAATTATCCTGAACCATAAAAGTGAGTAATCATAACAACTACTTTCGTTCAAAATACACGACGTGAAAGAATCAAATAAAAAAGAATCTCCAAAAAATTTCCTTACCAAAAACCCACGTAAAAACATAAAACCGCATTTCTGAACAAAATATTCGCGATTCTCTCTCACCTACGCACAAAAACAAACCAGCCATAAACTGTTCAATAGCCGAAACAAAATAACTCATCAGCGTCCATTCAAGAAGACGTTTCAAAACGTTTTTAGAACGTTTTGTGTTCAGGATAACAGCCTACTGAAAGATGAACGGGCAACTTCAAAGATTTACTAACATAAACGTAAAACGTAAACTATTCTATAGTCTGTCCAAGCAATAAAGAAATTCTGGCAAGATGGGAAGATGACTCCAGCTCAGTCAATATTGGTTCAAAAGTTATAAATTCGGTCTCAAATTGTAGATCTGAATGTTTCCTACAACTTGAGTGAAAGTTTTCAATTTTTGAAACATTATTGACCGAGATAGAGTCATTTTCCAATCTTGTCAGAATGTCTTCTTATTTCGGACAGATTTATAACACCTACACATTGTCTAACAACGCATTCCTTTGAGACTTTTATTGTTTTTACATTCTCAAAATCCACTGCAGCTTTGAATAGCTTCATTGAGATAAGGATAAGTCAGATTAAGCAAGTTCATTGCTTGGTTGTATGTATCAGTAACCAGGATTTTGTGAATGGATGGGATTTTGAAGGTAAATGGTCCAAATATAAGTGAAATAAATTTTTTAGCTATCAATTCAATGAGTGAAGGTGAACCTGTTGATACCAGCACCAGGTTATCATCAACCATTTTTACTAGTAGATTTTGCGAATGGATCCTATATTTAACGATTTTTAAATTCAAAATTATGTTTGTTAGAAATCAGTATTATTTGGAGGTATTTTCATGAATGATTGAAAAATAAATAAAAATCAAACACCCTTGAAAACTTTAAAAATTATAAAACACACATACATGTTTCGGGATCTAAGCCCATTTTCAATATTGAAAATGGGCTTCGATCCCGAAACATGTATGTGTGTTTTATAATTTTTAAAGTTTTCAAAAAAAGGGTGTTTGATTTTTATTTATTTTTCAATTATTTTAAACAGCCCTGTTTTAAAGTTCTTTATTTTCATGAAGTTTAAGAAATATTGGAGTAACAAAAGCATATTACTCACTGTGTTGTTGAGTAATAATAAATATATGACTAAGCTTCTCTTGAAATTTGGAGTATTTCAATAAAGGCTACTTTATTCGAGTTGGTTAACAATAGTTATTCATGCTTCAACCAAATGAGTTTCTGAGTCATATTGTAGAATTAAATCCGCCATTCAATTACCGTCGATTTTGAGAGTTCATTTCCAATAAATATTTCATTAAGGATAGTTCCAATTTCTAATTATTAAAATAATAATTTTATTTCGAATGTGCAATCGAATTTACTATTGGGATAGCGATAAATTACTATAAAATGATGAGCTCCATAATGATAACTACTGATACCACTGATAGCTACTGTATGATAATTTCAGAGCCTTCCATGAGTATATATGGGACTATTTGCTTGAGAAAATAACCAAGACAAACCGTTTCAAATTTGAAACAGCCTACTGCTCGATAGTTCTTTGAAAGTTTCACTGTGCCTTATCAACTACACAAATGTGTGTTCAATAAGTCTACCTCTATTGCCTGATTACCATCCCAACATCGAAGGGGTGAGGTTCTAAAATAATCAATTCCTATGTAAAATTAGCTAAGGAATTCAATGAAACCAGTTCCAAGTTTGTAACTTCAACGGTTATTGAGATTATTGGAAAAATATGCTTAAAAAACGCCATTTTTCAACAATAAGGGTTATAACTGGATAAGGAATCATAAATTTGTATATTTTATTAATGGAAGTTGAAGAGAGTCGGATTCCAAAGAAAAAGTTGAATGGCGGCGATTGTGTAAATATTACCCAAATCTCAGGAATGGCGGTCAAAATCGCAAAATTGACAAAACATAACACAAGTGAAGAATTCGTGTTTAGTAGCGATTTTGAGATTTTTGATCGCTATTTCTGAGATTTGGATAAGATTTACACAATCACTACCAATCAACTTTTTCTTTAGAATCCGACTCTCTTCAACTTCCATTACTAAAAAAACAAATTTATGATTCCTTATCCAGTTATAATCCTTATTGTTGAAAAATGACGTTTTTCAAGCATATTTTTTCAATTATCTCAATAACCGTTGAAGTAACAGACTTCAGACTGGTTTCATTGAATTCCTCAGCTAATTTTACATATTTTAGAACCTCAGTGAAGCCTCTAAAAAATTATAAAAATAAATATTTATTGAAAAATCTCAATTTTCCGCCATTGTTATCTCGGTAACAAAGCGTTTTCGGGGATTGGTCCCATGGAACTATTTTGTCTACTTGGTGTAAGGAATCAGCCTGAGAAGTATTGCACATTCCTCCTAAAACGGACTGTATATGAGACTATTTGCTTGAGAAAATAACCAAGACAAACCGTTTCAAATTTGAAACAGCCTACTGCTCGATAGTTCTTTGAAAGTTTCACTGTGCCTCATCAACTATACAAATGTGTGTTCAATAAGTCTACCTCTATTGCCTGATTACCATCCCAACATCAATAATTACCGTAACTTATACTGTACCGTAGATATAGTAGACCTACTTAATCTACTGAGTAGAGTAGTCCTAATGTATATATACTTAGTCTATGTTTCCTTTACCTCAGGGCTACTTTCATCGCTGGTTTTTAATTTTAAATAATAATCACATGTAATAATAATTATAGTCCATGTTAATACTTTGAGATGATTCAATTGTTTCAAATAATGTATTCCATTGGAAGAGATAATGATCTTTTAAATGTATCTTATCAGTCCCCTATGCTCTGCTAACTATAACACTGCTATTAGCAACGCCAAGTCCTTCAGGCTATAATTGTTATTAGCCATTTATAAACTATTTGAACTAAGTCCTCAAGTTAGCTATTGATGAAATTAGTTGATAACCTTGAATTTTCATAGGCTACCCCACTGCAATCAATTAACAAGAAATACATATTATAATAGAAATAGGTTCATCATTCAAAATTATATAGAGTTCTGAGTTTAGTGGAAAGAAATTTGAGATCATTGAAAAGCATCAGCTCGAATCAAGTAACACTTCTTAGATTGATTGCAACAATTATAGGATTGAGTAGAAATTCAACTAATATTTAAAATAAGATACAATTCATAGCAATCCATTACTTAAAAATAACCATTGAAATATTTTTCCATTTAATTTCTTCTAAATATAGTCTATGTTTTTCATCATATTCTAAATAATAGTAATTATCATTATTAGCCTATTATCAAGTGACTGATGTGTCAACCATATACTAGGTTTCAAAACCAATTATACAAGAATAAGAATACAGGTTTCTATTCAATCATGTATTACAATCATAAAATGAACGTGTTTCTATAATAATCATAACATAATGAATGGATAATCAATAAGATCACTCTAAAAAACAATAAACGCTAAAACAAGCCGGCTTCTACAACTCCTATCCCTCTCCCACTCATGGTAGTTTTACAAGTGCTTAATACAAGTCCAATGTTTACGGAAACAAGTCGCCTCAGATAATTTAAAACAGGTGTCACATACTTATCAAGTCACGCGCGCGCACATTGTTAAGCACAAACGAAGCACGCACAAAAATCAAGTTGAACTTGACTGAGCGAAGTTTTCAGACTGAAAATAATATCGGCACCGGTAAAAGCTCCGTCACCTAGCGCTCCTGGTGGCAGCTAGGCCAACTACTAGAACTCGAGAAACTTAGTGCTGGTCAATAGAGACGGAAAGCGAATTTTCATCAAGTTTTCTTTCAATATTATGCAGGAACCAGGGAAGATGCGTTATCTCTGGATAAATTTTGATAAAATGGAATAAAATAAGTGAAATTCTTGGTGAAAAGTAATGTAAATTCGTAATAAGAGATTAAAATCTGCTGAAGAGACCGTGTATAAACCGTCTGTGTAAGCTTCACCTTCACATTATCTGAATTCGAGATTGTCAATTAGATTATTCTATGTGATATTCCACAAGGAATCAATAGTACCTTCCTTAATTTGATTTGTGTAATCTGAAGACTATGAATAGTACAAAAACTTTAATTAATTTTAACTGCTATTCAATTCAATGTTAATTTTTTTGCTAGTCGGGTTTCATGGTGTGATTTCGCAAAAATTAATATACTCTCTATAATAGCACGGAAGCAGGGAAAAGTTTCAAAAGTACATGAGATCAGAGAAAAAAGAAGATTTGTGTGTTACACTTCTTTACAATGGGGTGAAAATGAGGCAATGAGCTATTCAAATAATTCAAAAATCGTAAAATTATCAACTAAAAAAGCTTCAGGATTTTGAAATACTAAGATTTTTCAGTGAATACAACAATAGAATAGATATATAAATTTCTTTAATTTTCCACTTAGTACATGCCAAAATAGTTTATGGCGAAGTAGGCTAATTCCCAATTTGAAAAGGGTGAATGGTCAATGATGAAAACATGATAGCAAATCAAATTCTGAACTTGACTCACTACAATATGCGAGATGAACCAAATTGAAAATTACAATACATATAAAAAAATTATTCGTTCTTTTGCTAATATTCACTTCGCTTGATTCGAAAATGAATACAACACACATGGGACTCAACAACAAACACATACTATATACGCAATCACGAGATTAATGTAATGTTGAAATGATTTAGTGGAAGAAATTTCTTACTCTTTGAAAATATATTTATCGTCGCTGAAATGTCAACAAACCGTTTTTATGCATGTTTCTTCTTCAAAACAAGTCAGTCATAAATTTTAGCAAAATCAGTTATACTTGAGAGTAAAAATCCGACAATCCATTGGAATTAATTTGTAAACAAAATCTCGAACCAAGCCAAACCACATTTCGTACCTCTCAACCCACAAACTGTTTCTTAAACACCTCACATCTTTCTAATCAATGTCAGTGAACTGAGTCAACCTCTTTCTCTCGTCAAGCAAAGTCTGCTATAAATTCGGTTTTATGACCAAGATTGAAAGCCAGCTGACGCCCCAAGATAAACCCGGAGAGCAACTCACTCTCTGGATAAACCCATTATCATACCCTAAACAACACCATACACTGAATACTGATTCGGGTTCAATTCATTTGAAAAACTATCAAATATCCATCTATAGTCTGGTCGTGCAAAGGACACTGGCGGCTCGTACCCACTTTCTTGTACTCGTATCTTTTATTGTACAGCACTTCACCTGTTTCGTGGGCACGAGCCGCCAGTGGCAAAGGAGACATACTGGCAAGATGGGAAACGGACTTCAGCTCGGTCAATACGGTAACAAATTGTAGGGAACAAAGTTTTCTACAATTTGAGAACAAATTTATAATTCTTGATCTGATAAGGTTGAAGTCATTTTCCCATCTGGCCAGAATATCTGATTTGCATTTGCTCGACCAGACCACCCTAAACAGCACAATCTAGGATACGTCACTGAATTTGGAATCGGGTTCAAATCATAATAGAAAAAAAAATCAAATGATCTGCGATTATTGCTGTGTTTGAGTTAATCATTCACTTGACTCGACTAAAATTTATCTGAACTAAATCAGGGGGGGGGGGAGGGTGGTTTGAATTTTTCCAACCACAAATATTGTCAAACTAGCCGGTAGCCCTGGACCCCCGACAGTATCGACAGTGTGAGTCAAACAGGCTCGCTACGCTCGCTTGCAAAACCTCTGTCAGTGTAAGCTGAGACAAACAGGCTCGATTCGCTCGCCTGCAATCTCCGTTCAGGAGGGATTCGAAATTTATTGAACACAGCATTTCTAGACCTAATCTGGACCTGTCTACCAAATTTCAAATTTTCAGCCAAATTGTTTTCGAAAAATCTAAGAAAAACGTCGAAAATTCCGAAATATAGTAAAACGCTAATATCGAGCGTAACTTTGGGAAGTATATCGGACATAGTTTGAAACTTGATTCAATATCTTTTAAATTATTTCATCTTTAATCTCGCTGAATCATTGAATTTACAGTACGGATTGGTCGTATCAAGGCGGGACATATGCAACCCGCAATACATTTGCAATTAATGGCGTACTCTTGAACGGAATTCAAAAATATTTCAACATAACATTTCTAGACCTCATCTGAACCTGCCCACCAAATATCAACATTTTCTACCGATTGGTTCTCGCAAAAAATAAGAAAACGCTGAAAAACTATAGAAAAACTCAAATATTTGGCGTATCCTTATGAAGTTTCAAAAATCCTTTCTTAGCGCGCGTCTAAACGTCCAACTGAACATGCCTGCCAAATTTGAACGCATTCGGTTCAGTGGATTTTTAGTTCTGGTGATGAATGAATGAATCAGTGCCATTTCGCTTTTATATATAGAGATTAAATGAAAAGACAAGACGTTGTCAAACCACTGATTTATTAAAAAATCGAAATACCGGTTTCGGTTGTTACACCTTTATCAATCCCCGGTAAATATTGTCAGATGTCAGTTCTTAGTAGCCTATACCAAATTGATAGATATCCATGACACAACTACAACTTGGAGAATTCATTTCAAAATACCAATACTTGGAAAATAAAATCCTTAACACACCCTCAACCTAAAAACAAAACATATTCACGAAGGAGATTATTGAAGGAAATCTACGACTAACGGACAAAACAAAGATGAAAAACCATTAAGCTCCCATTCATACTTGTTTGGAAGTTGAAGGCAATAACCATAATTGCCATAAATACATTGTTTCTCCATAAGGCAATAAACCCTGACTGAGCCTGGAAGGATGTCAATATAGTAATAAAGCTCTAGGGTTGATTAATGGGCCATTTAAACGGACGATACACACTTAATCAATAACAACTAATGTTCTCAAGAATCACCAATGGAAAAGGATAATGCTGTCATATTTTATTGTGAATAACAAAGTATTGTCAATAACAGAGTTGGAAATTGCAAAATTGATGTTAAGCTCATGGATCATGCGAAATTCACTTTTTACCAAAACCATTTCACTTGGAAAAGTTGAACTATGTCCATCATAATTACCATGCAATATGTACATCTGTTTCATCATACCAGGAAAGAAAGCGAGACAAGTCTTATTTAGATATTAGAATATTTATGATACCAAAAATGTAAATAATTGACCACTATCAACATTTAGTTGTGTTTGAACAAGAGAAAGAAACCCATCTATCTACAGAATTCTTGTTCCCAATAAATTATAATTGAATAATAATTTTTGTTCCTGATTTATTACAAAATCGAAATACCGGTTTCGATAATTACACCTTTTGGAAAATTGTAAATTTGGAAATACGAAAGAAAAATAGGATTCATGACAGCAAACAATAAAACAAAAGCTAATTAGAAAATCGAGATTAGTAATATCCCTACAGAGACATTTCCCACTTCCATATTCTATCTTTTAATTGTTCAACAGTGAATATGGGAATGTAGTTCATGTTTCTGCCGGTAGATGACAGCTGTTACTGGGTGATTTCTCAACTCCCACTTCTCAGCCCCGCCTGCTGGCACCTTATTGGCCAGCAATAAACACGGAGAGTAGCTCGTCATTCTCCCAGCAGGTGGCACCAGTTACTGGGTGACTTCTCAACTCCCACTTCTTAGCTCCGCCTCCTCGTTTCTGATTGGCCAGCAATAACCTCGGAATGTAGCTCGTCATTCTGCTGGCGGTGGGAGTGCAATCTTCCACCTTTCACCAACTTCAAGCTCCGCCTACTCTGTCTTCTGATTGGTCGACAGTGAATGGAGGGGATGTGAGTGTGTGATTTCAAAGTCTACTGATGGATGGCAGCATTTACAGAGTGATGAAAATTTCTCAGATTTCATATTCAGGAGAAAGACTTCAAACTAACTGGATAGAGAGATTAACTTTCCTGTTGTGTGAATGCAAATATTTTATAGGCTCTTGTAACTTCTTGAGAGGGATCATCCAAGTGAACAAAGCTCTATTCATCTTTCTTGAAAGAGAATAATATTAAAACCTGAAGCCTCGTTTCCATTACCACAAAAGTTACACGGGTACACGTGTCTTATAAGATGTAATAGAAACACGGAGTTACATAGAGAAACGCACACTGGTCATCTGATTTTTTATTTGCATTGCTGCATACAACGTGTTTCTATAGCACCTTAAGGTTGTACACGACTTGTAGTAATAGAAATGTGACTTAAAATAGGTAATTTCTGCTCAAATTTCTCTGCAAACTCTTAAAAAAACAGCATCTATTATTCTTCTCTTATTTTTTAACGAGGAAACCCTCAAAATAACACCCCTTTTCTTTGACTATCGAACGCAACCCTAATCAATACAACCATCAAATCAGTGATTGAACCCGGGTCAATACTATCGATAGTTGCATACTTCTATAGACTTTGGAGTCAAGAAGTGGTAAAGTGGGTTTGATTAGGGCAGGGCAAGAAAATAGTTGGTCAAGCAAAGAAGACATTCTGACAAGATGGGAAAAATACTCCAGAACGGTCAATATTGTTTTCAAAATAATTAATTTGGTCTAAAATTATTGTAGATCAGAATGTTTTCTACAGTTCGATACCAAATTTATGATTATTGAACCAATATTGACCGAGCTGGAGTCATTTTCCCATTTTGCCAGAAAGTCTTCTTTGCTTGGACAGACTATACTTGGTTAGCATCGGTAGACACGAATACTGATAAGAACTGCCAATAGGGTGATTTATTGTGGGGGGAGTGTTTCAGGAGGAGGAGGAGGAGGAGGAGGAGGAGGAGGAGGAGGAGGAGGATGAGAAGAAGAAGAAAAAGCTACTTTCGCCATAAATAATTACTGTCTAGTCGGACAGTGTTGAAGGAAACTAGGGAGTTGGCGGAAGAGAAGAAAATGAAGAGGAGGAGAAGCAGGATTAGTATGATGATGAGGGGGTAGTGAAGAAAAAGAATATGGGAAATTGTGAGCAAAGATATAGTGCAATATTATAGGAAAAAAGAATAAATAGTGGATGAGATGAGAAGGAGAAGGAGAATTGCCAAAAAGGAAGAAAGTGAATACAGGTAGGAGAAAATGAAGAAACAGCGGAGGAGATTGAAAATTGCGAGATAAAAAGGAAAGCAATATTAAAAAATAATGGATAAGGAGGTTTGTTTGTTTGTTTTTGTTATGAGAGTGGAAGTAATATGGGTAATAATAAGGAAGAAGAATTAAGAAGAGATAATAAAGGGAGAAAGGATGATGGAGAGAAGAAGAAGAAGAAGAAGAAGAAGAAGAAGAAGAAGAAGAAGAAGAAGAAGAAGAAGAAGAAGAAGAAGAAGAAGAAGATGATGAGAGCAGATATTTGAATAAGGGTAAAATTTCACGAGAAAATAAGTGAAAGTAGAGAACCATAAAATCAGAGGAGGATAATGTTGAAGAAATTGCGGAAAAGATAATCATATAATAGAGTATAAGAATACTGATGAAGATATTGATAAATAAGGAGAATATGAATTTCTAAAATAGAGAAGAGGGAATACAGGCAAGAGGAGAGAATTGAATCAAGTGGAAGAGTAATAAATGAGGAGAATATGGGATATAAGAGGAATGAGGAGAGATATGAAGAGGAATAAATAGAAAAACCATTGAAGTTATATATTTATTTATCTATTGACTTTTTACAAGGCGAAGTTAGGACTCATAGGTCCTCTCTTACACTTAACCTCAATGATAGTTAATGATAAGAAGAAAACTGTGAAATAAAATAGAAATAAATTTAGAGGAAAACCGTGGGTTACATAGGAACGATGATAGGAAAGAAATTATAGGGAGGAAACTGATAGGTGGAACAAGGAAAAATGATGAAAAACAGAGGAAATAGAAAGAGTAATAGAAAGAGAAAAGAGGAAATTCAATAAAGAGGAAATCCGAAGAAAGACAGAGGAAGGGTTAGAGTGGAATGGTGATAGAGAAGTGAAAATTGGAAGGATTAGCCTATAGGAAAGAAATTATAGAGAGAAAAACTGGTAGGTAAAAGAAGGAAAAGATTAAATAAAGAGGAAACCCCGAGAGAAACAGTAGAAGGGTGAGAATGAAATGATTGGGAAGTGAAACAGACATGGGACGTTAATCTACATGAAGCAATAACAGCTTGACACGTCAGCTGACAGGGCATATCGGAAGGGCGGAGCCCTTGAAGGTGCTCCAAGGTCCTCTATTATCCTCAAGGTCAAAGGTCAAGGGAGGGAGGAGTAGCCAAATGACCGCATTATTTCAATCGACGCGGGTCTCGTGTTTCCTGGTGATGGATAAATTTAGAAGGAAATGGTTCCGGTTTCAATTTTATTCGAGTCTAATATTGGAAAATTACGGTTGGAAATAGAGAAAAATATTGTGGTTCATGAGAAGAGACATCAAGGAATCAATCTCATCAAAAAACTGACCGTCAACTCACCAATGAATTCAATTGGTAAAAAATATAACTGATTTCTCATGTAATTTTTAGATTTTGTGTCATAAACATCAAGGACTGCTTTCGGATGGGTGACAGGCGAATTACTCGCCTAACTTACTGAACTGTAAACATACAGTAACATACTGTACTGTAACATACCTTTACTGTAGGCTACAACATACCTACTATGAAAGCAATATGCATATTTTTTACTATCATTTGAGACATCACAGAACAAAAATCAATCTCATCTGAAACCTATCGTGTTATTCATCAATTGATTCAATTAAACAATAATTCACAGTAAGATTGATATAAAGGATTTGGAATTCATTTCAAAATAGCACTATTGCATTATAGTTGAACAATATAGCTTCATTGAAGTAAAATTATTACTTCCCATATCTCATTATAATGCTCCTGGAGATAACGGTCCTTATAAAGAGTTATCACAAACCTTATTCATAAATTATCATATATAACCTGATCACAAACTTTTTCAGATAATTTAATCAAGGAACTCGTGCCTATCAACATAATACACTATCAATAACTTCAGTATAACAGAGTGAATGAATTTGCATGATATCTATATGGGAAAAGGATGGTTCCATACTATAGTGTTAGTTCATGATGAGAACTACTTTTCCAAGATGGTCGCTGCTCTATCCAATGATCTAATAAAATGAATACATTTTTTCAAATCAATAATGAATGCATGAATTTTTTTCATTTTGAAAAGCAGTTGAATGAACGTGCACTTAAACTTACACTCTAAAATGACCAGTATTGATCTAAAATTCGAAAGGGAAGGATTTATCTTAAAATTGAAAAAAAAGAAAATACCTACATGTGATGAAGCTGATGAATATCCGAATTGAAATTGTATTTTGCAGTCGGTACAGATCTAGTTCGTTTTCTCACCGGTAGATTGCGCTGCCTACTGGGAAACGATTCGAGACGACCAGACGATCGTCTCTCTCTAATGTAACTCTCACTCACATCCTGAGCTTCAACGAACAAATAGTCTTGAGAATTTCTAAAATCCAAAGTCACCTGACACTCTATGAGACCCTGAGAGCCTTGGGGAAGATCAGAAATCATGTTTGTGATTTCATGAGATTTAGTGGATCTATAATATTCTGTAAATAAACTTTTGATAATGACTGTATCAATTTTCTCTACTAAAAATTTTTCAATGATTTTGGTCTTTGAAATTAGCTTACAACATATTGAAAAATTTCCTAGTTGGATAGTCTAATCACTAGAGTTCAGAGGGGATTTTCTAGAATATTCCAGACCGAGATTGAACTTCACTAGCACTTCAAAAAATATGTCTAGAACTAAAGCTTCACTGGACGTTTCAGGAACTTAAAAAACGTTTTTAGAACTCGATATAATTACGTTATGTTTCTGAAGGAACGGATTTAAGGATAACCTCACAACTCGATATATTTCTACACGAACTTGCCATATACCTTGCTAGACTCGACAATTTCACTAAAAATTTTTAGTCATTCTCTTTTCTGAGGTAACTGACTAATCTCAGTTTTCTCTTATCACAGATAACTCATCCCCCCCTTCGGCCATCCTATCACAATCTTGAAGTCCCATTCTTTGCACATATCAGTAAAATTCTCAACAATTTAGCGGTGAATGAGAACTCGTCATCTAAACGGATTAGGTCATGTACATTTTGATAACAGATTCATTTTTGTCAGCTGAGTGTATGAGATAAGAGTATCAAGGTGGAGGTAGGTTTTGATAAAAAAACTTCAAATTATCTTTGAAACTACGTTGCTCACTCTTGAATTTGTTTGAAATGGTAGAGCTAGATTTTGATAGAGTTGAATAACCTTTTATTACTATTATATTGGGTAATAAGCACATAGATAAACCTGTTAATTGATTTCTAGTTAACATTATAAGTGTACAGTGATGAATATCGTACAAATGTTAATTTTACAGATATTATATTAGATTTTATCAATAATTATTGGAAGATTGCTCACTAGATAACAATATTTGCCATATCAAATTGTGATAAATTCATCTTCCTTATCGAGAAATCAATTCTTTCCTGTTCCCGTTAGGCCGTTATTATTGATACAACTACATATGGTATTGAAGAAATGTATATTTCTAATATTTATTATTTTCTATTTCTCAATTTTCACCTCAATATGTTTCTGTATACAGATCAAACATTTTTTAAATCCTTATCTCAAAGAATACGGTTCAACGCATAAATACATGTAGCCTTTTATAAATATAAATACCATGTATTATAGGTACTATATCGTTTGAGCGTCTACATACTTCTATTTAATTTATAATTCAGGTGAAAGTTAGCTTTTTAGGATGCAAATTACAAGACTTTTAGATAGGCAATAATGTGAGAGATGGTCACCTATATGAAGAACAGAGCCTTCAGAAAACTATTAATAGAATATGAAGAAGGTAGAACCTATGAACCAATTAACAATTCTTTAAACGAACCATCGAGGAATAATTTTGAAAGAAAATTGAAATATTGTTCTGGAAGGTCTTCAAGAAAATCAAGAATATCTCAAAAAATACAGAACTGCTTTTGGAACTGGAACTTGGAAGCTTTTTGAAAAGCTTTTGGAACTCAATCCTATTCTTGGACGATTATATCATAATTTGTGAATATAATCCTTTCCAATCACCCATACCAGATAATCGAACCAGGTTACACTACACATGTCACATGGCTTCATACTGTGACTGTGATATCACAGTCTCAAAAATTAATTCCAACATCAATCATAGAAACATCTCCAACTATAGCAACCGATAACTTCATTGTCCCAGTAGCCTACTCTTGTCAAAGTACCAATCAATAAAACCCAATACAACATAGAGATCCAGACTCAGTAATAGATCGTAATGATCCATTTCTCTATTATTCCATCTACTCTATTTCCAGACTTTTCAATGTTTCCAATGGCGACATTACATTTTTCCAACATAGTGTGGTTATGTAAGACACCAAAAAGAATATTGGATAATTCTGAAGAATAATATATACCTGTGCTATGGTACACACTTATATTTATTCCATTTCATCTCTACCAAGTGATCCCATTTATTTTGTGGCACACCATTACAAAAAAAGAATAGTGAAGTGGTATAAAGTGTCTGTATTGTTCTCGCTAGCTGAGATGACACGCCAATCAATACACTTTATATTGTAACGGCGTGTCTTCTCAGCTTACACGAACTAAGTGCCACTCTTGTTGAAATTTCTATATAGCCGTAAAATACCAGCGAAAATAATCTCAAGAATTAATTGGACTACTTGGTTTTGCTTCATGATTTTAAACTTTGCAGGATTTACAGGATATAAAATAACATGAGAGTTTATTGTTATCATAATTCCTTTCTTTTACTTCAGAAATCATCACTGATTTCAACTGGGCTTGCTAAGTGAAGTATTACGTTTTGTAGTAAATTTCTCGAGCATTGCTATAATTTTACTGCTGACTAAATAATTATAAATAAAAGGAGGAATAGTATACTTTAAACTACTCCATTGTCTAGTGCTTGCATTGTGTATAGATATAATATTGGGTTTTGAGCAATCAAACTTCTTCTAATACTGATTAAATAGTTTGGTTGGACACATCTCAGTTGAAATGAGTACCTAATATCAATTACTATTCAAAATTACTACTGAAATATTAATATCAATTCAGGAGTACCTAATTGGGAATGTTTATTTAAAAAAAACTCCCATTATGGTTGAATTTTCATTGTATTTAGAAAATTAGATAGGTTGGATAAAGTTTGCTTATCAATCCAAAGACTTGATAGTAGATATCAATAGTATTTACAACAAAGAATTGTTGAAAAAAATAATAGAAAAATAGAATTATAAGTCTATTATTGTGAAAGTAATAAGCAAATATCATCAAAAGCGATAAAATTGAATGATTTTTTTGAAAAAATTTTAGACTGAAGATAATTCCACAATTATAAAAAAAATTTAGACTGAAGATGATTCCACAACTAGGCTTTCGTTGAAACCTAATTTTCACTATCAGATACTATTGTAAAGATTTAGATTAGGATCAATTGGAAAAAAGCAGAATTCATTACCTTTTAGTCCTATCGATATAAGTGGAATCAAATGCACCAATCCACAACATGGTAGTAGAATCTCAAAATATTGTATTTCAATTCAAAACTGTCAATGAAAATCAACTTTTTCACAAGCCACAAAACGTAATTGAATCATTAGGTATATGGAACTATGAGAATGGATTATCAACCAACTATTGAACTATAAAAATCGACTGACAACTTTCGTTGAAGACTTCACCTGTCAACCGTTGAAATAAATGTCAAATACCGACCAGATAGTTCATTGACTGAGAAAAATCGATTACTTGTACAACCGATCAAATTTCATGCAAATATGCGAATCATAATAATGCATTAACATACATATTTTTCAAAACGTTGACAGGTTAGCTGCCAATAATAGCTTTTTGATTGATTTATTTATTGTTCTTTTGGCACAAATTAAAACATTTATTTTTGACGTGCGTATGAAAAAGAAAAAGACCACCAAGACAGTCAATTTTCAAGTAATAATCTATGGTAATTAAAAATGATTAATTTCTTATGAAATGTTGTGTAGTAGCCTAGATCAATAGAAGTATAATAACATGACTTCTATTACGAGGGGAAGCTTCTCCCTTCTCGTATATGGTTATACTAGTCGGCAGGCTCGCTTCGCTCGCCTTCTCCCCTAGCCAGGGGGCTCCGCCCCCTGGACCCCCGACAGTATCAGCAGTGTCAGTGAGTCAAACAGGCTCGCTTCGCTCGCCTGCAAATTCCGTTCAGAAGGGATTCCAAATTTATTGAACTCAGCATTTCTAGACATAATCTGGAGCTATTTACCAAATTTCAATATTTTCCAACAATTTATTCTCGAAAAATCCAAGACAAATTCCAAAAATTCCGAAAAATAGTAAAACGCTGATATTGAGCCTTGGGAAGGTTTAATTTTAACCTTGGGAAGTATAGTTTGAAACTTGATTCAATATCTTCCAAATTAGTTCATCAATAATCTTCCTGAACCATTGAATTTACAGTTAGGATTAGTCGTATCAAGGCGGAAGATATGCAACCCGCAATACATCTACAATTTATAAAAACTGATAACTGGCGTAATATCGAACGGAATTCAAGAATATTTCAACACAACATTTCTAGGCCTTATCGGAACCTGCCTACCAAATATCAAAATATTCTACCGATTGGTTCTCGAAAAAACGCCGACAACAAAATCGATTGACAAAACGCCGAAAAACTACGGAAAAACTCAAATATTTGTCGTATCCTTCAAAATTTTCTAAAATCGGTTATTAGTGCGCGTCTAAACGTCCAACTGAACATGTCTGCCAAATTTGAACGCATTCGGTTCAGTGGATCTTTAGTTCTGGTACTTCTGGTGATGAATGAATGAATGAATCAGTCAGTCAGTCAGTGCCATTTCTCTTTTATAGTTATAGATATCATATTTTTATACATTTTTGGACTTTCCCTCTTTACTCAGTTGATTTAAAAGGCTGTAAGCCAGTACTTCCTGGTTATTAAGTTCTACCTGAAGCAGTTTAAATCAGGGTATAAAGAAATAATTCTCATACCATTCAAACATTACCACAGGATCATAATCTACAACTTATCTGTTGTACTCAAGTACTCTTGAACAAATAGAAAATTTCCAATTTCAAAGAATAACTCCTTACTATGTATAGGTTCCTACTTGTATTGCCACACATTATTATTTTTCGAATCTGTCAAGTACGTATCGTCTGGTCTGTCCAGAAAAGAAGAATCCTCTGGCGAGATGGGAAAATGACTCAAGCTTGGTCAATTTTGGTTCAAAAATTATCAATTTGATCTCAAATTGTAGGAAACAATTCGATCTACTATTAAGACAAAATTTATAATTCTTGAACAAATATTGACCAAACTGGAGTCATTTTCCCAACTTGCCAGATGGTCTTCTTTGCTTGACTATACCATTGAGTTCACCTGAACATGGTGAACATGGAGAGAAAGTAGGCCACAGTCTGGTCGAGCAAAGAAGACATTCTGTGATTTTGGTCTTACATACATGTATATTGTGTCAAATAACTGACGGATATTACCGCATCATATGAATACGAGTTAGTGTTGATTTATGTATCGTTCAGTCGTATTACGGGAGCAAATTATCGTTTTACGGAACGAGTACCAATTGTAAATGTACTCACTTGTCATTTTGTCAATTACAGTGACAGGTAAACCAATTTTCTACTGAATATATGAATCAGATTAAGTGTAATGTGAAATGTAAACGTCAACGAGCTATTCACAGCGTAAGGAATAGGGATGTGTATACAGTACACGGATCAATTTCCTTTGAAGAATATACACAAAATGATACAGTACATGTGAGAAATGAAACGTTTCAAAGGTTTTTTAGCATTGGTATAGTGTTGGCAGTGGCGGCTCGTGCCCACGAAACAGGTGAAGTGCTGTACAGTAAAAGATATGAGCACTTCACCTGTTTCGTGAGTACGAGCCACCAGTGTGTTGGTACGTGTTTTCTTATTGTTCCGATTGTTAAATATATTACTTTGTGTATTTTTTGAAAAGATTATTGAACGTCTTGTATTATTATTGTATTATATTTCCAACTGTTTCATTTGTTACATGTCACATCTTGTGCATCTTTTTGAAAGGAAAATCACAAAGCTTGAGAGAGCCTCTATCCATTGATGTTACTGGAAATGTGATAACTTCTAGACCTACTAGGATTCAATTAAATTTCGCCACCAAAAATTCAACTAAAAGGAATAATTCAAGTACAACAAAATCAACAAACCGACTTGTTTGATCAGTGAATTCACCATCCGCAGGTTCGATAAGTTTAAAGAAGTATTTATGTAAAAGTGACTCACCCGTTTCAAATTTTCAAGAATCGTTTTAAAAAGTTTAAACTTTGAACTCACCTGAAACAAATCAAATATGGAGAAATTAATGAGTTATTCAACAATAATTGATTGTGGAAACTATCCCACAACAGACTGAAAATTCGGATACCAAAATTTTCATACGTGTTTTCTTGTGTAGCCTACATTAGCTATAATACAGATAACCTACTCAACTATTCCATAAGCTTTTCTTGTGTATCTTGTAAAACCTATGAAAGCTAGTTTCTGTGTGATAGCGTTTAAGACGTATTTCAAAGACACTAAATAATATGAAGCTGTGTTTACGATCAAT
Organism: Sogatella furcifera; assembly: GCA_017141385.1. Lineage (NCBI taxonomy): Eukaryota > Metazoa > Arthropoda > Insecta > Hemiptera > Delphacidae > Sogatella > Sogatella furcifera. Next base: position 3,576,338 of record CM029556.1, read on the forward strand.
TTCCTTCCAATAAGATACGCAAGAAGATCGAATAAAACAATCGAATTGAAAGATTGTTTCGACCAAAGTCATTATTGAAATATATGTTCCAATTTTGATACAATTATTGTCTCATTTGATACATGTATCATCTTGAAAGAAAATTGAACCTTGTACCCATAGCTTGATTACTTGATACTATTTCTAATTATTTTCAACTGTTTTATTATCCTTAATAGTATAGCTTCATCCCCATTTCCTATCATGAGCAGTATTGTCCCACTTCATCAACCATCCATTGATTTTATTTTACAACATGTAATATATTACGAAACAAACAAAAATTACAGTAGTAGCAAAAAAAGTATTCCATAGTAATTTGTAGTCTCAAATGATGTGCAACAACCATCATCCGTTAGTAAACTCTTGAATTTTTTCACAATATTTTTACGATTCTAAAATTGCAGAAATTACTCTCAACTTGCTACCGTTACACAAGCTACAGTTGAACTTCCATATCAGTGAAGCGCGTATAAGATGGGAAAAACAACGTATTTCAATACGAAGATTAAATCTTTTCAATTGTAATTCATTGTCGTTCAACTACTGTTGAAACATTAGGAGCTAATGTTAATAAAATGTTCGAAAAATATTGGTTTGGTTCGTAACTAAGTCAAAGTTTTCAAATCCAGAGCTCTTCAGTATTCATTCAACCAAATTACAGTATTGTATAACAAGAAAGCTTCTGGAATTCATATTCAATAAGTGATGCAATGAATCTACGATTTTTGGCTTCAATTAAATCATTCATCTACAATTATTAGATTGATAAGAAAATCAATAATCCCAGACAAACTAAGCTAAAATCCCAGATAAGGGAATGTAAAAATTGTTCATCAGTTTTCACAAAAATTACAAAATGATGATCAATGTAATAGTATTCAATCCAAACAAATTATGCATGCAATAAATCAATCTAATTTGTTCATTAAATCAAACTAATTTGATGTAATTCATAAGAGAATCTTACATATGCTGAAGAACGCTGTCTGATACTCCCTCACTAGCCAATGTTGATGTGTTAGTTGATCAAATAGGAGAGAAAAATCAATAAGAATGAAAAATTTGATTCGAGGCGTGGAAAGACGCAGAGCTATTCGTACTACAAGTGTCTTTAATCGAATGTATAATCACGCCATAATATTAGAAAAAAATACTAATAATAATATTAGCGTCTATCTTGAGAGGAAATTCAAGCCTATTGAATGAAAAGACAAGTAATTCATTAATTTTTGATAACTATCACTAGCATATATTTAACCTCCAAAAGTACTCAACAAGTAGAAAATGAACCTTTAGACTATAGAGAAATCGATATCAAATTAATCATCAAACAAACGGGATGAAAGTAAAACAAAACTGAATTAGTTTCAAATGGAAATAACGCGAAAAGATAATTTAAAAAAGATACAGTATTAGGCTTCCGAATAATTCCAATTCAATTTTAATTAGAAAAACAAACCTTATCACCAGGAATCACTATCAAAACAAAAACTATGAACAATATGATAAAACCGGAATGAAACCTTTTTGTTTGCCTAATAAAAACACCGCAAATAAATTTTAAAAACAGAATGGGATAGGCTTTCGTAGCAGCGGGGGTTGACTCGTGCTAGGAAGCGGTGAACGTTTTTAGGTTAGAAAACAAGTTACAACCCCGTGTAAAAGTGGGTCGGAGACTGCTCAGCGCTAGTTGCCACCCTCTTACCCCTCCGGGGGTAGGGGGGACTTTTACAACCCTCAACCCCTTATCAAAGCATACCCAAGGTAAATGTCACACGGCGACCCCACGATTTCAATCTACTGACAAGTCTGGTTACTCTAGCTAATAACATCATATAGTGGAGAAATATGTATAGTCTGTCCAAGCGAAGAAGACATTCTGGCAAGATGTCAAAATTACTCCAGCTCGGTCAATATCCGTTCAAAAATGATCAATTTGGTCTCGAATTGTAGATTAGAATGTTTCCTACAATTTGAGACCAAATTTATGATTTTCGAACCAATATTGACCAGGCTTGAGTCATTTTCACATCTTGCCAGAATGTCTTCTTTACTTGAACAGTGTATACGCCTAGAATGGAGAAAAAACTGTCACACATTAACACTGTGTTTGCATGTGCTGTCAGTCAACTCTTTTGGAATTTTCATCTCTCTCAATCTCTCAATTTTTCTCCCTTACTCATCCTTTACTTGATACTTTTTCTCTCTCTCTCCATCAACATCTCTTTTCTCCTCGATTTCTCTTCCCTTCTCAATCTCTCTTCTTTTCCATTTTTCTTCTTCCTCTCTCCTCTTTACATATTTTCTTCTATTTTTCTCTTTTCTCAACTTCCGCTCACTCTTCTTGTACGGCTTGCTCAAACAAAAAAATTAGAATAAACTTGCTGGGTCAACCCCAGTAATTAACATTGATACCCTTCAACCAGATTCTCGAACACTAATTGCAAGTAGCACGCCATATCCTAATACCGTATAATAATTTTGGTTGTTGCTTTTATTCAAGTTACTCCAGTTTTCAATGTAATAGAATGAGTAGCCAATAATATCTTACGTTGTTATATTTTCATGAGAAAACTTCTATAAAAACTATGACAAAGACTTTGTTTGTTCTGGAAATGTTATTATATTTCTTGACAAACCACGAACCTTTGATGAATAAAAATCAGTCGGAATACTAAAAGGTGACAATGAAACATGAAGGAATACTAATGGAAGAAATTATCCAATTAGTATCACAGTGTCAAGGAGTAGCGAGAAATTTCGTGATATTAAACAGAATCTACATTTCCTGGGACATGCTAGGGGTATTCGCATATTAGGGATGAGTCGTTGTAGGTATCCTGTTATTTGTTGAGGCAATGCTATATAGTGGTGTTTTTCAACAAAATAAGCAGCTGATTCGATTCAATAAATACCACGACTTGACATGGATTGTTAATAATTGGATAATATGACAATGATTGTTTAAAGTGGTAATAAATAATCTATTCATTTTGATTCCTTGAGAACCTCTTTTAAAAGTTACAATTCAATTTTACCATTCGATTTCAAGTGTAGGCTAACAAAAAATAAATGTTTCGCTAATAAATTAAGATTGATTATCAGCCGAAAATTTCCAAATTTCAGCTCTACACCGTAGTTAACAGTTTGAATCAAATTTCAAAGAGACAAAACTATGAACAGCTCCATGCTACTAGTAGCCTATTGGGTTCAAGAACAGTCAAACTGTAGAGCACTTGTGATTGGCCAAGACCAACCAATGAGAAGAGGCATCTCCTGAAATCGAGTTTCGAAGAAAATGGTGGCTGCCTCATGATTCTTATAGCTGCCTACTGACGTCACAAGTAGTCGGTCTCTACGGCCGTTGTGATTGGCTGAATTCAACGTCTCCTCGACCAATGAGAAATAGGGGCGTTACAAATGGCGTATAAACAGTCGCTTTTGATAAGTTCCTTCGTAAATGTGTTCTATGTTATTGTGAAACTCAGTTCCAATAAATTAAGTTCAATTCCCGAGTTTGACTATTATTAACTGGGAAAATATTAATTGTGACAAACGATAGAAGTTTTAATTATTTGCTTTTTGTTATTTTTCATTTTGCATCGCATATTCGCTGATAAGAATACTTTATTCTGAATCTCAATCGTCGCATTGTGAAAAATGATTTAAATTTAAAACTACCACACACCACATATAAGCGTATAAGTTACCTTCTGGGTGTTCTGCTCATCTCAATTGTCGAATGTATAATTCCGTACAGTATGTAATTCATAAATTTATTCTAAAAATCCGCCCTAAACATGGATTTAAAAACAAATCATAAAAAACTCAGCAACAAAATTCCCTTTAGTCTCGTCTTGTTACCATATTTGTTGGCCATTGTTAGCACACTCACGCATTGTGTTTGTGTAAGTTTTTTTCCATAATTCTACCAGAAACTGGATCGAAATTGTTCACCGGAATGTCTGATTTTGTGCATAATACTTGCGATTGAATATTATGAAGGTTATCATTGAATACGTGCCACACTACACAATACTGAACCGGATACTGGATTCTATATTTATGTATAAAACACTCTATACTATACCAGATAGTACTTTATACTGTAGTTCTAGTAGAGTTGCGGAGTAGAAAATTGATAATTTAGATGTAATTTGTTCGTGCATGTTACGAAAAACCATAGTAAAACGTGTCAGTTCACACACAGACTTTCATGAATCAACTTCCATATATCACACCTAAATAGAAGAACTGACATCTTTAGTATTATTAGCCTAGATTCATGGAAATGAATAGTAAAATTTTCAATTTTGGTAATTGTTGTAGTTGACTTACAATGGTGGTTAGACTGCTATTCTTATTTGAATTGAATCTGGCAATAGTTTTAATACACGATGAAGAGTTATCTAGTGTCATCAAAGACGAACTAAGCTTCGATTAGATCAGAGAGTAGATCGTCTTAGGTAAAGCTGATGCAAGAAAGTTAGGGGTTCATTCTGCTCCTGCGCTCCAACAGCTGATGTTGTCAATAAGAGTTATCATTTAGCTAGGCCTAGATAGATGAATTTATTATACACTTTGCAAAAGTTTGTGGGCGAATTCGAAGCATGTAAGCCACCTCTTTCACGTAACCCACAAGCCTAGATGATTTTATTAAAATCAAAAGAGACAATAGATACTATTCATTCGCTGTTAGTAGGTTACAAGTTAACATTTACTAGGGAACATGAGCTAGGAAAAAACCCAACTTTTTGGATAAATAAAAAATAACTTTTTATAACTTCATGGAATCAGCATGGTTCCATATACATGGAGCGTTCTCAGGTTGATTAATCACTCGTAGGTGCCTATATGTTAAGCTGAGACTCAAATAGACAATTGAACCGATAATAATTTTCAATTAATTGTCTTCCGAATCCCAATTCATAGTTCCACAGAAATTGAACAAAATTTCGTTTTCTTAGCTAGCCTACCAAACTCAAATTGATTAGTGCTCGAATCAAATTGACTTCGATCATGGATTCCAGAACGATATCCAGCTAAACTGAGCGTGATGCCAGCCCCATAAATAGCCCGAAGATTGTGCATGATAGTCTTAGGGCGTTTTCATGAGAGATAGCATTCCAATCAATTAGGCGCATTGAAAAATGGCTCAGCACACCGCAAGCTTGGCCAAACTTAGCGATTGCAGGAAAGGTCACCGAATTTGATTAGCCAAAAAAGAGCAGAGGAAAAACAAAGTTTACTGAAGTTCATCATGAACTGGCAAAAAATATGAGAAAGAAGCCATTGGAACGTTTCTCCTTGTGTGACATTCTGTGTATTTTATCACAGAGGAGTGAGATAACTCCCTCCTCTGTGATTCTATGTAACAATGTGAACTAGGATCATGTATTCGATAATGGTTCATTATGAACTCCCCATATATAATTTCCAAGTTGTCAAATTGAATGAGATTGATCAATATTACCGAATCATACAGATTCCAGATTTTAGAAATAATAGATTTTGGAGTTTGGAAATAAATGAAATAATAGCCTACGACGAATACTATAAATTTTGGTCTGTGTTATAGTATAACAATAGAATAACAACTGTATAGTATAACTGGTATAGCATAACAATTGAGCCGCGTATCGACAGTCCGAGGCATGTGCCACGAATGCCTCGCGGTACAGTCTGTTGACGCAAAAAAGAACCTCTGGAAGGATGGGAAAATGACTCTAGCTCGGTCAATATTTTTTAATAATAATAATAATAATATTCGTGTAACCTGGCTGGCTCAGGTCTGGTGTCAGAGTTTTCAGGTCGCTCCTGACCAATTTCAGGGCCTCTGACATGACTTAACTACTGTTTTTAGGCAGCCGGGACCGACGGCTTAACGTGTCCATCAGAAACACGGGAAAGTGGCCTGAGAAAAATTCCTGGTCTGACCTGGCTTTGAACCCGGGACCTTCAGGTTGCAACGCCAGCGCTTAACCCACTCAGCTACGCCACCTCCAATTTGTTAAGAAGTCTAAACAATCTGTTCTACAATTTGAGACCACATTTATAATTCTTGAATCAATATTGATCGAGCTAGAGTCATTTTCCCATCTTGCCAGAGGGTCTTTTTTGCGTCAACAGACTGTGCCGCGACTCGCGAGGCATGCATGGCACATGCCTCGGACTAGATACGCGGCTTAAGTGAATAATAATTTTTGTCACATAAATCAATAAATTTGAATAATGAATGATCATACATTCCAATGATAATACGAATCTTCCGGTTAGGTTGTTTAATTTGATTAGTGTATTATCTTGTGTATCTTACTGGAAGGAAATTGAACCGTGGCACTACACTGTAGCCAACTATAGTCTGGTTGAGCAAAGAAGACATTCTGGCAAGATGGGAGAATGACACCAGCTCGGTCGATATTGGTTGAAGAATTATAAATTTGGTTTTAAGTTGCCAGGCAGAATCTTTTCTACAATTCGAGACAGAATTTATAACTTTTACACCTATATTGACCGAGCTGGAGTGCCAGAATGTCTTCTTTGCTCGACCAGACTATACAAGATGAGAACCAAGATGACATAACAGCTCTAGTTGGACAGTGATCCTAAGGAGAGCAGTGAGTCACATGCTGGGAGATGGGGACGCTACCTGGGGATGCTGGCGATGTGTACCAGCATTGGAGAGGACAGAGGACGAGGGGACACTATAAAAATGGCTGCAGCCCTCTCCGCATCTGTCATTTCATCTTCAGCTGATCTCCCAGCATCATGACAACGATACAGGTGAGTGCATAGTGCTTACATTGTTACATAGCATCCGTAAATCAGTGAGTGAATTCATTAACATACAGGGATTACTGTACATTGAGGGTCGATTTCCCCAGAAAATTGAACTGAATTTCATAATTTTAGTTTGAAACAGTAGCTGGCTCAATTGAAACACAATATAATCAATGTGACCATACACTGACAGCTGATAGTTTGAACTGATTGTGATTATGTTACATGTGTTAAATTTTGCTGTCATGTTACATTCCCCCTTATCATATCTGTTTCTCCAGCATATTCAATAATTAAGAAATTTTTGCTTAATTTTCGTTTGTGTATTTTAATTGATATTTCGTATTATATTATTTTTCTTTCTTGCTAGATTTTATCAAGAGTATTTATGTGAGTTTCCTGAATAAATAGGTTTTGATAAGATGTCAGAAGACACACTTTGGAGTTAAGAATGAATTAAATGAATTATTAAGAATACATCAGGGGTTGATAGGACAGACTTGTGTTATTATGTACTAGATTATTATTGTTTTGATTAGGTTTGATTATTTCCAATGAATAATCTTGAATAATTCGATAGAAGTTCAAGTAATTCTAGAATTCAGTATAACATGAAGTGCATGAACTGCAGATCTTCAGGTAGCATCTAAAGATTACAGGATTCGCTTGAACTCTGGGGATTTATTATGTAGGAATTCAATAAAATCACTTTGGTATAATTTATTTGGGTTTTGAAGCTCTGTTCACTTCAATTTGAAATTGTATTTCAATGTATTCCATTATCATTATACTGTTGAATATCAATATATTAATGTTTCAGTGCACAGCTGAATTTTCAGGAATAAATACATGATTCATATTCTCTATTAGTCTCGTCTTACCGGAATGAATCAATCCATTTCCACTATAGTCAGTTGTCCAAGCAAAGAAGACATTCTGGCAAGATGAGAAAAATACACCAGCTTGGTCAATATTCGTTCAAAAATTATTGATTTGTTCTCAAATTGTAGAGCAGAATGTTTCCTACAATTTCAGACCAGATTTATCATTTTTGAATCAATATTGACCTAACTGGGTACATTTTCCCATGTTGCCAGAATGTCTTCTTTGCTTGGACATACTATAGAAACGTTTTTCAAATACGTCATATTTTCCACAGTCAGTGGAAAAATAGAAGCGAATAATAGTATCTTTTATAGATGCGAGTTAATTAGGTTTCTAGAAAGAAAACTAATTGGTTCACCACAAATTGTCAAATGTTTATCCATAGACTGAATCATACCGTGGGCGCAATTGAAATAGGAATAGATGAAGTCCATGAATATTGGTGTCATCAAATTTAGTTTCGAGTTCAGCTGGAGAAACAACTACAAGGATTTGAATATTGGATTGATCACAATTTTTGTGCAAAAAAGATAAGGACATCAAGAGGTTGAATACAACATAAAGAAGAGAAAGATAGCTAAGAATCATCATAGAGAAAGAAAATAACTTATCGAGATTATTTTATAAAAATATTTCAAATTATTTCTCACAAGAATAGAGACAACGACATAATGAAATACTGTTCAATGTTTTAAGATGAACTTAAACATCCAAACAACAATTTAACTTTAATGCTTACAAGCAGTGAGACTACAATAGAACTATTCTATTTCTATTCTAAAATCTCATTCCATTATCACTGGTTGCAAGTAGGGTAGCATATGTATGAAATACTAACAAAATTGTAACTCAGTCAGGAACCGCTTAGTATACATGAATGCCCAATAAAGCATAGCTTTCCATTTCGCAGCCAAACTCACATTAACTTACTATTGAAAATGGTGAAAATTGTGTGACGTCACATAGGTATACAGTTATACAATTATGTGGACTATAGGTATACATAGTAACAGTTGTATTGAGTACGCAAGATATTTATACACGACAAAGACCAATGATTCCAGCATTACAAATACATATATACCGTTACACAATACATTAGTCGCGAATTATATTCTTTCAACACATAGATATAAGGTCATAGATTATGGGGATATATAGTTATACTTTTCATATGATACAGTAGCATGCGTTTCACCTTTTCATTGTGCAATTTGGCAAGCCTAGAAAGCAGTGCTATCTATTGGTGGTTTGATGCAATTTTCCATTCAATGTGTGTGCTGTTACATAGATATGAGAGACATTATAGAGTGGCGAATGTGACTTTTGTGTTTGAATAGGAATGGAAAAACTGTCGCTAGCAATAGGTTACATGAGTTTATTGTTGCAATTCGAATGCGATGGAGGAGAATGATGAACGGTTGTTAAGTATTTTTGAGAAGATAGAACTGAGAAAGATAGAGGACGAAAAGCGGAAATAAATGCTAATAAGTGGAAATAATAATAGAATAATAAGTGAAAATAAAATTAACATTGAATAAAGTTTAAAGGAAGTTGAGGGAGAAATTAACAATTTTTCAGGATTCAAATCAGATACTAAAGAAGAATTAATAGTGTTGAAAAATAAATCAAAGAACGTGAGACACCATAGTGAAGAATACACTTCAATTTTTGTATTTCAGAATTCAACTTTGTAATGGAAGAGCCTACTACCACTATAAATTTTTTCCAATTCTGGAAGAAGTTAAAATATTGTTGGAATAAAGTGTATCAAAATATAACTGATTCAGAATAAATGCTAGAATTTTAATTATGAGTGAACAGGAATTTTTCATATTCCAAATTGCTGCAATTTCTCTAGAAATGGAAACATGAGAAAACTAGCGAAACATAAAGTCTCCTCATCTTATATCAATTATTATCATCTTCCAACCATCTTTATAATCTTCCATCAATATTCATCATCGTTCATCAATCTGTATCATATTTCATCTATCTTTATCATATTTCATAAATGTTTATCATCTTTTATCCATTTTTATCATCTTTTATAAAATTAAATCATTTTTTATCTCAATCTCATTTTTCATGTCTCCAGAATTTCCTAATACTCCTACTGACGGGCACAGCGCTCTGCTCCCCCACCTACCAGGGCAGCAGCAATAGTGCACCAGGAGCCCATGCCAGCCTAGGAGCCCACTCATCATTGGCTAGCCACGCATCAACAGGCGGCAACGGACATACAGCCGGCTACACGGGATTGGCCAGTTTTAGCTCCGCCCCCTTTGGTCATGGAAACGCCCTGGGTCACGCCCTACAAAGTCACGGAGCTGCCCTACTAGCGAATCAAGGTGAAAAGAATATTAATTTATTTTTACATTCATCAACCGATGAATACGTTTCATCATAACATAATAATAACATATTATTATTATCATAACATGATTTGGGAGAGGAGGAAAAATTTTCAACTCTTAACTTGGTACAATAAATAAATATTTGGAAGATTAATCATTGAAATTGAAAGAGGTTGTAAGAATTAGAGGATTATCAATACTCTAATACTCAACTTTTTCTCATGACATGAATAACAATAGTTGTTAGAACGTTTTATTTACTTTGTCCCTTTCCTGGACCACATTCATGGATTTGCCCACTTCCTAGAATTCTAATTACTTCTTCAAATAACTGCATTATAGAAGAAATGTTGTCCCAAACAATTTTCATATTCCTTCCTCTCATTACTCACACATAAGCTTGGAGCTCATATGGGTATCACCATCAGAAAAAATGTCACTTTTCACAAATTTTTTGTTTTTTTCAGTGTTCTATTCACATCCCTAGATAATAAATTCAAATATTTGTACCCTATGTGTAATATTGTTTGTGTGTGAACAATTTTTATTCATTTGAAGGTCACGGAGCAGCGCTTCAAGGTCACAGCGCCCTACTGGGAGGACATCAAAGTCACGGAGGATCACTAGTGCTAGGTCATGGAGGCATTTTTAGCGGAGCAGGTGATCATGGAAATTCCTTCTCCAGTGGTCATGGAGCTGCTTACGGAGGTGATGCTGGAAGTCACGGAGGAGGAGGAGGATCCTATGGAGCGGGTCATGGGCATGGAGGCGGAGGCGGAGGAGGAGGTCACGGTGAAGGACACGGTCACGGGGTTCATATTGATTATTATGTGAGTATTATTCCTTCATTGTTTTTACTACCAATAATCATTTCATGAAAGTTTTTATCAATCCTTGTGAGGGATTCAATCTGCTTGAACGTAAAAACCCCATCAATAGCTCTTATCATGATATTTACAATTCTCATATTCTATAAGAATTGTCAATACTACATATTCTGATTTCTCATTCTAAATTATTCTCCAATGATTATCCTAATCCCATGAATCAATTTGACCTGACATATATCGGTTATAACTTCTTAAAACTCATTCAAACTCCACTCAAGTCAATCATCAATGTTTATCCAATTGGTTTTAACAAGTTCACATCATTACATAGACGAATTTGAACAACTCCTATTGTGCCTTCAAATTTACGCTGAATCTTCTATTGTTAAACCATGCGAAATTGGACATGAGGTTCAAAAGAACTAAGATTGAGGCATAAGCCTTGAATCTTTGTATTCACAGTTCAATTTCCATCTACGGAAATACACTTATGAACATTGCATGAATAATCAATGATCATAAAAGTCGAATACTGCATTGAATACATGTATAGTCTGTTCGAGCAAAGAAGACATTCTGGCAAAATATAGATATGACTCCAGCTAGGTAAATATTATTTCAAGACTTATCAATTTGTTCCAAATTTTAGAGTAGGATGTCCTCTACAATTTAAGACTAAATTCGCAATTTTTGAACCAATATTGATCGAACATCGGCCATCTCACCGGAATTTCTTCTTTGCTCGACCATACCATAGTAATAGACTCACTACTATTTCAATTTGCATTCAATTCCAGGCCGAACCCCACTACGCATTCGAATACGAAGTGCACGATCCGCACACACACGACGTGAAATCGCAACACGAAACACGGAAGGGAGACACCGTCAAGGGGTTCTACAAACTGGTCGAACCCGACGGCAGCATTAGGGAGGTCCACTACACCGCCGACAAACACAACGGATTCAACGCGGTTGTCAAAAAACACGGAAAAAGTGTACATCCCACTCACTATGGTCATGGAGGAGGTCACGGGGGTCACGGAGGAGGTCACGGGGGTCATGGAGGAGGTCACGGAAGTCAAGGTCATGCAACAAGTGGAGGGGGTGGATACCATCAGGAAACGTACTGAGCGGGGAAAAATTATGATGAATTTTGTCAGTGTTGAATAGTAGGGAAAATTATAGAGACTGAATATACAGTTATTATAAATATCTCTTTATTGACCTTGAATGTGGCGAGTAACTGTGATGAGGATGGTGTAGATAGTTGTAAGCTAGTTTGTTAAGTTGTATTATATTAAATTTGTATTTTCATAAAAAATGAATTGTTTTTTATTTGAGAATAATTTTTAACCACAGGTAAATTTTTCACCTGTCGTTGAGGAAAGATTCACCAATCCCTATACATGACTCATTCCTTACCTATCCAATAATTGTTACTGTAAATCAATAAATCAATAAATCAAATCAATAAATCAATCAATAAGCAAAAGCTACGATTGTATTTCATATGCACCAATTGAAAATTCACTATACCCTATTCACGATCACTTGAGACGAAATAAAGAAACTTTTTGCATGTACAGGTAGCTATTTTTGTTTGAGCTTGAGGAAAAGCCAAGAACTGTGATTGACTACAGCTGTTCGACTGCGGCCGAACGTCGTATGAAGTAATGCTTCCCTTTACCCGCACACACGCACAAAAAAATTGTTCATTTCGTCTCAAGTGATCGTGAATAGAGTATAGAGTAGCCTACCTTAATGGAGATAATCTATGAATGATCATTAAATTATGGAAAAAACACGTGTTAATTCCAGTGAATCGATTACATGAATGAGAATATACCCTAAAGTTATCACATACTTTGTGAGAGTTTCTTGTAATGAGGGATAACATTCATCAGATCTTACTATTATTTATTTATTCATTTTTAATCATTTCAATAAATTCTTGAATTAAAACACAAAGATGTAACTAAAACTTATAAATTGAAGAAAAGCCTACGCTCCATTGAAAATTCATAAAGAAATTGGAATATGAATTACTGCAGAGGAGAAAATAATATGAATTAAATTATCTCAACTTTATATAATTTCAAATATTGGTCTCTATTCTCCAGCAAATTAAACAACTAATGATAATAATGATAAAGGATATAGTTACAGCCTACAGAAAATGTAATATCAAATTTATTTATTCATTTCCATTTCATATCAATGAAGGGATAAAACTCTAAAATGATTGGTACACTCATTTCATAGATCTAAAATCGATCATCGATGTTTAGGTTCACTAGATCCAAGGTCCTAACTTACGTCTACAGAACTATTACATAGTCATCTTCTAAATAAGATTTTTTTAGTTATAGTGAACTAGGATGTTATCAGAATCACTGGCGGCTCGTGCCCACGAAAAATGCGAAGTGCTGTACAGTAAAAGATACGGGCACTTCACCTGTTTCGTGGGCACGAGCCGCCAGTGAACAGAATAAAGTCTTGACAAAGCTGAGAATCGATAATAGACATTAGCAAACCTCATTAAGTTCTGGCATCGGCTATATCAGTGTATCGACTTCACACTTAATGAATAGAGAGCTAAGATATTTCATTCTAGCAGAATATACAATAATATAAGAGAGTTTAGATAAATCGTATCAGATACAGGATACAATAGTTGAACGCTCCGTAACAAACGCACGGATACCATGATACTGTATCCTGATACTCCCTGACCTGCCCCACTACCAGACAACAAAACGGCAACTCACTCGATCAGCTGATCTGATCGCTGACACAGTTTTCACAATGTTCAGTACCGATTTCCTTCACCAGAGCGCAGCACTAATCAATACGCTTTTCTTTCCATTTTTATTTTGCTGACATCCACTTCAATACTATTTGTTTCAACGACATAACGTTAAATTTTAATTATACGTTTAACTTTACTCTTCTGGTTTCTTGAAACCAACACAACTGTATTACCAATTCAACTCAATTTATAGTTATAGTCTGTCCAAGCAAAAAAGAGCATCTGGCAACTAGTTTCACGAAAAATTCTATTATTATAATTTGTACATTGAGGTATTAGTCATTTTAAGGAACAAGTAAATCGAAAAGAATCAGGGCTATATGTTTATTGTGTTTAAGAAGGGATAAATGATGGAATGGACCAACAATTTTGCAGAAACTATAAAGAAAATCCTCAAACATGACCACTACTGGTGTTTTTACCCAGAGAGAATAGAATACTGATAATTGTTAATTCAAGTCTCTCTGCTTTCACCTTATATTGGGATCCAAGATTACATGGTTCTGAAATAAGCATGTAGGATATAACCATTAAAAGGCGGATTCTACAAGCTTTGCTGTTTATAAACCCCCTGTAGTTGCTATGGAATGGAGATATCATCTTTGAAAATTATTCAGAGTTATCACATTTCTCTATCAAAGGAATGAAAATAAAAACCATCACATACTCCTCAAGAATAATTATTATTGATAGTAGTTTGAGAATGGGAACGTTGGAAATTTCCAAAATCTAAACAATTTTCATAACTGAGTAAATGAATCAGAATTCTTCACGTTCATTCTAGGGTTCTGAATATTTGTTCTAACGACATTGTTGACAATAAGTGCTGAAAATATTGAAGTGTTGCGGAAATACAAAAGAACGTTCCGGACTTATTATCACTATTTTTTGGTAGAAGACATTTTGGAAATTAGTATGTGTTTTCAACTTATAAAACTAAAAAGACTGTATTGATTCCAGTTAAATAAATGGAATTTAGTGAATAAATATCTATCTATCACAAAATTTATCAACTCCGCCATTTTCATATTCATCATTAATCAAGATCAAAAAAATCTAAACTAATCAAATTATCAATCAACCAATCAAAATATATTCATAGAAAAATAGTGTTGAAGACTAATATTCCTTCTTTTGTTTTCATCCTACTTGAACTGTTGATGATAGTAAGCTTAAAAACTTAGTAGATACTAATGACTTTCACTTTTACTCACGATTTTGATGCTTGTCGGACGCGTTTCGTGGCACTGAGCCACATCTTCAGCGTACAAGGAGTAACTAGATACTCTAATATTTCATAGTATAATAATTCAGTCAATACGTGACATTCTAAGTTCTTCAGAGACAATCACATTTTCTCTCTCAACACATAAACAATCGCGAAATTCAATTCCTGTCAACGAGACAGGAATTCGACAGGACGAGAATTTGAAGATAACACATTGGCAAACGATTGCATTGTGAAGAAAGAAATTGAGAAAAAGAATGGGGTAAAAGTCCAAAAGAAAAGAAAATGCAGGACAGGACAAAACAGAAGGAGAAGGAGGAGAGGACACAAGATATAAGAGAACAGAAGAGGAGAGAAGTGAGCAAACACATGTTGGGAACAGAGAACACAAAGAGGTAAGAGTGATAGAAGAAGAAAGAGAAAAGAATGTAGAATGAAAGTGAGAGCGATACATTGAATTGATAGATTGATTGACTGAGAGAGCGAAAGAGATATAAGGAGGTGAACCGAGAGAAGAGGAAGAGGGAATTGAAAAGGATAGAAAGGGAAGGGAGGACACAAAATATAAGAGAACAAAAGAGAAGAGAGGAGAAGTAGGACACAATAGAAGAGAAAAAAGAAAAGAAGGTGGAATAGAGGAGGAAGAGATTGATTGGATTAATAGAGACAGAGAGAGAGTAGAAGGAATATTGTAAGGGGGGAAAAAGAGAGATCTATTGAAAGGAGAGAAAAAAAGAGGAATATTGAGAGGAGAGTGAAATAGAGAGGTAGTAGAAGTAGAGCGAAATAAAGAAATATTCAAAGGATAAAAAAGAGAAGTATTATGAGAAGAGGAAAATATAGAGAGAAATATTGGGGGGAGAGGAAAAAAGGCAGAGATATTAGGGTGAGAGAAAAATAGAGATATTGAGAGGAGAGAAAAATAGAGAAATACAAAGATTAGAGAAGAAGTGAGAGATATTGAGAGAAGAGAAAAACAAAGAATAGAACAGAAAGGGAGAAAAGACTGATAGAAAGATTGACGTCGTCGTCTACGATTAAGAATATGAGAGAAAAATTCAGAAAAAATGAAACAAGATGGCGGATGAATCAATGAATGCAACAGATCAATTCTTGTCAGTAATATTGGAAAGAATATTTGGAATTCGGAAACGGAGTGGTGGAACTCAGTCTAGTCGGGGAAATGAAAAGAAAACCTGGGAAAACTGAACGAAAAGTGAATGCAGGTGGGAAAACGCAGCTATTACGTACTTTGTGCGGCCTCAACCTTTTTCCCCGCTATATAAATTGTTAACAAATAGCATGGACTCAGTCACAGTTAGTTTTCTAGTCGCACAAGACACTCGTCAGACCCTTCAAGCTGGCGACATGATCATCAAGCTACTTGTGAGTAGAGTTTGGAATTTTTTGTGATGATTAGATGCCTAATAAGTTCTATATGAATAGCTTGTGAGCCATGCTTGAGCTTGTTGTAATAATTTCGCTATTTTGAATATTGATTACTCCAATTAAAATTAAATTATGTTAGTATACTTGATTCATTATTCAAATTTTCAATACTCAGCAATTATCAAAATCAAAATCAATTATTAATAATCGAAATACTCTGAATGCACTATAGTTATATCGATTCTATTCCATTACCATCACACTGTATCTTTTAATGAAACTATATCATCAAGAGAATGAGGTTAAAATAATTTCATATTATTATCGCTGTTGGGACAGTTAAACCTTTAAATACGTTATAGAATCAATTTAAAAATATTATCTGATTTCTAAGAGCTTATCATGCTAGATTGTGAGTTGAATTCTGGTAAATTTCAATTTATTGATTGTCAATAGCCTACTTGAATATATTCCAAAATTATCATAGTAAGTAATGGATTCACAAAATGGTACAATGTGAGCATCTATATTGATATAGTCTGACCAAGCAAAGAAGAGCCTCTTGCATGACGTGAAAATGACTCCAGCTTGGTCAATATTGATTTTAAAATTATTAATTTGATCTCAAATTGTAGGGAACGATTTGATCTACTATCAAGACCATATTTATCATTCTTCAACAAATATTGACTAAGATGGAGTCATTTTTCCATCTTGCCAGAGGCTCTTCTTTGCTTGGTCGGACTATAAAACATCGAATATTCAATAACAAAATAAATCAGTCATTAGTTGCAGATGCGAATAATTGTAAATGTCTAGAATTAAAAATACAGTGAGTTATAATAATAATCACAGTTTTTCATTGCAGTAAATTAAATTTGTTGCAAGATCTTCTCGTTCAAGTTCAAAGCTTAGTATTTTAAGGATTTCTTTTCTGCAGAATTATGAACTAAAATTCGAAGAATTATTATAAACTCATACTTTTTATGAGGTTCTCACACAATTTCCATCATAATTCATACCATAAAACCAACAATCAATCATTAATACGAGTAGTAATGATTCTTGATTGGAATTGGCTTGACAAAAGAATAGATTCATTTGAATGTATTTATTCTCATGTCAAGTCAATTATTTATTCTCATGAATTACATTATCAAGTGAATAAGGTGAATGAGATCTAACCCTCCACAAACTTAATCCTAGCTCCCGGATTACTTACATTAGCAATGAATGTATGAATAGAATATTTTGAATTTATCTCCCAACTCAATTCAACTTTTCCCCCTTTTGTTTAAAACTAAAATCTATCACCCCCTTCCAAATAGTAAACTAGCCCCCACTAATATCCTGATCTATTACATTACCTCTATTTCATTATTCCCCTGCACACATTGATGTGTCACCACGCAGTAGCTGATAAGCGTGACAAATCCAGCCACGTGTTGAACGTGATAACGTGGCGTGACTCGTGACGTCACGCGTGACAGCCGTCTCTCGAGTCACGCTCTGTCACGTTTTAGCGTGAGTGTGTAACAGTAGTAACAGTGGGCAGTAGACCGTATTACTATAGATACTACAGTAACTACGGTATATAATAAACCGTATATATTTCTATGACCAATATGGCCAACGCATTACAACATCATCTACCTCGACTAATCAATGCTTATCAATTTTTCGAATAGTCTGTCCAAGCACAGAAGACCCTCTGGGAAGCTGAGAAAATAACAATGAATCGGTCAATATTGATTAAAAAATTATTGATTTGGTCTCAAATTTTAGAAAACATTCTAATCTACAATTTGAGACCAAATCAATAATTTTTGTACCAATATTGATAGAGCTGGAGTCATTTTCTCATCTTGCCAGAGGGTCTTCTTAGCTTCGACAGACTATACCAATGCGTATCAATGTTGCCAAATAGAGTTGTCATTTAGCTATGCATAGATGATGTTTTTGAAATGGAAATAGATGCTTTACATCAGCTGTTAGTGGGTTACATCACGTACAAGAGACAGACGAAACTGCCTAACCTTTGGAATCAGCTATACATTGGTATAGTTGACGCCAAAAACGTTAGGTAGTTTCGTCTAAAGGAGATTTCAACTAACCAGTACAGATTGAGAAAATTTCAGAGTAAAATGAGTAGTGATATAGCTCATGCATAAAAGTTAGGTGGTTTCATCTATCTCTTGTACGTAATGTTACCTACTAACAGCTGATGTAAAATATCCCTTTCTATTCATAGACATCATCTAGGCGTAGCTAAATGACAATTTTATTCGACAAGATCATGTTTATTTTGGGACATTGTATCCTTGTACTACATGAGATTTGAAATTGTTTTGAACATTTTTTATCAATTTCAGACATGCTTGGTGACAACATCAATATTAGTATCGACGGTTTGTTCCTATCCGCAACAGGCAGATCACCATCACCATCATCATGTCGACTATCATGTGAGTTAGATCATTGATTTCATGATTTTCAGATTTTCAGATCATTTTACATTTTCAGATCATTAAGTCAGACATGATTCATAAAAAAATCCTGATCAGTATAATTTGAATTATTGAGAATTCAATCAATACAATTCTGGCATTCTTACTTACCAAAGATGCTGTACCGTATAAACTTTATGAATTTTTCCAAGAATGAACCCTGTGTTATCATTTACAAACATATTGATATACAGTAATATAATTTCCATATAAGTATATTTAATATAGTTTTGGAAGATCATGATCATCAACTATGTTAATCAAAACAAGCTGATACCCATCAATAACGAGACCATAAAATTTTCCGAATACAAATGGAAACAAAAAAAGCTTTCAATAATAACCCTGATAGCACAAACAGCTGGGGACCAGCTGGTTTCCAGCTTCAATGTTCCAATCAACAAGCTGGATTCAAGCTTGGAACTTACAGTCAACAGCTGTAATACAGCTTGATTCAAGTCAAGAAGTTACCACGTTTCAAGCTGTTTGCAAAGCTTGAAAGTTCAAGCTGGAATCAAGTTTAATCATCCAAGCTTAAATGTTCAAGCTGGAATCAAGGTTGATTCTAGCTTGAAACAAGCTGGACTGTAGCTGGAACATTCAATGTTGATTTTAAGAATGGAAATTCCAGCTTGTTACAAGTTTGAAACTTCCAGCTTGATTGCTTACAGCCTCTTACAAGTTTGAATTAGGATGGCTTGATCAAACTGGAACTCCCAATTCAAAATCCACTTAATTTACAGCTTGAAATAAGCTTACGTGCTATCTGGGAAGAATGTTACTATTATTATCCAGGCCAGCAACACTACAATTTTTAAAATTCATCTAATGAAAATTGAAATGAATGAAACTTTCAATTTATTGAAATGCAATTATTTTTAGGCTGAGCCACACTACAAATTCGAGTACGGAGTACACGATCCACACACCAAGGATGTCAAATCGCAACACGAAATGAGGAAAGGAGACCATCTAAAGGGATATTACAAGGTATACTAAAACAACATTGTCGCCAATTCTGTATCCCATGTATCGCGTATTCATTATTATTCTGTATCATATATTACATATTCTGTACCATGTATCGCATATTCTGTATCATGTGACGCTTATACTGCATCATTTATCGCGTATTCTGTACTAACCGTACCAAGTATAGAAAATTCTATATCATGTATCGCGTATTCCGTATCCTGTTTGTATAATAATAATAATCGGGTCTTGTCCTAGAATTTCAAGTAATTTGAGTAATTCATAGCAAAGATAATGGTTAAATAACACAGTAGAATGGAATAGGGAATTTGGTATTCTAAGAATTAGAATTGAATTTGTCCGTTCTAATTTTGGTCAAAGATACAATGTCTATCACATCCTTATTCACACATTGTTGATGTTCCTCTTGAAAGCAAGTAACCAGTAATTATAAGTTATTCTCATTTCACAAGCCTCAGGTCAAAGAGAATTTAATTCTCAACTACAAACTTCAATTTATTTCAAACTTTTCATTACTTTATAATTCTATGTTTCTGCACTATTCATTGGATTCCAATCTCTTTCAAACTTTAAATAAAATTCTTCTACGTTCTCAGTAGGTCCTAGAACCAGAATTTCAAACTTTTCACCATCTATTTTGCTATTTTCTGAGGTCCTAGAATCAGTCATTCATACTTTTCACATTTTATTTTTTCATGTTCTCAGGTCCTAGAACCCGACGGTGTTGTTCGCGAAGTACACTACACGTCGGACAAAAAGAACGGCTTCAACGCCGTTGTCAAAAAGCACGGCCACAGCGTGCATCCCATCCACTACAAAAAGCACAAGCACGACGAAGCGCCTGGTAGCGGAGGAGGTGGAGGAGGTAGCGCAGCTGCAAGCCCGCCATCAGGGGGAGCCTCCCCTTACGCACAGGATGCTCCGCCGTCGGCGCACTACGACGAGGAACATCATGACGAGGAGGACTACTAGAAGCTACCAGGAGTCGACTACCAGGAGCCACCAGTTGTCGATTACTAGGAGTCAGCTGATACCAGGAGCCACGAAAATGGAATAATCCAGAATAATATACTACTAGGAGTTACCAGGAGTCACGAAAATTGAATAATACATAATAATAGCCATTGATGTATCAAATACCAGGGGATTAGCTTGATGGATGAGAGTTGAACTTTTTTGGAGAACATTAAGGAGAGCAAGAGCCAAAGTAAATTACAATTAAAAGTTATTCATCAAGGGATAACTGAAACAGGAGCAACTAAAATATATTAATAGTTGGTTCCACAATATCGACTACTAGGAGGCAAATAGTTTAATTTGTGAGAATTTAACAAAATGTCAGATTGGACTTTCAACAATGATTGGACTCAATTTCAAATAACAACAATTAGGAGCAAATCACAAGAGAAATAAACATTATAAGACAAGTTTCAAGAGGACAAGAATATCAAGAAACAATACTATTTCTACTTCAATCGCTGGAAGAAAGGTGACAATGTATTCTTTTTAAATTCACAAAAGATCTCAAGCATTTATAGATATTGTGCCAAAATTCCATGGAACATATTCATTCTCGTGAATAGAGCTGTATACCGTAAAACCTTCACTTGTTAAAAATGCATTTTAAACTATTCTTGACCAATAGTTAGTAAAGTAATACAGCTCCATTCATGACAATCATTCTTTTACACAAAATCAGAGGTAAGTTGAAAGTTTCGGAAAAGTAGTTTGATTTTACTTGATATGGCAATTATTCTCCTTAATGCTCCAAATTATACTATTTAATTAGGATGTCTCAACTATTATTGTCTATAGAATGTTTATATGCCAATCGATGTCTGTAGACTATCAATAAATTTATTTATTTTTAAGTTTTGAATAATTATTGCCATAAGGTATTTGAAAACCCATCAATGATGAGGATTGCAACAATGAATCCAACATACTTCAAACCTCTTGCCTGTTACACTGTCATTGAACTTAGAATGGATAAATAAATAACAATTGAATCCAATCAATCCTATACCCAACAATCCCATTTTCATATTACTGTAGTACGTGAGCATATTTCCGACAGAAGAATTATTGTGAAGATTAGAAATTACAATATTTATTTAGTGATTGATGGAAATTATTCAAAATTGATGAATGATAAGTATAAAAGCAAATGAAGATTGGAAAGAATAAAACTCATCAATAAATTGAATCCGAGGATTACGTGAATGATGTAGACTATATAAAATGCTTCAAGTTCTGGAACCAGTCATACCAGATAAGAAGAATAAGGCCTACAATAATCTAGGCCTGATGAAATATAACACAGATATTGTCAATTAAAACACATAGATATTGTCAATTCTAATGGGACCAGTGTTGCCAAGAAATCATGTTCCTCTACCAATATAAACGGTAGAATTGACATCAGTGTGTTTCATTACATTAAGGAACGACTCTACAAAATCGACGACTCAGTCAAATTTTTAATCTAGGCCTATACTTTTCAATTTTCAATAGATAATCATGAAGGTGAGTCGAATTCACAACTCAAAATCAAAAATATTTTAATTCCCTTGCAAAAAAAAGAAAAGAAAAACCATTGTCTATGGTGAGATTAACATTCATGACCTCAAAGCAGGAACACTTGTATTTTACTTGTGAAATATTTCAACTGATATAAATGTAACTAATAGGAATGAATAGAATTGAAAGGAATGGAAGTCAGGACTTGACAACTGTTATCACTACCGCATATTCATTGAAATATGAGAATACTAACTTTTGGCCTCTTTATACAGCGGTTTTGTGATATGCAGAAGTGATACAAAAGTACAAAATTGATACGCAATCGTACAGGAAGGAAGCTCATTGACACAAATATTATTGCAACGTGAGCAGAAAATATTATTGCAAACTCAGGTAAGAGATGTTAACTCATTTGAAGAAGCCGAAAATACGGGGAAAATAACTATTGGTCCTCTGAAACTCAGTATTCCATGATGTATTTTTTATTAATTCAACTTAAAAATACCTAAACTAAGTTTAAATGCTTTCTTTTCAAGTTTCATGTTTCATAGTAATGTTGAGAAATATAATCAGCTCATTTTCCAATATGGCGGCGATTCATGAGCATTGTAAGTATCTCTTTACTACGAGGTTCCGGTTCCTTCTTGTATCAATTTGGGACTCTGTTCCAATACTATACTATTATTCTACTATACTGCGTAACAGAAATGAGAAATCCACCGTATAAAGAAGACTTTATACCTATCAAATTGAACAACTGTCATTGGTCACACAAGTCACACCCACAAAAGATAGTTCATACAAACAAGAAACTTGAATAAATGACGGTTTAATCAACAAACACAGCAATGTAATCGTCCGCCATTGTATTAGCAGCCATTTGTAGGAGGCGTGGCTTGTCTAAGCCAATAGCAGCCGTCTATCGCAATGAATCACCCAATCACAAACCGTAGGCTCCCTCCTTGAAATTTATTCCGCTGCTTCTCTTTCATTTTATTCAAATTTCTAATTTTCACTTATACTTTGAATACTTTTTTTCAATTTATATTATTTTTATCGTATAATCTTTATATTTCTTTCCATTTTTATGCAATTCACATTTAAAATATTGTTGAAAATAATTACAATTATGTATTGTGTGAGAGAGGCAAAATGGATATTTTACCTGTTTCCTCCATTAATAAAATCATTTATCAACTTTACCGAAAGATCAATGTAATAAGTAAACAATTGAACCCAGTACCTCCGTATTTTCAAGAATTTATCGTTGAAACAACTTTCAGTACTTTAATTCAATATGGATAGCTACTACATTATCACTTCCACAGAAAGTTTCAATATTTATACATAAATATTATGGAAGGGTCAATAATATCCAATTGAGGGCTAGTCTTGAATATATCAACAATAGTAAGTTTACAGTCAAGGTATCCTCATTCTAAAGTCTTCCAATGGAAGTACAGATTCTTATAGTGAGTTTACACAGTCATTTTTATTGAGTCCAGTCATCGAATAACGAATTTTAACAAAGTTGAATATTCCTTTAATATTCAAATTAATTTTGTTTGTAAATTCAGTCTGTAAGGAAATTAACAGCAAAGAACAATATAATTTTTATTTCGGAGAACGATTTTAAAATCTCATGGAAATGTCAATACATTTGTCTTGAAATCTCTAACAAGGATGTACGGGATCTGTATTTCGTAAAGGAAGTTATTCAATTCTAAATTTCTATCGCATTTATTTGAGAATCTCATGTAGAGTTGATAACAAAACAATACCAAGCAATGACAAATGTATTGTTAACATTGTCCAATAAAAATTTACAGGCCACAGTACTCAAATTCACCGAACTCAAGTACCGATTTGATATGCAAATATGATATGATACGCATAGTAACGATCATTAAAGTTTGTTAACTATTTTTTGGCTTTAAAATTCTAATTGAGAATTGATAATTTCAAATCATTTTAGATATTTTTGATGCTGTTTTGAATCATTTACCAACCTTTCAAATTTTAAATTGATAAAATTGATAATTGATAGACATGGATTTTTCATTCTTGAGAGTTGAAATTTGTGAGTAGCCTATAGTGAAAGTGGACATTGTGGATAGACATATAACCTACATCTTAAACCTTCATCATCATCATTCATCATCACTCATTCATCCTTTGCTTAAAATACTTGGAAACCAAGTCGCAATTTTAAAGAAAGAATAAAGAATAAATATTGTAAAAAATATATGTTTCCTTCAGAATGAATTGTGGAACACAACACAATAAATAATTGAGAACAAGAGTATTGAAAAATTAAACAGAATTGTCGAAATTTGACTAAAATCACGTTTTCGAGGATTTAATGAAGTCATTATTTGTCCATCCATCCAATCAGAGACAATGTATATTAATATACATTGTCTTTGATCCAATCATCCACATTCCACCCACCTCAGACTTGGAAATTTCATCACCCAAATCCTATATTTTCCTATGCAGATCAAGTAATTTTGTTTTTATCGGATATAGGTTTTAGAAGAACAACCAGATAAAACTGAGCGTGAATCACAGTTAATTTTGTTCATTCCATAGGTTATTCCTCTGGGTAGAAGATGAAGAAACGTTTGATTGTCTGCTCACCTCCTCAACAGATTGAAGAATATTCAAGACATTGAGGATCTTTTAGTATTTTTTAGTCTAGTATTGAACCAAAACCATCCTCTCTTTATCTAGCATTATCCAGTATGGAGACAGAACTCTATTTCACACAAGATTGAACAAATTCTATTGCATGAAGTACAGTAGTTTTAAGCCAGGTAATGAGGTAAGGAACATTATTATACATTCAAGAGGAACTGTAAAACCCAATAAGGATCAGCTTTTTGAGAGTTTATCATTCAAGACTCTATTAATCAGATAAATTCATTAATATTAGTTTCAATGGAATGTTTTCTACGAGTACTATCTTCAAAAATTCTTTGTTATCAATAAAGTATTCAGCAAGCTTGAAAACTAATCAATCGATAATCAGTAAAAATGAGAAAACAAATTACATTAACAAAATGCATTAATGTATTATTACTTCAAAACATAAAAAAACATTGATCTCCAATCACCTAATTCGTCATTACTTGGTCCAATCATTTCTTGCTAAACTTTTACAGCTTCACCCAACTGTGACATAATACAAACCTAGAAATAAAATTCCAACTACCAAATTACTGTAACAGCATAGTCATTTTGAGCCAATAAAATGCAAGCAGTAAAAAAATCTAAGAGTAAAAGTAGAGAGAACAATTTAGCACTAAACATAGGTTAACTTTCAGTCACTAGTTTGCTAACATAGGCTAGTTTTTCAGTTTAATAGTTGTCCAAGCAAAGAAGGCATTCTGGCAAGATGAGAAAATAATTTGAGCACGGTGAATACTGGTTCAAAAAGCATAAATTTGGTTTCAAATTGTAGATCAGAATGTTTACTACAATTTGAGGCCAAATTTTTAATTTTTTAACCAATATCGACCGAGCTTGAGTCATTTTCCCATCTTGCCAGAATGTCTTCTTTGCTTGTACAGATTATAGTATGTCTTGCATAGAGCACAAGTACCAATTTTGTAAGCAAAGATTCCTCATTTTACTTTCAGATAAAAATTGACAAGTTTATTTCAAACAGTTTTTCAATTTTGTAACAGTTGCGTATGCAGTCGATTGTCTCCTTTCTACTCTTTCTCCACAATCTCATTTTTGTCGTCTACATTTTCTCTCCTCTCCTTCGTCTTAAATTTTCTTTCTGATTGTCCTTTTGCTTTTGCTTATTGTTCTCATTTTGCTTTTACACCTCATAATCACCTTACTACTTTCATTCAACTACTTTCTTCTAATTTTCCTTTCTTGCCGTCTCGATCCTCCACATTTCATTCCATCTTCTTCTCCTTCTTCTCCTCCTTCTTCTCCTCATTCCATAATTCTTCTGTACTCCATTATCCTTTCCTTCGACGAATTTCAACCACGTTACTTCCATATCATTATTGAAAATGTTCTTCATCTTCATAATTATATATACAATTTAGCTACCTATAATTGATTATTATTTATAAGTTTCAATGAATAAATGAAATGGAATAATTAGTCTCTATAAAACTCATTGTTGTCTCATCTTTCATCAATTAGGCCTTTGATTCTTTGCATGAATAAAAATATTACATTTCAACAATAAATTTCAATAAACTTCATTCAAGCTCAAGTCAAATCCATTAGTTTTTCTTTTTATTCATCCTATCTCAATTTACCTTTATTCCATTCGTTTTATTATTCATCCTATCTTCATTTTCCTCAACCATCTCTTCTTATTTCCCATTCCCACTTTCTCCCACTTCTATGACAATATTGTCTCCTCAACTTCAACTTTTATTTACCTTCCTCATCTTCTTACTTCTTATCTTCCCAAATTTCAATTCCATTTCTATTCAATTCCTCCAGTTTTTCTACCATGAGACTACGAACAGGCCACAATGCCCATGTACACTCATTCCTCTTGCATATAATAAATAAAAAATTGGTCAAGTACTTTATTTATGAGATTGTATTATTAGTAAATAGAATATTTCCATCTCATGTAGGCCACTATAGATTAATTATTGTAGAATCAAACAAGATTATGAATTGATTTGACTTTTCCTCTCACCTATTGCAATCCTATTTCAATCCTTCTCCATTACCCCTCTCTTCCATCACATTTCTCCTTTATTCTATTCTTCTTTTCAATTCTTTTCTTATCTTCCCCTTCACCTTCTAATGGTTTCTCCCTATTCCACTTTCTCCCTATTCCTTCACCTCCTTTCTCACATTCCATTTCCATTCGTACCCTTTCTTCTCTCTCCTCCTCCCACTCCTATTTACTACCACATTTTACTTATGCTCTTATTCTTTCCTCATCTTCCCTTTCACCTCCTCTTTCACCTTGCATTTCCATTCGTCCCCTTTCTCCTTTCTCCCCCCCCAGTGGTGCAAATACCCAAATGCAGAGTGAATGTGGTACCAAGGCCGGTGCACTATTCGCCCACCTATATATAGGTATAGCGATCAGCTGACTGGCATCAGAGTGAAATGCAGTGCAGTGTATTATAATAGGACGGCCGCTCTAGACTGATCTCATACTGCCAACAGACTTCAACCCAGCAGGTTCTCATCTTTGCAGATTTTCTGAATTGATTTCGCATAGATCTCAGATTGACTTTCGACATGATCTCTATACAGGTGAGTGAGTGTCTACATACGGTGAATATTATTAATATTGGATTTCAAAGTTCAAAAACTCAAATCAAACATATAACTCCCAGCTTAAATCTGAATAGAAAAAAGGTTTCTTTTGGAAATTCAAAAAAAACCAATAGCAAAATTTAATTCTTGTTCAAGTTATCTGTATATAAAATTTGTAAATTATTATAAATAGCTTTGGGAGATTGATAATGGTTCAGCAACCAATACTGTTATCTCGATTTTTAATCTGTGGTTTGACAATATCTCATCGTTTCATTTAATATGGATAACTACCACAATATCTATCACCTTCACAATCACTCAACAACCTTCTTAAACTGATTTGTTCATAAAACTTTCTGATATATTCATGAGAATCAGTCAATCGTGCATGTACCTGCAAGCTACTTACACGAGGATTTGGAAGGAAATCAATTCACATTGTGAACTATTGATACTGTATCTTTCTCAGTTCTAAAATGATGGGAGTAACCAACATGTGAACTTTCTCAACATATATTCATTAGATTTATGAACTTCACTATACTTGGCTCTTGGCTCAGGAACATCACTTGCTTTACTTAGAATCTTTACTTCCATTTTCCATAGTGACACTGACACGGTTGTGTTACTGAAATATTTGTCAACTTTCAAATGGGAAAAAATACTTAAAAACTACTTTTAAAATAATATTCATTATAAGTTGTCACACAATTGCAAAGAATTATCTAACTTTCAACAAATTGGGTGTCTCGTTGGAGGAGTGATAAAGCGCCGGTCTGATAACCAGGTGGACCCTGGATCAAGTCCCAAGCGAAACATTTGACCACAGCAATACGGCCAGCCAGTCTTTCTGAGGAGACGATAAGCCGTCGGTTCCCAATACTTAAAAAAAAATTAGTCGTCATCTATCATCCATTTCATTACCCACGCACAAGCCTATGAGCTCATGTGGGCTTCACCCTCATAAACTATCAACTATCAACAAATTCATGTATTAATTTCTCGCAAAAAACCTCATAATCTGTGAGGAAGAAGAGGTTCCACTATCGACATCTTCTACTTCTCTCCCGAATATTGATTGATAACGGTGGAATCCGAGAATTCAACTGGTGTTTCCACTTGGTATGCTATGGATGTGATAAGCTTTCTTGTGATAGTGAATACATTAATAATTATTATATTCTGAATAATAAGGAAATTGACTTCTCCTATTTGTATTTATAGACTGTACCAATAATCAATGAAGTTCGTTTCCTGAAGCCTTGTTTGTTCTGTACCTTTTCTTGCATTTCAAAATTTGGTTATAAACATCCTACATTTCTGAAGTGAGCTGCAATGTGAAATCTATAGAATATTCTCCAAAAATTTCTACTAGATAACTTAGTTAACTGTTATTTATTACGATGATATCTTGTTGACCAAGTTTAAATTTCTTGCTCCCCTATCTCGTACGATTACTTCTTGATGCAGTGAAAGAACTTTAAATTTTGTGACTCAAGTCAATTTTGAGATGATTTGATAGAAATCATTGCTTGGGCGTTAATCAATCAATTACTCAACTCCATCAACATGTTCTATGATATCAAACCCAAAATCCCTCAAACAAGAAGCATGAATCCTAGTTTTCAACTCAACCAATACTCATGAACCTTTATTTATTCAAAACACAGTTTTAAAATTGATATAGACTAGTAATCTTCGTAACCTGAGAATTATAGAAAGACAAAGATAAATAACATACAGTATTTTGTGTTTAAGGTCATTTCATAATCATTCTACCAATTTTTGAAAATAATAAATTATCAACTAAAGTCAAGTTGATCAGAACTTAACCAACATCATCAAGCTAATTAGTTTTTGAGAGCAAGGAAACGATAACTCGAATGAAATCAATAAATTTCTGATAAGTACATCAAACTCATACATCCCAGTGGCATGGCTGTTTTTTCACCTCATCACTTTCGCACTTAATATCCATCACCCACGCACAAGCTAAAATGCTCATGTGGGCATCATCCGCAATAAAAAAAAACTAAAAAAAACTATAAAACTGGTTCTAATAGCTGCTCAATTTGATTTCATCCAGGGGAAATAGATACTTCATAAGGAATTCTCAATCATGCTGTTCATGGTTTTCTGCATCAAGTTCACTAGAATTTTTGTGAATTCAAATTCACAAGACATTTTTTTACATTATATTATTAGCTCATTGAGTAACCTCACATTCCTCATGGAATGGAAAATAACATGGAATAATTTAATTCCAATAGATTTCAACACCCTCCAACTATCTTATCTCTCCTATCTCAAGCCCGCGTTACTAATCGTATTGTTATTGATATGGATTGCATAAACCACTCGACATTTTACTAAACACATTTATACATATCGCGGGCCTAATCCATACAAGGACAAACAACTGACCGCGTTAAATCGTCCATTTTCCATTCAATTCTCACGCAAAACCGTGTCCGAAAAAATGAATTCGTTTCCAAATGAATTGTCCTTGAAATTGTAGCACACTTACTTTTTATAATCCACTGTTTTGTAACAGTTGATCCTATTATTTCTGTATTTTTGAAGAAATTGTAGCATAATTTTACTTTGTTGTTGGCTCGTAAGATATTTTCATATTGTTTCTGGCGAGTTAAAGTGTGCAAGATTTCCGCATGAATGATTTTTTCTCAGCAATAATATCGGGATTTTCATGTTGCAAAGAAGCCAATTTCAGAACGGTTTATGTTAGTTAGATACGCACCAGGAACCATACGCAAGGATTCAATAAACTCTGGAATATTGGGTTGGTACTATACCGAAATGATTACTGTTTAGTTCACTCATGAAAACATCGGAGAAAGTTATTTCGTTACCAATACTCATACAAAAACAATAAAAATGGTATCATACGAAAGCAACGAAAATGGTGGGATGAATACGATACAAACTCTTCAATAAAGATGCAAAACTTTTCAGTATGATAATACATAATATCGAATATTAGATATATTATCACTGATCATATTTAATGGTCCAATGTTTCTAATAGATAATTAAGTATTCTGGTATTCGATAAACTACGTCTATTGAGAATTGAAAATTGGTAACAAAATAACTGTTTCAGTTGTTTTTAGAGGTGAACGAAACTGTAATCATGTCCGTCCGTATACATGGATGGACATCATCTATAACATTCTATACTTTTTTCAAATTTCTTACATATAATCAACAATAACCTAAAACTTTTCTGTTTTCCAGTCGACCATAGCACTGTGCGCCCTAGGTGCAACCCTTCTAGCCTCGCTGACCACCGGCTACCCTTCTCCGGCGCCCTACCCCTATCCACAGCATCCCCATCACTTGGCCGCCCCTCACCACGCTCTCCCCGTGGCGGCCGCAGTGCCCCACGGCATTGAAAATCACGGACATCACGGACACGTCGACGTGGATTATCATGTAAGTAACAACGGAAAAAAGGAAACTTTTCGATTTCCCAACAATTGCCCAACAATTTCGATAATATTCTATTGAAGGGAATTATTCTAAAGGGAATTAACTAGATTACTTTGTTATTTCTCTTGCAACTTACATAATCCTATCTGCATAAAGATGATATTATTTCAAATTCATGACGATCACTGAAATCCATCAGTAATTTAAAATGATTTAATGTTTGAGTAGTTTTATCAAGGTAAACTTTCAATATTTCTCCTTAACGCTCAACTCCAAGTCCTAGTTGCACACAGACAAAGTTATTCCGAGATTCTTATCAAAAGCGAATGGCTATTTGTGTAGGAAATTGACTTCAATCTGTATCTATCTTCCTTCGTAGTTATTTCTATAGAAAATAGTTTCTCATCCCGACTCCAAGTACCATTATTTTCACAAATATATTTCAAGCTTTTTTCTAACTGAATATGTGATTGAATTCCTATTCTAGAAATCAATTGAAGATTCACTACAATTTGAATTGGAAAACCGGCCCGAAGTGCCCAATAGATATAGAGTAGAATATAGAAAACATGCTGAATATAGAAAACATGAATGCAATTCAGAGCTTAACTCCATAAACTCTAACAAAATCTATAGAGCCTAATAGAGATAGAGCCTAATATAAAATTATATGGCCTTATACATGAATAGTCTTGTCAAGCAAAATAGCATTTCTGGCAAGACGGGATAATTACTCCAGCTCAGTCAATCATGATTCAAATATTTGTTAAGGCAGAATGTTTTATACAATTTGAGTATTTGGTAAGTAATTAATTTTGGAGTACTATTGGTATTTAATTCACCAATATTCACCGAGCTTGAGTCATTTTCCCATCTTGCCGGAATGTCTTCTTTGTTCGACAATACTATACATATAGAACTTTAAAACTCAGACCTCAATTCCATAAACTCCAAGAAAATCTCAATTGAATTATTTATTGAATAATTTTTCCCCCTTTCTGCCCAGGCACCAGCCCACTACAAATTCGAGTACGAGGTGCACGATCCCCACACGCACGACGTGAAATCTCAGCACGAGGCACGCAAGGGCGACGATCTGCACGGCTTCTACAAGCTTGTCGAGCCTGACGGCACCATTCGGGAGGTGCACTACAAGTCAGACAAACATAACGGATTCAACGCCGTTGTCAAGAAACACGGACACAGCATCCATCCCATCCATTACAAGAAGCATCACTAAGTAATAGATTGATGAAGACACATTGTTAGAACTAGCAATTTTGTGTTTTTCCATCACTAAGAAATGGATTGAAGACAAAATGTCAGAAATGACAATTTTGTCTTTTTATCACTTAGGAATAGATTGAAGACAAAATGTCAGAATTGACGATTTTTTTTCTTTTTCCATCACTAAGAAATAGATTGATGAAGACACATTGTTAGAACTAGCAATTTTGTGTTTTTCCATCACTAAGAAATAGATTGAACACACAATGTCAGAATTGACAATCTTGTGTTTTTTCATCGCTAAGAAATAGGGTTATCCATGTCCAAACTATCAACTTTAAGTTGAGACATGGTTTAGCTAATGATGCCAAATCATACGAAATAATTAATTTGTGGTGATTGTTGTTCTTACTTCTCAATGTTCCTATCATGTTCGACTTTCAATAAAGTTATTGTTTTTTATAAAATACTTTATTTTTGTGTTGTTTCATTTTAAACCACAATTTAGTCGTAACTCCTAGTAATGAATAATATTTTCATATCATGAGCTGGGTATTGGTCTCTCGGTGACGGTGATCTATCGATGAACGTGATGTTAAGTCACGAACACTGTGGACTGCTCTTGGATGGGTGACTAGTATTTGTCAAAGTACACATTGGCGAGGTGAAACTACCCGTAAGGGTCTCCCCACCATCAAAATCCTCAAGAATTTTTTTTTTTTCATTTTATTTCAATATTTATTCAAAAACGAAAAGATCACAAATTATAGGTTTCCATGATGGTGCCAAATGTATCGTTTGTGATCAAGGAAATCATAAGTTTATGACAGTCACAAATTATATTGTTACAATGTTTTTAAATTTTATACTTTCCACAGATGCAGAGGTTTTTTCCTATGATGGAGGAGTTGTTCTATAATATTTTTTGCTTGTTCTCTCTTACCAAAATAGTCTTGCAATCTATGATTTTTGCATTTTTATAACTGATGATTCTACACTCACAAAGGTATGGCTCAGGAGTTGAAATAAAGTTATTGTTTTAATAAAACTTTTCAAAATATTGAAAACCGCAGGATCTTATCCTATTGAATTTGCACATGGTACATACAGCACACTGGGTAATAACTCAATTATTATCCACCATTATTATCTCGAGGTTTCTGGGGCATGAAACTATAATTATTGTCAAATAAAAAAAGAAACAGACTGAGGTATTTGGCATAGTCCGCCTAAAACATCTTGTATATCAAGATCAAGGATATTTGAACACAAGACAGAGTGATAGACTGATGCAGAATCGTCACTACTTTAGATACAATGAGATAATTCTACTTAAAATATGGTTTCAAAATCATTCTACTTACGAATCCTTGTTCAAATGAGAAACGAAAATTTTAGCACTCACCTATAACAAGAAAAGATAATAACAATCAATACAGTTGCAAAGTAATAATTATAGAAGTACAATATTACTGTACATTAATACTGTATTTATAAAATAATTTAGAATTATGTAATATTTATTATCATGATCGGCGATCACCTAATATATATAAACATATTATTCAATGTTTTCTGTGGTCGCTGATTATTATGAAGCTACAGATAACCTAATTGAGAAATACTACTAAAACCTTGACTAAAACCAAAGTGATATACTCACTTTGTAAAATGTAATTCAATGCAGAGAAAACTGTAAGCATTGACTAAGGATATAAGATATATGGATATAGGATATAGATTATATCCATAGTCAATGCTGTAAGTAAGCTATTGTAATAGGTACGTCGCTATAGTAAAGAAAATTTCACTCTATAGTCCATTCACGATCACTTGAGACGAAATAAACAAACCTTTTGAGTGTGTGTGCGTGTATTGGAAGGTCTTCTTCTATGCGAAAAAATTGACTGCAGTCGAACAGCTGACTCTTTTCTGGAGCTGTGATTGGCTACAGTCAGACTTGTATTGTCTCAACACTGTTGTCTTGAGCTGTGGTTGGCTACAGCTGTTGGTCTGTTTCGCATAGAATAAGACCTTCCATTACACGCATACACACTTAAAAAGTTTGTTTATTCCGTCTCAAGTGATCGTGAATAGAGTATAGGCATACGGCACTGGCGGCTCGTGCCCACGAAACGAAACAGGTGAAGTGCTGTACAGTAAAAGACACGGGCACTTCACCTGTTTCGTGGGCACGAGCCGCCAGTGGAATACGGTGAAAGACAGACGACAGACAGACGTTTGTAGTGAAGTCACGTCAAATTGAGAAAAGTTGCATGGAGGAGTAACAGAGAAACACTGATTGAGAATGAGATCAAGCGTGAGAAAGAAAGAGTTAGAGATAATTTAGATGACCTTGACACGGTGACAATGAACCCGATCAGTCGGCGACCTACCTCAATTCCATTCTACTCCCACCACTATTTACAACAGTTTATGACGTCACTTGTTCAGCCCAAAGTACCTGCTTTCGCTAACAGAGCGCAGCACTTGTCGATGCTTGATACCATTGTCTCACAAAGTTTATTTAACAATACCTAAGTTGATAAGTTCACTGGAGAACCAATCAAGTCACATTTTACAGACCAGCAGATCCAGATTATTAATTAGCAATAAATAAGCTGAGTACTGAGTAGGTTTCAAACTTAAAATTTGGTTGTATAAATGAATAGGGCTCTATACTTGATATTAAATTTTTATTTGTATATAAATTCAATCAAACACTTGATGTTGATATCATATCACTCGAAAAGATTTTACTAAGAACTGAAATTTCAATCAAAATCATTTCAAATGAGTTCTTCCAATTTTTTCGAATTTTATTGGAAAATATAATTTACAATAGAAATACGTAAGTAAAATGGATTTCATAAATTTTCCCACTCTATTTTTTTTAAGAATGTAAAATTCATCACTAACGATATTTATTATTATTCCACTTCAAATAAAATCAAATATTCATTTATTTTGACACTTGAGCAATACAATTTATCAAAAGAAACAAGTTTTATAAGAAAATGTAAGTATACATCATAAAAAAGGTTTATCAATAATGTTTCATTTATACAAAAATGCCAAAAGCTAAAAAATGTCAAAATAAAAAAATTTAACTTAAAATCTATTTCACCACATAAAAAATAGATTTCTCTCAAAAAATTCAGCAAGTCTATTTTTAGGAGATAGGATAATTGGAAAATTGATTCAATAAAGAGGATCTTCCTCTTCCCCCAGGCATTCTTATTCGCATTCTCTCTTTAAAATTATTGATGAAGAAAAGATTTCTTTCATTATTCTAGTTGAACTAAGTTCATCTTGTGAATCAAGTTATCAATTGAATACGATTATCGAATATATTCCATTAATTTAGAGAATATATTTCATAGTTCAGAGGAAACTATCAAATAATTTACAATTGATCAACTATAATCATTATATTTCCCCCCATTTTTAATATTACTTATGATTCTCCTATAGTCCCAGTAGCTTTCAAAAAGCTATATTTCTTATTCACACAATGTTATCCTTCATGTTAATATTTGATCCACTTCTATGCAACCTCATTTTTTCCTATTCATCCACCAAATTCTCTCTAATAATAGAATCGGAGAAAGTTGTCAATGCTCGAAACCCGAATTTTACAGTCACCAAAATAGCTGCCAAAACCAAACGTTTCCACCGCCAAGCGTCGTAAAATGAAGTTACTAACCTGTCGAATCACTCTTATTGTGATAATAAACCTTTCAAAAGTGACGGCAAATGTCAGATTATGACATTCAACTTGGACTAAAAGGGCAGTCGCACCTGCTCTCTCTCACTACTGAATTTGCGTACGATGATTATGGAAGTTATTTATTTATCTAATGACAAACATACGAAATGAAAGAAAGAACAAGGCAAAGTAAAGCCTTTAGTATTTCTAATACAATTTTGATTAATATAGTTCAAATTTCCAGGTTAAGTCCAAATTCTTTGGACCTGGAAAAGCAAAAATAGGGAGGAGCAGCCGGCTCTCTCTTACATTCCACCCTCATAAGCACTGGCGGCTCGTGCCCACAAAACAGGTGAAGTGCTGTACAGTAAAAGTCTAAAAGATACAAGCACTTTTCCTGTTTCGTGGGTACGAACCGCCAGTGCTCATAAGCTGTCCTTGGTTCAAATTCAAGAAAATGAATATGAATACAATGAATATGACTCAATAGGTTACGGGATACAATACTAAACTTTTAAAATTCTCATCAATAATTGTGAAATTTCGGCCACATTGACTCTATCACAATTTAATTGAAGAGAAATAGTACATGCTCTGCCTAGTTTTTCTTCCCGATTCAAGTGTTTTGTATCTGAAAATAAGTGAATAAATGAAAATTTCTATGAATTAATCACTGGCGTTCAAGAAAGCTATGAAAAATTCTATAAATGATAATGCTATCAAATATTCTATGCTTGGAAATTTGGAATACAAGAAAAATATTATCTGAGAAAATATGAAATATTTATAATGAAATTATTTATATGAATTATGAATGTTGCTGTCTGTTTATGATGTATTACATATCGGTTCCACCTCAGACAACCCACGCATCCTGTCAAATTTAACAAGCATCATGCTCAACAAAATTATTATCCGCGAAGATGCCACCAGGAGCACACCATTGCGTAAAAAGTATAGCACGCGAAAACTGACAAGACACTATGTTACAATGTAAACTGTTCGTGGCGAAGTGTCTTCTCAGCTTGAAAAAACTATCTCGGATTGCGCAAGCTGAGAAGACACGCCTTAACAATGTAAAGTGTATTGTCAATGCGTATCTTCTCGGCTAGCGCGAACTATATAACTAATTCACATTATTAGACCGTAGTGTTCAGCTAACCGCAGTTTTCCGATCAATTCTCACTTTCTCACTCACTCTCTCACTCTCTCTCACACATTCTCTCTCATTCTCACTTTCTTTCTCTTTCCATCCTCCTTTTCCTACACATTCTCTTCCTTAATCCTCTAATAAACAATAAAAGTGAACATAATTACTATCATCCCAGGCAGCATCCCAGCTGATGTAACCTGAGCATCTAACAATAATGAAGAATAATCAGAGCAATAGAATAGTAATTAAGACAAGTAATGAGATCCTTTGCGTTAATAAGACTGTGAACCAAAAGAAGTATGAGATTCTTGTGGGAGGTGTTTGAGTATAAATATGTGGAGATGTGTGGTATGGTCATCAGTACATCAGCATCATTTCTTGTGTATCAAGTTACAGTGTGGGTTAAAGTGTGGTGGAAACATCTAGCAGCAACATGAACAAACAGGTGAATATATCTTTTCAAAGATATCTACCCTTAGATTATAATATTTTGGACAAGAAACATTTAATTTTCGCATTGAGTGGAAATATGGGACTAATGAAAGTGAATTTGATGGACATAATTTAGAGTATTTTAATTTAACTTTGGAAATAATAAGTCTAGGACGTTCAACTGCAAGACGATACTATTGTGACAGTCATTAAGTTCATCAGTTCTTACTTGAAGTGTCAACTCTTATCAAATCTATAAGTGAGAAAATCAAACTTCATTAAAAATTAAATTATTCTTATTTTCGTAATTCACGCATATTGTTATCCTTCAAACTTATAATATTCTAATCTGTTGTTTTCGTGTACTGAGATAAGTTGAGTTTCGGGTAACACATTAACCTCGATGTTGATTCCGATAACGGAATACTAATCAACACTTTATGATGAGAGACGACACATCATATTTCTCATTGAATATTAAAACGTTTTTAAGTCACTTACATTCCTAGCATAGTAAAGAGGATTGTATTTCACTCCTGAAGATGAGCTTTATCAGCCTGCCACCAGGGGAGACACGTTCTTAGGCGTTGTACTGAAAATCTGTTGATAAATTTGAAAATCTGTTGATGGCAGTGTATGATGAATTAATGTGTGAATACATGAATTAATTAATTTTGAATCTAACACAATTTTTCACACATTATTGCCTCTCAGTCCAACCCCTAACAACTAGCTCCCCTGGTGGCAGGCTGATGAATCTCCTCTTCAGGAGTTAAATGCATTCCTCTCCACTATGCCAAGAAAATAAGACGAGATTTCATTCATTTATTTATCTATTGACATAATAACAACGCATATCATAACATGATTATAAAAAGGATAGGAAAACTAGGCTTTTCCTGTACTATTTCTCCCTAAATTTTGATAAATTGAAATATAAAATATTACTGTATCGTCTCTATCACAAATCATTAATCTCATTAATAAAAGAAAATCTTGAATAAAATATTAAGCTGAAAGTAAATAATTTTCCTTCGTTTTTCAATCAATTTACAGATCATCCTAGCAGTAGCAGTAGTGTGCAGTGTGCTAGCTATCAGTGCAGCTCAATACGGGGGCGGCAGCGATGGTGAAGATGGCGGCTACGATGGCGGCGATTTCGAAGGCGGTGATTTCGGGGGCGGCGAAGGCGGCTACCACTATCACCACGACGATCACAAGGAGGAACACCATGTGAGTAGCATTTACAAACATGGATCATTTTAAATGTCACTAGATTGTAGTCTGTCCAAGCAAAGAAGACACTCTGGCAAGATGGGAAAATGACTCCAGTTTGGTAAATATGTGTTCAAAAATTATAAACTTGGTCTCAATAGTAGATCAAATTGTTACCTAAAATTTGAGATCAAATTGATAAGTTTTGAAACAATATTGACTGAACTTGATTCATTTTCCCATCTTGCCAGAGGGTCTTCTTTACTTAGATAGACTACTTGTCACCAAAGATCAAAACCATTTCATAGAAGAAATCGATTGAGTACGTACTACGTATATAGTTGTGAGTAGGGACGTTCCGATACCGTATCGATACACTATCGGATCACTAGGTCAAAGAAACCTGATGAATAATAATTAAGATTAGCTGAACAAAGATTGAATACTGAACAAAGATTAGCAAATTATAAATTTTTGAAAAACTAAGAAAATTTGTTAGAATATCTCAATCTACTTCAAGGTTTAAATAGTATAATAATGATTGAGTTATCCAACTTAAATATTCACAGAAAATGAATCTTTAAAAATGAGAACATCCTTGGGAACATCTTAATAAATTCAAATAACCCTCCAGACATATACGCGAAAATATTCGGACTCCCAAAATATCCCCCACTTTTTGCACACATTAGTAAATCACCAACCTGATTACTGCTGATAAATATACGCTATACTCTTTTACGCTAATGAAATTTGTCATTTTATTCCAGTTATCATATCTATCTCGCTTTATTTTCGAAAGTCGCATGTTTTCGGTGGCAATGTATCAAAAAACCAACCAACAGTCGAGATAAGAGTCAAATGCTGCTCGCTCTTTTAATTTAACCGCATTATTTATAGAAACGTATCTGCTCCGTTTTTTTCTCATCTTGTTTCTATCGTTCTGTTTCATTATTATTTATATTTTTTCTGCCGACATCTTCTTTTGCCAAAAGCCCGGACCATTTCCTGCTAAATGTTCCGCTTGTTGGAGGAGCAGACTCTACTAAAGTCTATCCAAGCAAATAAGACATTCTTGCAAGATGTTAAAATGACACCAGCTCGGTCAATATTCGTTGAATAATTACAAATTTGGTCTCAAATTGTAGATCAGAATGTTTCCTACAATTTTAAACCAAATTGATAACTATTGAACAAATATTGACTAAGCTGAAGTCATTTTCCCATCTTGCCATAATATCTTCTCTCCTTTGACAGACTGTATAAGTTGCCCAGTGCTCTTCATCATTATTCATGTAGAGAATGCTTGAGCAAAGTCTTAATCTAGTATTGCTTCCTCATTAATTTATTAGACTTCTGGTCCAGTTCATACTAAATTGCTCACATCCTTTTACTTGTGTAATGCAACACTTTTAAACTTTCACTCAATCTGAATTGAAACAGCTGATCTATATCTTATGTAAGAAGAACTTATTATTTAATTTTAGGTTATACTAATGTGGAAAATTATGTAAAGATAATATTGCATCCTTTTTCATTTTTTTGGTAAATTTGAAACTGATATTGTAATTTCACTTCATACTTCACTGATGTAATTTCACTGATATTAACTTCATTTGTAATTTCCACTACTAAGTCGGCTTAGTAATAGACTACTTCAGTCTGATGTGCATGAGCTTTCACAAAAATTGTTCTATAATTATAAATGAACGACATAATTCCAGCTAAACATGAACTCAACAACTTATCTGTCGTTCAAAAGTCGTAGGAGCAGCAAGTTCATGTTTAGATACCCACCGGGATTTGCTTGGGGAAGGGTAGAAATTTAGTGATTTTGTGAAAGTATTAACCCATCGTTTTGAACCGACAGTAGACCCTGAGAGATGGTTGTTAAAGTCTGTCCAAGCAAAGAAGAGCCTCTGGCAAGATGGGAATATGACTCTAGCTTGGTCAATATTTGTTCAACAATTATGAATGTAATCTTGAAAGTAGATCAAATTGTTTCCTACAATTCGAGATCAAATAAATAATTTTTTGAACCAATATTGGCCGAGATTGAGTCATTCTCCCAACTTGCCAGAGGCTCTTCTTTGCTTGGTCAGACTATAGAATTAAGTGTTGTACAACTCAACAAATTCTAGCCTCTATATTATTAATGTATACATCATACTTACTAACATACTAACAGAATACATTAGAAAAGCACATTTCATCCATAAATGAACTCAAATTATAGCCTTTCCTGACCCACAATCATCACTCAATCCCGATTAGGAGTTCAAACATCGATCAAAGAAAGACAAGTCCAGTTATTTATCCACTGAATTCGACAGTTAACAAACACTTGATCGATGGTTGAACCTACGAATTAATAGTAATTATCATAGTCGATCAAAAGTTACTAGTGAGAAACTTCTCAAATAACGGTGAAGACAGGTAACAGAGATTTCATCTAGTCATCGAAGAAACAGTTTGAGATGAATCCAGTTTTTCAGTCTTTAACAGTCAGGACTATTAGAACAGTCCTAATAGTTATTCCTATTGGGACTGTATAATCTGATTATTCAGTTCTATGATTATTTCTATTGCTATTGAAGTTGTTTCAGTTTATAAATTGAGTTTCAATTATCTATCGAAATTCCAATTTGAATCACTTTCTTTTAGAATAATAATTATTATAATTATAATATATTAATAATAATTATAATAATAATTTTCTAATATCGAAATTCCAATTTGAATCACTTTCTTTTAGAATAATAATAATTATTATTATCATTTCTAGCGTATGGCTTACTATTGGAGAGTTTCGAAGACAAACCGACATAATCACATGATAGCTCTTAATTTATACACAGTGATTGAAATTCTGTTGGAGTTCTTCTGATTTTATAGAGCCAGGAACTATTGAAATAGTTACTGGCTATTGAGTTAATCCTTCATACTTCTATAGCTTTCATAGATTTTGAGGGTTTCCAAAGTCTTTGTTCTAAAAGATCTTGAAAAAGTTCAACACAGTTCGTCATGATCAAAATCCTTTGAAATGTGTTTCCTCTGCTTTGACTAGATCCTCTCCACTCATCATATGCTCCATATGGCTGAAACTATAGCCTAGTCTATCTATTGAAGTTTTTCAGTTTATCGATAGATAATTTGACACCTTGTGAGATCGGACTCCCCAAAATCCAAGCAAAGAAGACCCTCTGGCAAGATGAGAAAATTACTCCAGCTCAGTCAATCTTGGTTCAAAAAATATTGATCAGGTCTCAATTGTAGGAAACATTCTGATCTATGATTTGAGGCCAAATCGATAATTTTTAACCAATATTGATCGATCTGGAGACATTTTCTCATCTTGCCAGAGGATCTTCTTTGCTTGGACACACTATACTTTGTCAATATGGTGACAACTTCTTTCCAATATAAAAAACCCCAAAACAACTTAAAAATCGAAATCAATACATCACACAAAATCTATTAAATGATTGATACACTTCGCCACCTACACCTTTCACATTTTCAAGCTGAAAGAAATATTTTTCAACCTGTTGAAAAATTTGTCAAATTGTTCCTATAGTCGGTTCAAGCAAAGAAGACCCTCTGGCAAGATGGGAGAATGACTCAAGCTCGAAATTGGTTCAAAAATTATCAACTTTATCTCGGTTCTACTATTATGAATTCATTTCTAATATGACTACATTTCTTATAATTCATCTTGAACAAATATTGACCAAGCTGGAATTATTTTCCCATCTTGCCAGAGGGTCTTCTTTTCTTGGACAGACTATACTTACTACATTATTTTTTCCAATAAAATCCACTAAAATTCTTTCTATTTAAATTTTTCAGGAAGCCAAACCCTACTCCTTCGAGTACAAGGTGCACGATCCTCATACACACGACATCAAATCCCAGCACGAGACAAGCGACGGCCACGGAGTGAAGGGCTACTACTCCCTCGTGGAGCCCGATGGCACCCTCAGGGAGGTCCACTACACCGCCGACAAACACAAGGGATTCAACGCTGTCGTGCACAGATCGGGGGTCACGGGGGACACTATTAAGGCCCCCTGAACACAATTATTGTTAACTAATTTTGTAAGATCTCTTTAGACGAATAAAACTTTTGTACCGAGTATGTTGTTCTACTTAGTTTGACCGGCTCACTGGAAACCCACGAAACAGGTGAAGTGTTGTACAGTAAAAGATACAGGCACTTCACCTGTTTCGTGGGTACGAGCCCCCAGTGCCATCCATTGAACTGAAGCTGGGTGTGCATGGTTCAATTTTCCCACAATATGATACATGTATCAAATAAAACAATCTGAGGGCGGATGATACCTGTTTAAACGGCGGGTCTCTGATACAAAGATTTGAAACAAAAGTCCAACTTTGATACGAAATCGTATACAAAACGGAAGCTCACTGACATAATAAAATATTCGCAACGTATAAACATTCTCATTTGC
Source organism: Sogatella furcifera (assembly GCA_017141385.1). Lineage (NCBI taxonomy): Eukaryota > Metazoa > Arthropoda > Insecta > Hemiptera > Delphacidae > Sogatella > Sogatella furcifera. The sequence continues at coordinate 3,619,598 of CM029556.1, forward strand.
TCACTCATCTATCACTCAAAAAATTCTCATTTGCTCATCATCTATCAATCGATAAATGAATAAATGCAATAAATGAATAATTGAATAAATGAATAAATGAATAAATGAATAAATGAATAAATGAATAAATGAATAAATGAATAAATGAATAAATGAATAAATGAATAAATGAATAAATGAATAAATGAATAAATGAATAAATGATAAATAGCTATTAGCTCTTAAACTCAGTGTCTTATCATTATTATGTATTAATTCAACTCTGAAACCCCTAAAGTGAGCTCTCAAAATGTTTAATTAATGAGAAATAGAATCATCTTATTTCCAATATAGCGGTGATTTATGAGCATTGCAAATGTCTTGTATTAACAAGCTTTGTATTGAGCTTTCTTCCGGTATCAATATTAAGAGCTCTTCATCACTACAGCGTATCAGAAAGCTGGCGTGTATACGAGTATTCAACCTTTTTCAATACTTTTGAAAAGAAAACTGAATTGCAAGTAATAAACAGGAACCAAAACTATGAACGCAAGTACAAAATTTCTTAGCGAGAAGAGTAGCCTACTGATAGCATTATCAAACTTGCTTTGGGACGTGTTCAAATTGAATCAAATTCAGACTTTGGACCTACTGCAGCAATATAAGTTTTCTAGATCTCATTATCCCAGTAATTTTAACCATTCAATTGAAAAAGCAATGAATTTTGCATACACGAGAAAAGTAATACACCAGAACTTTACAAACAATGTAGATAAATCCCAATGGAAGCTACGATTGATGACGTACAATACTTTCGCCAATCACAAACGACTTGGAAGTTCCGATGAAGTAGGACACGCCCATGCACTGTGATTGGTGGATACGAATATGGAGTAGGAGGCACCCATGCACTGCGATTGGTGGATAGGAATATGGAGTGGGGAGTAGACACCATTGTGGTAGCGTCTATATCACCAATGACAAAAATAAGAGAATATTCTCCAAATTGTATTATCCAAAGCTCAGTAATATTCTGCTAAATAATATTATACTATAAATACAAATTGAAAATCACATAACCTTTAGATTATTACATTTAGCACAACATGTTTTGATATCATTATAGACCGATTCTCAAGACCCATTGATTCTCATTATGGACCCATTCTAAATTCATTCTCATTCAGCAAAAAAGTAGAAACTCATCAGAAAGTAGAAAGTACAAAATTCTCAATGGTAGACTTTGGTAAAGCTGACGACAAAATAAGGCGGTTTCGTCAGTCTCTTGTATGCAAAGCATCAATAATATTATCTTCTCTGATTTGAAAGCAACATCTACGGTGTCAAAATAAACAATTTTTAGATCTGATTATATGAAGTAGTGAATGGAGCTTCATTATATAATTATATTAATTAGCTCCATTACAAATAAGATTGCAAATGAAAAATTCCAATCTATTTCAATGGAATTCTCAACTTTTGAAATTTAAAGTCTACCTCTCCCTTACATGAAAATAGATATACAGATGGATAGGGACACTTATGGTACATAGGATATTTTGAATTTGATATGAATGATGCATTGCAATTATTGAGCCGTACCACAACACAGATAGTTCAAATACCACTTTCACAATCATGAATTTCACATTGGATCCATTCCAAGCCCCTACACAAAGACCATATGAATGAACTATGCATAGACTACTGCGCATGCAAACCACACAACTTTGAATTCTCAACGACTGGATCATTTCAATCGGATTTTTGAATGAGGCTGCACGATGGATTTTAGATAAAAAATTTATTTGAAGCTCTGCACCAAAGAGCATGTGAAACGATAAATACGTATCGCCACGGTATATTTTCGAGGAATACAAACAAAAAATAAGTTCCCAGAAAACATCCACAGTCTTTTCTCACCGACCTAAATACTCTAACATAGACCAGGTCCACTTGGTTCACCCTAATGAAATTCCTTAAAGGAATATACCTTTAACTGAACAGCACTTCACCTGTTTCGTGGGCACGAGCCGCCAGTGATTCCTTTTACAATTTCTTAGTTATTCAGTACATTGTCATTTTATTATCTGCTATTTTTGGAATAGAAAATTGATTCAATTCCAAATTGTGTATGGACAATTCTGCTCTGAGGCTGAGGCCGCACTGCGGGTGGGTAGAGCCTGGAGGCTGGAGGGTAGTTGGTAAATCTATACAACATACACACCATCCACAGTAATACATCGTATGAATGGTATGTGTTCAGCCGCCATCTTGAAATTCTTAAATATGGACAACATAACCTCAAAAAACAGATTGACGTCATACCATTCATACGATGTATTACTGTGGATGGTGTGTATGTTCTATAGATTTACCAACTACCCTCCACCCTTCAGGCTCTACCCACCGGCAGTGCGGTCTCAGCCTTAAAGCTGTAGATCTCTTGGAGTTTTTCAAATTTGTGCATAAGATAGATTAGTTCATTCAATACAGTAATCTCTTTTAAATTTTATTTGAATTTATGGATTTTTTAACGATTTCCTATACTCTATTGAAGAGTCACCATGAAGAAATTCAATCAAATCAAATCAAAATGGGTAATTGAGAATCCTATTTTTATAGTAATAACAAACAATTAAAATCAACTATACAAAACTATGATTCCTTCTTGAAGCTTTATCATTATAACTAGCACAAAAGCCACTGGCGGCTGATGCCCACAAAAACAGGTGAAGTGCTGTACCGTAAAAGATATGGCTACTTCATCTGTTTCGTGGGTACGAGCCGCCAGTGACAAAAGCCCGATTAACGGAGTTTTTCATGAATTAACGCTAATAGTTACTTCAATAATAATAATACGGTGCCTAAGTTAAAACTCCTATCAACGGAGTTTTTCATGAATAATTATTACAAACTTACAACAATAATTACTCTAATCATAACATTACTAGAAGTAAAAGTAGAACACCCGAAAACTTTGCAATTTTCCACATGACTTCACTTTAATTGTGGAACCATCAATCAGCCAGCCTTCTAATTCGATACTTTTAATTAACAATTCGATCAATAATTAGCACAATCGACTTTTTACACAACAATAACGTTTCGCTACAACTGTTTTCAGTTAAATATTATAGAACAACATTTTCTTGTGAAAAGTGAAACGAGGAAACGCTATAATATTATGAGTTCACAGTATAGTCGGTCCAAGCAGAGAGACATTCTGGCAAGATGTAAAAATTACTCCAGCTCGGTCAATATTGATTCAAAGATTTTTACTTTGGTCTCAAATTGTAGAAAACTATCTGATCTACAATTTGAGACCAAATTTATAATTTTTCAACTAATATTGAAAGAGCTGGAGTCATTTACTCATCTTGCCAGAATGTCTTCTCAGCTTGGACGGACTATAATTGTGTTCTGTTCCTACTGTATAAAGGAAACATTGATTGTGAGTAAAAGGGTCAACTAGATCCTGCGGATATGATCTACTGATCCCACTTCAAGAAAGTATTATAAACCTCGGTAAAAATCATTCCAACAACATTCGTAATCGGGAATGAGTTGTGTGCGGTAGTGATCTGAAATCGTGAGTTTCTAAATTGTGAAATAATAAGTTTCCAGTGGTATTTTGTGAGAGATAATAATTGTTTTCAGCGAAATATTGTGATTGGTTTAGTTCAGTTGGTGTGCCATAAGATGTTTAAACAAGTGACGGTAAGTGTTAATGGATTTTTTGATCGAAAAATGATGGAGAATATTTTGTTGGAGTGCTTGTTTTGTTTTGTGGAAGTTGTCAATTTGAATGAAAATTCAAGAAAAAGTCAAATCACCGAAATCTGTTTTCAAATCCGAAATTTTTTTCATAAATCTGTGGTTTGACAATATTTTTTCTCTTCTCATTTAAAATAAAAAACTACCGTTCCACAATATCACCTCCACAACTTCTTATCAAGTGAATTGTCAATTATTTGGATTTTTGTTGACAATTTATAAATTTTGGGCTGAATTATCGTTTAACTGAGACGAGATTCAGAGGTTTGATTCCTGTAACTGTAACAATATTACAGAAGGCAATGATGACTTAAAATTTTTAAAAACAAGTTTGAGTTAAGCTGTTGGAGCCAGTTCAGATCACTTGAAACTGTTTATATTCACAATTGGAAATCAACGAATTTTCAGTCATAAATTCTCTATAGATAATTCGTATTGAAAAGTGAGTTGAAATTTGACATTTTGGTTTGATATTTCAGATCACTATATGCCTAGCAGTAGTTTTATCCTATGTGATACTTGGAATCATGGCAGAATATGATGAAAGTGACGAATACAATTTTCCACAATCTGAGGATGAACCATTTTATTATGTAAGTAAAATTCACACTAGCAACTCAAATTCAAATTCAATCAGCATACTTCCGTTCCCACATTCAAAATTGTTATAAGTTCTTCATTAAAAATATTTGTCAATATTTTATTGGTTGGGAAATCCTTGAAAGTAGGCTGATAATTTTCTTGTGAAATAATATTTTCATAATTATAAACATTTTCAACGTATTATAAATATATGAACATGCTTAATAGTTAATAGTGAAGGACAAAAAAGTAATTAATAGGAGAAATTGAAATTGAATATTCAAACAAATGAAAAATTAATATTTTAACGCTATGAAGCATAGCCTATAAGAACAACAAATACATGTAATACTGTAAGAACATGGTAAAATAGATGAGAACAACAGTCAAAACATAAAAATTACTATAGGATAAATCCTTTCTGAATCAGCCATTAGAACTCAACCCAGCCTTACTATTTCCAACAAAAGATCATGAAATGGCTCGTTAATGCTGTTAGAGCAACAATAACTCACAATAAAATGTATTTTAGGATTTTAGGAGTAGGCTGATTATTTTTTCTGGCGATAAAATTTATTTTAATTTATTTTTCTGCTCAGTTTAGTGCATGATGCATCCAAATTACTCCACGTCAACTATATTGCCCAACAGTTGGCAAGCATGGATTTAGTATTCATTTGAAGAGATCCAGTTTGGCCACGATTCAAGAGGAATAGTTATTACGCATATGACAGTCTGTAATTTATTTAAGGAACGTGCATCCAGTGATTTAGTACAGAGGTGCATTTCATTCAGTTTCCTACCTTGAAAACAGTACTATCAATTTATCATTTACAAAGTTCACATAAGACTCGTACCCACGAAACAGGTGAAGTGCTGGTATCTTAAACTGTACAGCACTTCACCTGTTTTGTGGGCACGAGCCGTCAGTAGTAAGATTCTAGTCTGATCGAGCAAAAAGTACATTCTGGCAAGATAAGAAAATTACTCTCGCTAGGTCAATATTGCAATATTGGTTCAAAAATTATTAATTTGGACTAAAACAGTGAAAACCATTCTGCTCTACAATTTGAGACCAAATCGATCAATAATTTTTTATCAAATATTGACCGAGCTGGAGTCATTTTCCCATCTTGCCAGAATGTCATCTTTGCTCGATCAGACCATACCATTTAGAAATTCTACGTAAGATTACAAATGATTTGATCTCATAGGATTACTCATTGAAGGGAATCGAAAACAAAAAAAGACTTAAAACAAAAAGATTCTTGTAGAAATCAAGTAATCTAAAAAGTATACAATTGTAGAAGTTTGGCAGCTATTACAGTTCAAAACACAAATATGTATCCTTCAAAATTATTTTTCTTTTAAACCACTTTTAGTGTATTGGAAACTTGGAAACCCAACCAACTAATAAATAATGGCTGAGCTTCGCACCATCTTTATTATGGCACACTTTGAACAGAGACAATGTATATTATTGAGACAATGTATAATATAATATTATAATATACAGAGACTCTGTATAATATACATTGTCTCTGCTTTGAAGCAACTTAAATAATTGAATCCATCTTTTCTGTTTCCCAATCACTCGTAAAGTATAGTTTTACAATGAGTATTATACTATATGATTATAAACGACAGATACAATATTATTATCAACTAAGTCTATTTGTCGATTATAAATCAACTAAGTTTCATGTATAAAATAAAAATTGGAAGACAAATATCTTCTCATGGTATTGAGTATTATCTTAAGTATTATCAACCAATATGTTTCACTATAAGTTATTAAGTTTCATAAATAGAATATAAATTGGAAGACAAATCTTTTCTCACATTAGAAAACCACTTATTCCAAAGTCTAAGAAGTTTCTGTTAATTTCCTTTACAAATCGAAATAATTTGTCAACATGTTAATAGCATGTCAGCCAATGTATGACAATATTCTAAAACGCACTAATAGCTGTATAGCTGTAAGTTGAACGACTCTACCAAAATAACTAAATCAATTTGCTGTAGTGTAGAAAAACAATAAAAGATCAAAGAAAAGAGTACCAGAACAGATCGGAAGTCTTTTTTCAACCGGCAGATGTTATTGTCAGTCAAAGCGAAGAAGACATTCTGGTAAGATAGGAAAATGACTCCAGCTCGGTCAAAATTGCTTCAAAAAGTATATATGTGATCCCAAATTGTAGAAAACATTCTGATCTATAATTTGAGACCAAATTCAAAATTTTAGAACAAATATTCGCCGAGCAGGAGTAATTTTTCCATCTTGCCAGTGTGTCTTCTTTGCTTGGACATTCTATAGACAACGGTGATTGGCTATTTGGCTCACTACCATCACTGTTCATAATTTTGAAGGAATAGAAATTGTTGTGAAATTTGAGATTAAAATAAATGAAGGTTTTCGAAAATCTTTCACATTTTTCAAAATCGATAATGAATTCATGAAATTTGAATACACTACAATCATACTTTTCAGAATGCCACAGCTCACTAGCTGATAGAATCTTGTACAGAGTACACTTTCAGTCCTGAACAATTTTTATGTGAAAAATATATTATCAGCATTAAATAAATTTAAAAAAATCATTCGTATAAGAGACAATTTAATAAAAACAACACCCCTCTACAACCATTAGTCGAAGAGGAGAGTACTGAAATGGAATTGTATACGCAAAATATTGTAATGATGACTACCTATTGAATATTCATTTGGAGTGAGCTACAACGTGTTCTATTGAATAGATTTTTTGTCCTAATAAGCAAATTTCTTCATGACTTTCATCTACACTGTGTTCCAATCTAATCCTTAGGTTTCATATCCTGTATCCTAGTATGCCAATTTTCATTACTCTTACCTACACTTTATACCATTCTTTTAAAAAGGGCCAGTCAGTGAAACTGAATAGTTGAAGTAATAATGGTCAATTTGCTGCAAAATTTCATGAGAAACTTCCAGGCTCAGCTGCATCTGTGCATAGATATGCCACAAAATATCGAATAGCGGTCGCGGTGGCTAAGGGTTACAAAAGCCCAACCCATTTAAAAAAAAAATCTGTGCATAGATTCCAATGCAGGACATTCGAGAATTGACTAATGTTATATTCAAAAAATAAGTTTTTCACGTATTGTAGAGTAAAGGGCTTCATAGAGTAAATCGTTGGACACGTTAAGCCGTCGATCCCGGCTGCCAAAAAACAGTCGTTACTCGTTAAGTCATGTCAGAGGCCCTGAAATTGATCAGGAGCGACCTGAAAACTCTGACACCAGACCTGAGCCAGCCAGGTTACACGAATATTATTAATGGCTTCATTTTTCCTTTAATTTAAAAAATTTTACTCATTGAAAAAATTATGAAAATAATTGAAGAAATTGTGAAACTTATTGAAAAAATCATGAAACTGATAGAAGAAATCATGAAACTAATAACAAAAAATTATGAAACTAATTGAAAAAATTATGAAACTAAGTTTTTCAATAATTGGTGACTCATTCAAATCTTCCCGTTTCATTGACTAATCCTCTACTTTTACAACTTTTTATCGGTTCACAGCACGTGCCGGACTACCGTTTCGACTACAGCGTTGCCTCTCCGCACACGGGCGATATGCACAACCGTCAGGAGCGACGGTTTGGCGACGAGGTAAGCGGCTACTACAGCCTCATGGAGCCCGACGGCGTCTATCGCGAGGTGCACTACAAGGCCGATCGCAAGAATGGATTCACAGCCGTTGTCAAGCGCTACAGGAACGGGGTACTTATTGAGACGTCGTAGAAACTTTAGTGAGATACCATGTTCAAAAATTCGAAAAGACAATTGGAAAATTGAATTGTAAAATCACTCTTTGAGTAGTTGTGAAATTGATATTGTGGTAGTTATCCATAATAAATGAAAAGATAAGATTTACTGCATAACCGACTGATTTATCAATCCGTTGTCAAACTGATAAATCAGTGGTTTGACAACATCTTGTATTTTCATTTATTTAGAATTGTAAAATAGATTTCAAATATTATAATATTATTATTCTCGATTCCAATAAGAGAATCAATAAGACGTGTTAACTTTAAATCAATGTTGTAAACACAATTATTCTTCCTTCAATAATTCAGTGGACTAGGATAAACGAAAATTTTCGAAATTCCCCATTCACACTGAAGCAGTCATATAATTCAGTTGTTAAATTGATGATCATCGATAAACAGCAGTGGATATGATGCCTCACTGTGATTTGGGATTTGCCAAATTTTGGCCACAATGCATGCGTTTGTTTGTTCACCTCAGTTCAGTGAATAACTGAATGGAGTAAGTTATAGAAGTATTATTTAAGATTCGATTTTGAGTCAAGTGATGTCTATATTTTCCACAACAGGGATAGCTTATCAGATTATTGTAAAGTTTAAGAAAAGTAATGTGGCCTCTCAACTCGTTGGATTTATGTAACGTCAAGATTAGTTGCTTGCTTTCTTGCAAAGCTCATCTTGAGTACAGAAACAATGTATTTTTTTCAACTAAATGTTATAGTTATTGTTGAAAAATTCCACGTGTTTCATCTCCTCTGATTTATATAGTTGAAAATGCATTGAAATGGAGTCTGCATTAGGCCTATCTAAAGACTCTAAAGACTGTGTCAACTATTATCCTATAAGCGTTTTGCATTATTTAGAGCTCAAAAAGTGGAAATAAAATATCTCCAATGATAATATTCAACAGCTGTTCTCGATTGAGGTCACTAAACTGATACACATTTGCTATTCAGTCTAGAGTTGATCCACCTACTGTCAAAGCTTTAAAAATTATCACACGAGCTCACTCACCCTTTCTCACTCATTTTTTTCTCTATCGCTCTTTCAATTTACCTCTATTTCTCTCTCATTAGCTTTTACCACAAACTATGATTTTCAAATTATACCTTCAAATTCAATGCTTGATCACAAACCTTTTAACCTTTCTGAATTCGTTCCTTCACCTTCCTAAAATACCTATGGTAGTAGGTAGGGCAAGGAAAGTAAAAATGAAATTCTACTTGAGATTTAGAATAAGATTTTTTAAATTCACTGTTTTCTCTATCCTCTCCTTCTTTGATTGTATTATTCTTGCATATTTTTATCTCTTCATACAATTTTCCTCAAGCTATTTCACTGTATTCTCTTACTTCTCATTTCATTCCCACACTTCTTATATCTTCAACATTTCTCCAATTCTTTCTATCCAAGATCGTTCCATTTTTCTCCTCCTTCCAGACTTTTTCTTTCTTCAATCCTTTCTATTTTCCCTTTGCCATTAACATTGGGCCATCTCTACTTCCCAAACTTTTATTTTATTTTTAATCATCTTCCATCTCCCTTTCCAAACTTTTCTCTCCTTCTTCTTCATTATTATTTTTTATTTTCTTCTCCCACATTTTTTCTATCCTGCTTCATTAGTTCCAACCTCTAATATATCCATCCCTCAATTTTTCCTTTATCTAATACATACAATCGTTCCTACTCATAATCTCCTAGAAGAGCGGAGACATTTTTTATCTATATAAATGAAGAGAATATTCTATATAATTTTTCATCTATATAAATAAAGAGAATATTCGATGTCACCTCTTTTCTTGATGATTTTGTTCCTCATATCTGATAGAATTTATTCTATATATGATTTATACAATTATTTTTACTAAAAACCTCCTAGTTCATAGAGAAGAAATATTTTTCATCTATACAAATGAAAAATATCCTGTAATCTCAACTATTTTCTTACACCTTTTATTGTGATAATCATGTTTATTCATTCAATATGATAATAAATTCCTTCAGCTTGTTTTATCAAAATTTCCCACTTCACTTCAACCAAATGATGTCTCAACTAGTCACACTGTATGACATTCCTGGGTTGGTCCCAAAAATAGACTTAGTTTATTTTTCTCTCCGCCAGTTGAAGATAATCAACCATCCGTTACCACATTTTTATCGTGCTAAAGCATGTAGCCAATTTAAATTGCGATCAGTCCAGCCCAGATTAGATTGGTTGTCCACTCTTTTTTCAAACTCAAAAATCTCACTCCAAGGTTCAAGATCATCTGAATTTTAATTGCTACTGGAAGAGAACGTAAAGGACGAGCTATAAAATTAGCATGCTAGTATAGGCTGTCCAAGCAAAGAAGACATTCTGGCAAGATGAGAAGATGACTCCAGCTCGGTCAATATTGGTTGAATTTTTATGAATATGATCTCAAGCTGTGGGAAATATTATGATCCACAATTTTAGACCAGAATTATCATTTCTGAACCAATATTGACCGAGCTGGAGTCATTTTCCCATCTTGCCAGAATGTCTTCTTTGCTTGGACTGACTATAAGATAGTGTTGATGAGCGGTTTCGATTAATGAATAAATCTATCAAGTTGCCATGTTGTTGGATCAGATTTAAAAATGAATTTAAAGTTTATTGGAGAGATGACCTAGCTTATTCATATTAGGAAAGCAGTATACATACGCGTTTCAATTTTCTTGCGAGAAATTCACTTTTTTCACTCCTCAATCTCAAAGTATTATTGTAAATCAATTACTTTCAAGAAGATATATAGATTATTAATATGTCAAATTGAACAATCAAGTATCCAAAATGCAATTCGATAGTCCTATTTGAAAGAAAATCATTTCATTGAATTCTCATACATAATACATAAGAAGAGTGGGATTTTCTACTTTTACAATGTAGGAATAGTATATTACACAATGAGTGTGGGAAAGGCGTTTTTACATACGAATAATCTATGTTTACAAACGAGCCGTTTAGGCGAGTTTGGAGAATAGTTATGAGTATGTAAACCTTCCCACACGAATTATGTACATTTTTTTCGTCATACTAGTCTGAGAAGGATTTATTAAAACCTCAAACAACTAAAACATTAACTGAAGCCAACATAACCTCAATACAAGAGCTAGCAGCTAGCACAAAAACACACAGTAAACTGTTATGGCGGCTTGTTCGATTCGTTAATTCATACGACGGAATTCGGAAAAAACAGCTGGACTAGATTTGCAGTGCTGTAATTATCATCGTGATGATGATTAGTGCTGTAATAATCATCAGAATGATTAGTCCCGCATTCAGAACAGCTGATCTTTGATTCTCTGTAAACAGCAATTTCCCAAACGCAAATCTAGCTTGGAAAGTTGTGTATTACCATAGACTAACTATACTATAGAATATTATATCTACGGTATTACATACGAGTATGAAAAAAACGTTTTATACCGTACTATACTAGTAGGTTTACTTTTACTTTACTTTAGTTGACAAATTTACCATTTCATTGAACCCTCATCTAGAATTGATTAGTGGAGTACTATTTTACTATGTAGAAAATAATTATAAGAACAAATAACACAAGAACCTAGTCGCCTATGATAAAGATTCAATTGTTGCCAAGTAGTATCCATTCTATTTCACTGACCCTGGCTACACGATTGCTTCAACTTTAAAAATATAACCAAGCAGCTGTTCTTTCAGCTGTTACAATGCTTTGTCATTTTGACACCCATTTGTTTAATTTTCATATTATTTCTCACAAAATTTGTAACGCTTCTAGTAGTACTTCACCTATCTTGTTGTTTCTGTTAGGCCTACTCTATCTCTAGCCGTGTGATTGAATCACCACATAAACTTTTTAGGTACTTTTCAAAGAAGCTCATTTTATTTGATAAGAAAAGATGAATTGTAAAACAATCCGATAATCACAGTCACAAAATAAATCCGTTCAGTTAATCTGAAATGACGATGAAAACGAGACAAAAGTATAGTCTGCGTCCAAACAAAGAAGACCCCCTGGCAAGATGATAAAATGACTCCAACTCGAACAATATTGGTACAAAAATTATTTATTTAGTCTCGAATTTTAGATCAGAATGTTTCCTACAATTGAGACTCGATCAATAACTTTGGAACTAATATTGACTGAGTTGCAGTCATTTTCCCATCTTGCCAGGAGGTCTTCTTTGCTTGGACAGACTATACTCATAGATCTATCAAAGTGGCAATCAAACCAAGTGCGCCATTCTAACGTTTCATTAGAAATTCAATCAAAACAGAGCACTTCTTCTTCTTCTTCTTCTTCTTCTTCTTCTTCTTCTTCTTCTTCTTCTTCTTCTTCTTCTTCTTCTTCTTCTTCTTCTTCTTCTTCTTCTTCTTCTTCTTCTTCTTCTTCTTCATCATCATCATCATCATCTTCTTCTTCTAAGTTTTGAGGAAGGAACGTGTGCTCAAGCAACCACAGCAGAAAAGTATTCCCATTTGATGACATCGAATTATCCAAATTGAGAGGAATTAAGTGGAATCCTAACCTCCGAAGTGCGTCGTAAAACAGGGAGAACATCGTAAAATGAGCCCTACTAAAACTAAAACTAAAACTACAACCAACTCGAATTACGGCCTGCGAATGGGGGATGTACGTTCTAAGGGGAGACAACGGATTTTCAGAGTAACATAAACCTAGATGATTAGATGATAAAGTATTTATGAAATAATTGAAATTCCTATCCAGGTAAAACCATAGGCAATTGATACCGATCATCAAATAATGTCTGGTCTAGCAAATAAGTTATTCTGGCAAGATTGTAGAATGACTCCAGCTTTGTTAATATTGGTTGAAAAAATATAAATTTGTTCTTAAACTGAAGAAAACATTCTGCTCTCCAATATGAGACCAAATTGATAATTGTTGAACCAATATTAAACAAGCTGGAGTCATTTTCCCATCTTGTCAGAATGTCTTTTTTTCTCGATCAAACTATACCTATACTAGCAGGGTGTTTCAGGAGGAATGTGCAATTGTGATTCTCAGGCTGATTCCTTACACCAAGTAGACAAAAAGTTCCATGGGACCAACCCCAAAAACGCTTTGTTACCGAGATATCAATGGCGGAAAATTGAGATTTTTCAACATTTCCAAGTCTCAGAAATAGCGATCAAAAATCGAAAAATTGACAAAACACAAATAGTGATGAATTTGTAATTTTGCGATTTTTGATCGCTATTTCTGAGACTTTATTACAATCGCCGCCATTCAACTTTTCATTTAGAATCCGACTCTTCAACTTCCATTAATAATAAATCAATTTTATGATTCCTTATCCAGTTATAACCCTTATTGTTGAAAAATGGCGTATTTTAGCATCTTCCAATTATCTCAATAACCGTTCAAGTTACAAACTTGGAACTGGTTTCATTGAATTCATCAGGTAATTTTACTTAGGAATTGATTATTTTAAAACCTTACTAAAGACTCTAAAAAATTAGAAAAATTAATATATTTTGAAAAATCTCAATTTTCCGCCATTGATATCTCGGTAACAAAGCGTTTTTGGGGGTTGTTCCCATGGAACTTTTTTGTCTACAGGGTGTAAGGAATCAGCCTGAGAAGTATTGCACATTCCTCCTTAAACACCCTGTATAATAGATACCTTGCTTACAGATACCACCTTGAAGCCTGTATGGTAACGACAATTGGATGCTCAGCTCTGTCAAGACAGTCTGGAAGCGATCTTCCAAAGCGGAGCGGGTTAGCTGAGGTCGCTCTCGACTTGTTATGCTATCACAGACAGCTAGCTCACTATCCTGATAGAGCTGACCATCAACATTAATCATTCGTCAAGGGCCAGGGTCGTTGACATCTACTATTGAAGAGGTGGGGATTCAGTGTTGATTGGAAAATTGCTCTAGTTCACTGCCTTCTATATTAAACGAACCTTTGGCAACAATCTCCTATTACTATTCTAGACAGTATGTTCCTGATTCAAACTGTTCCTTGACCTCATATACAGACCTAGCAATCGTTAATATCTATGTGTCAGTGTTTTCACCTATACTAATTATTAGTATTATCTGGTCGAGCAAAGAAAACATTCTGGCAAGATGAGAAAATGACTACAGCTTGATCAATATTTATTCGAATATAACATTTTTGGTCGATCATATTATCTGGTCGAGCAAAGAAAACATTCTGGCAAGATGAGAAAATGACTACAGCTTGATCAATATTTATTCAAATATTACATCTTTGGTTTCAAATTATGAAGCAGAATGTTTTCTATAATTTAAAACCAAATTTAAAACTTTTGAATCAATATTGACCGAGCTGGAGTAATTCTCTCATCTTGCCAGAATGTCTTCTCCGCTCGACCAGACCATATTTTCGTGCTATATCTTGAATAAATAAATATCACCCAACCACTTTGAAGTACGTCAATCATCATCTATATTATCAAGAGAACTGTCAATGAACACCTGGCACCTGGTCCTCATTAGCCATACATGGACAATGACAAATCATTTTCACTATCATCGTTCGATACTTTATCATTAGTTCGTATTGATTTGGTATACATAGACCTATATATTTTCTAATGATATTTTTATATTTTCATAGTTGAAGTTGACTGGAAAAATATTCTGAATATCAATTCCAAGAAAAATAAATCATAACAAAGCTATGGAGAGGTTGGTGACCTATGAACTAAATCATAACAAAGCTATGGAGAGGTTGGTGACCTATGAACGATTTTTCTAGGCTCTTGAGTGATTCCCAAATGAGTTCTAGGCTCTTGAGTGATTCCCAAATGAGTTCTAGGCTCTTGAGTGATTCCCAAATGAGTTCTAGGCTCTTGAGTGATTTCCAATTGAGTTCCAGGCTCTTGAGTAATTCCCAAATGAGTTCTAGGCTCTTGAGTGACTCCCAAATGCGTTCCAGGCTCTTGAGTGATTTCCAAATGAGTTCTAGGCTCAAGTTATTCCCACATGAGGTATAAACCTGTCCATGAGCCATGGGAAGCTGGAAATCATTGGATGATAAAAGAAAAACTAGATTACTGCTGAAATCACTTGACAATTGAACAATATGAAATTGACAGAGCCAACACGTTTCAAGATAGAAAGTAATATTTAAGTTCCAAGTAAATGAATGTTAGAGGAGATTGCTTTCAAATACTTCAAAGTACAATAAGACAATAAATGTTCCAATATTGGAAGCTCATGTATCAATAAACTTTATTAACAGCCTGGATTTCAATAACAACTTTAAAGTTGGATGGTAATAGGATAGAATTCTTAATCCAAAAAATTCTCATTCACTCATTCTTTCAATAATACTATATTCTACTCTCAATAACTACTACGAGAGTATGAATACTATTTCACAATTATATTACTCGATTCAACTATTCAATCCCTCAAAGGAAAATTACTATTAATCAAATAATAATAACACGAATTTGACTAGTTCTACGACATTCACCGATCATTAACATTCGACATCAGCCTTCTAATATAATGAGAGAGGGCAGTTCTGCAACATTTGCGTTCTGAGCTATTTAAAAAGTTAATTAGGACTTGGAAAACGAAACTTGCAATAGCCAACTCCAACATAATTGGCGATTGGCGAATGACTATTATTTATTCTCAGCTTTGTCAGGACAGTCGGCGAGCGTTCGACGAGAGCTTATCGAGTCAAGAGCGATTTCAGCTTAATATTCCCACTCTTATAGACCGCTTTCAGACTATCCTGACCGAGCTGATTGTCAATAACAGAGATTTGTCAACTGCCAGGTTCCTTGGAGTCTGCTGTCACTCGAAGAATAGTTGAGTGAACTCTACATCCGGTGAGTTTGGAACAAATTTGTCACTGACTGTCATCACTTGTCACTGATTCTCGAATTCTTCGAATTTTCGATTTTTTTCTTGGTTGCTAATTTTTTTTAACAAGAATTCTTCCATTGAAAAGATTCACTTGTGGTTCACATAACAAGTTCATTCATTACTTCCCATTCATACTACAAACACATTCATTCATTCATCAGAATGTTCATAATACTGTATTTAAAAAAATTCGTTCATTCAAAAAGCTCAGACAGTTATCGACTTTGGTAATATTCACATTGACATAGTCTGGTCGAGCAAAGAAGACATTCAGGGAAAATGAGAGAATGACTCCAACTCGGTTAGTATTGGTTCAAAAATTATAAATTTGGTCTCAAATTATAGAGCCGAATGTTTTCTACAATTTGAGACTATACTTCTGAGACGATAATACGGGATATACTTTAAATTGTTCTGGTTCCATCACTCTACACATTTTCATACTCTTTCAACGAGTATTTTTAAGCCCTTTCACATCATTTTCTTCTGAACTAGAAGCAAGAAGACTCAGTTCAAACTCAATTTAAACTGGCTATTAATAGTTCAAAACGTGGATCTACAGTACAGTTACACATTCAAACGTTTCTTATGACAAAATCAAAATTATTAATGGTCTACTGATTGATAATCATCTATGTGATTTTTTGGAATTATACACGATAATATACTGTATTTGAAATTTCTTCATCTTATTTCCTTTCAATCCAGTGGAAAAATATTATAAGATTGAAGTTCCAAAAGATTCGTCCGTGCAGATGCTCAGCCTATAAATCCAAATCAACGAATAAGATCACTAGAAAATTATAACAAGCCAACCGAGCTTCAAAAAATCTCCCAAGTTCACAAAACCACTATCCGGAAGTTCAGCTGCAGTCCTCTTCAAAATAGAATAATTGCGGAAGATGGATTGACTCTAAATAATGATCCCAAACAAACAAACCACTGACAGAAAATCTAAACAAATACAAAAACTTTAAACAAATCAAGAATCCAAACAACCAGTGTGAGGCCAGCAATCAATTAAAACGCTCCTTTTTCCAAGTGTTTTGAATCTGATTATAAACAATTTTATTCTTTCTTCCCTCAACAGAAATCAGCTTGGAATTAGGTCAATAGGTTTATCTATGCCTGAGTTTTCAGATGGGCTGACGATCTGTGTTCATTGCTCAATATTTAAATTCCACTTTCAAGAAATAATCCAATAGTTCAATTACCTTGTCCAAATACAATATCATCCAGAAAACTATGAACAAGAATCAACATTTATACATGTATCTGAAGTAACAATACACTTGGAAGTTATATTGCGAAATTATTGAAACGTAATCTTCGCTTTCATTTGTTCAATTTGATACATTTATCAAGTTTATCATAATATTATGTATCTTCTTGAAAGGAAATTTAACCGTTGACACACGGCTCAAATGTCAATTGCTTATTAAATTTATTACTAATTATGTGGGCTTGATGGCCGTTAGTTGACAATGTCTACTCACATTAAAAATATAGCTGACGCCAAAAGTTAGGCGGTTTCGTCTGCTCCTTGTGCACTCCAACAGCTGATGTTGTCAATTGCATGTGTCATTTAGCTTTGCCAAGATGATGTCTTCCAAATCAAAAGAGACAATAGATGATTCACATCAGCTGTTAGTAGGTTACATCACGTGCAAGAGACAGACGAAACCGCCAAAATTTTAGCTATAATGAAGATTTCATGCTTTGAAAGGGTTGGAGGAGCAACAACAGACGAAACCGCCTAACTTTCAAGCATCAGCTATATTTGAATAATGATCAAGATGACGTCTTGATCAGTAAACTTGAGAACACATTAATGTTAACTGTATTTCTTAAGGAATCAAGGACCAACCCTTGATAGTATTCCGATTATAGATACTCAACGGTGGTCTGAAGTTCAAGACTTGATTGCCGAGATTGGACACAACTTGTAAACTTTTAATTGCCGATTGATTGTAAGAAGTTTCGGTTTCGTGTTAAATAGGGTTGAATGCAGCATTAATCGATACTTAAATGCCACTGTCAATTCCAATCACGGATCTCAACCCATCCTATACTATCCATCACAATCGTATCATTAACCAAACTCCATCAAATATTGCCGGAGAAACATATTATAGTCTGTCTAAGCAAAGAAGACCCACTGGCAAGATGGGAGAATGAGTCGAGCTCGGTCAATATTGGTTCAAAGATTATCAATTTGATCCACTATTGAGACCACTTTTGTATAATTCTTGAACAAATATTGACCAAGCTGGAGACATTTTCGAATCATTGCCAGAGGGTCTTCTTTACTTGGACAGTACTATACCAGTGACTTAATAGATTATTATAAAGAAACCAAGTAGATAATGGGTGAAATTCGATGATTAGGAGGAAGAAGGAATTGGTAGAAAAAAAGGAAGGAGGAAGAGAAGGAGAGTTGGATAGATTTGTTGAAACCGAGAAAATGAGACAAGGATATATTTATTTGAAAAATTGAAACCTTCGTTGGAAAGGAACAGATGATAAAGATTAGCAATAAGGAAGACTAGAATCACTGAGAAAGATACTAATGATAAAAATGTTTGTAAATGATTGATGAGGAGAAATGAATTAGGAAAGGACAATTAGATGAAGGCAATAATAAGGAAAGTTATAAATGATGAGAGAAAATATGGGAATATTAAATATTAGAGGTGAAGCAAGAAATAGAACAAAAAACTACACACACATAGGTAGAATAGAAAATTTTGAAGGGATAAGGAAAGCTGAAAACAAACAAGAAAATGCAGACAGCAAAAATTACAGGAGAAAATTGGTGGTAGTGAAGGGGAAAAATAAAGAAAAGAAGGAAGAATGAGGAGTTCTACGTGGAATAGAACTAAGGAGAAAATAAGAGGAAGGAAGTGAGCGAATTAGGAAAACGAAATTGAAGATAGAGTTGAAACAGTTGGGAGAATAGATGGATACTGCCGATTACCAACGTGATAAGGACGTCAGAACAAGGAGAGGAATAAAGGAGATAAAATAAGTGAGAAATAAAAAACAGAGAGAAGAGACAATGATGATGAAAGAATACCGATAAACATTCCTGATCTGGAAACAAAAAAGTTTTCTGGCTGCTACAACCGATAAGGTAAATACGATCAACTCGAATTTGCACGTAAGAAACAAAAAATCTAAAAACCACAAACAAAAACAAGACACTAAACTAGTCAAACAAGAAACCGCATCAAATAAATCAACTAATCTACACGGCAACAATGAGCTGCATCGCTCATTTTCACATTTCAATGGAAATCTTTTTTCTAATTACCTATTATCGTGGTCTTGCCAATTCTATGTACAAGCAAAAACTGAATTGAAGCTTAGTCTGTCCAAGCAAAGAAGACATTCTGGCAAGATGGGAAGATTACTCCAGCTCGGTCAATATTGATTTAAAAATTATAAATTTGGTCTAAAAATAACGAAAACATTCTGATCTACAATTTGAGACAAAAGTTATAATTTTTGTACCAATATTTACTGAGCTGGAGTCATTTTCTCAGAATGTCTTCTTCGCTTGGACAGCCTATAGCTCGTTCTCTAATTTGTATTCCGACAATGAGTAATGGTCTAAGCCACATGTCATCTAAAACAAATGGCGGAATTAACGAACATAACCTAACTCCAACCTAACCTCTAAAAAATCCAATTCTACATTCCCTGAATCGGGAACATGATTATTTCTCTTGTAACACCAAACAATAATCCCTTTCATAAGTTTTTCAAACTACTTGAAAATCCAATCAACTTATCTATTTTTCAAAACTTCATCTTCCCATTCACACACTCTACAAGAAAACAAAGCCGATATTATTTCCTTTCAGAGTAACTTGTCGATCTGAAACCAATATTTTGTTAGAACTGAAAATCCCAGACGTAAATCATTATTGACAGTTTGAATTCTTCACTTGATAATACAATGTACAATGAAGAAGAAGACTACTGCAAGTTTTTTTTTAAATTGTTAATATGTATCTTGTGTTGTTTCACACGTTGTGACAAGTTGTTTATGTGTTGGACAGATCATAATCACAATATCCAACAAGTTTTTGCTAAGATAGTCGTTCTCTTCTTGTAGAATATGGTTGAATCAAGTTTCTGGCGATTGAGGATAACAATGAACTTGTTCATGAACTTGGAAACAAAATACTTGAAATCTATCATGGATATTGGGATATTGCCTATTGTATTCAATTTTATAATTTTAATAATTGTTCGCAAAATATTAATATTATAGAACCCTTCTCAAATCCTGCATATTTTATATATAGTATAAATGTAGTCTGCAATTTCTACAGTTCATCATTTACCCTGAATTATTCTTCTCAGGGAGATTTATAATTTATATCATCATAAATAAAATATTTGATAGTATAATTAGGCTTATTTGGAATATTTTTGTTCAATATTATAATAATCCAGATGACTATAGATCTTTGTGTGCAATTTTTATAAAAAAACTTAACTCTATTTTATAAACAATGTTCTTTAGAGTTGAAGAAATAAAACAAATTAGAAGCAATAAAAGAAATAGATAAGTCTATATGGGGATCAATAATATTGTATAGTTATTCAGGGTTAGTGAATCACAAGCAAACCAAAATCAAATATATTAAGGTCTTCAAGAGTTAGTTGATTAGTAATTAGTAGCCCCGTTTGAACACTATTTCATCAATCCTGGCAATAGTAACCAATTGAACTTGGATACAAAAATCAATTATTCATTAATTTGCATCATAGAATGTATCAATTAATATAATTTTTAAAATATTGTTAGTAGATGAATTCTTCAATAACAAACTGTAAAGATTCAGAATCGTCGATGAGATGATCTCAAAATCCGGCGAATGAATTTCATATTCACAACTTCATCAACCACAACGACTTAGGCTAAACGTTGTAACACTTATCACAACTCGATAAGCAATGAATAATATCACAAACAATACTGATAAAACTGTAAAAATCACAATAATTTTCCAAGATTCAACACTTTTATCGATGAAAATCACAAGTAATCAAACAAAAAATCGTCGGAAAACTTCAAGACTGAAACCTGTTGATTCAAAATCACAAAAAACGTGAAAACCTCGATAAACCGTAGAGATAACTTTGAAATCGAAAAACTGTGAACAAGTTTCACGATAATTGATAACTTTTCAATACAAACTTCACAATCTTCCAACTGAAAATATCAACTTTTAAATTTTGAATGACTTTTTCAACTTCAACTTTCATTTTACGTTTTCAAGAATTCAACTGATTTTCACACGTCTACCCCGGCTTCAACAATAATCACACACATGTTTGACACATTGTAAACATAACTTTAGTTCGCAAGGTAACCGCGAGAGCGCGGCGAGAGAGAGACAACCGCAGCTGTATTGAGAGAGCTCATCCTCGCGGCTGAGGATCCGTTTTAGAACTGGCCGTCTATAATTTCAACTCACACACGCACAAGAGCCAACACACACTCACACATCAACAATCAGCTGGCAATGTGGCTTGTGTACGCACATGCACAGCCAACTTAACCTGAGGGAGATCCCAAGAGTTTAAAATACCTTGAGAAAGAACTTAGTTGATGAGGGACAGTGAGACTATAATTGGAAATCTTAAGGAGGAGATTAATTGTTTTCAATAAATACTTATTCATATGGATGAATACAATGTTATACTTCATTTTCAGAACTGTTACTTTCATGGTTCTAAAGTAACTAGACTCCGTTTGGAATACTGTTACACAAAGAATGAATACAATGTTACACTTTATTATTTAATGACTTGTCTATTTATTTATTTATCTACTGACTTGACTTTATTTACTTACTTGGATGAGTTTCAACTAATTTCCTGGAGAGAATCCATTTGAAATACCAAGATAATGAGCTAAGGTAATAAGATATAATTGGAACTAGTTCGGAAGAGAAAATTTCTGTAATTGAATCCAACTTTTCTGATCCACTCTTTCGTCAACTAGGAAAAAAATGTTTGAAATAGAAAAAAGCCGAGAAATAAACAGGATGTTTCAGAAGGAATGTGCAATACTTCTCTAAAATTGAAAAACCCAGCACAAGTGAAAAATTTGTGTTGAGTAGTGATTTTGCGATTTTTGATCGCTATTTCTGAAAGTTTGGTAGGATTTTCACGAACGCCGCCAGTTAACCTTTTCAACTCTCTTCAACTTCCATTGATAAAAAATACAAATTTATGATTCCTTATCCAGTTATAGCCCTTATTATTGAAAAAAAATGGCGTTTTTTAGAATATTTGCCAATTATCTCAATAACCGTTGAAGTTACAAACTTCAAACTGGTTCCATTGAATTTCTCAGCTAATTTTACATGGGAATTGAATATTCTAGAACCTGATTAAAGCCTCTAAAAATTAGAAAAATAATTTTTTTGAAAAAATCTCAATTTTCTGCCATTGTTATCTCGGTAAAAAAGCGTTTTTGGGTTTTTTCATTGAACTTTTTTGTCTACTTGATGTAAGGGATCAGCCTGAGACGTGTTGCACATTCGTCCTGAAAAACTGTATATTATTCGAAATACCTTGTAAATTTTCTTATACAAGACACATATTGTCCTTAATGTAAAAAGGGCTTCATTAACATGCTACAATCTAGAACGAGATATTAAAAATCCAGGCTAAAGTTTCAGACTCAGTGTTGTCATACTTCCAAGAAACGTATAGGTAACGATTATCCTATAAGCTGTAATAATCCACTAGAGTTGAGCGCATGAAAATAGTCCAGTGAGTAAAGTTGATCCTTCAGCTTATTATAAATGAAACTTAATTTTTATTTTCATAATACACCTGACTGAAATGGCTACGTCTTCAGCTGTCTATAAATAAAAATTAATTTTTGATTTTCATAATACACCTGACGAAATGGCTAAGTCTATGGGTGAGGAGGTGGGTGGGGGTTGTAGGATGAGAGACGGATCCAACTGTTCCAGTTTTAATTAGACTATTTTCATGCGTTCTACTCTAGCTATCCGCCGCCAAGTTCCAATGACAAGCACTTATAACAACAGATCTGCTATCAGCAGGATACAAGCTGAGACCTGATTTACGATATCACGGCACCAAATACATACAACTCGATAAACAAATAAATTAACAGAAAGCATAGTGAACACATAAAGCACTTTAGGGTAACTCATGTCCTAGCCGACAGTCTAACATGGTTTTCATGATCATTGCCTATCCAGATTATATCTTCAATGTCCACACTACTAACTCATGATCCTACCACTAGAGTGCTCTTCAGACAAGGGGGGATTATGAAGGAGAATTGATAAAAAATAGAATTAGAAGAGGAAGGAGAAGAGATGAAAACTAGGCGTAGAAGAGGGAGGAGAAAAGGAGGAAAAATATGAGAAAAGGAGAAATTGAACTGTGAGGGAAAATGAAATGGGTAGGAAAGACAAGGCAGAATGATAAAAAAGGAGAGAGGAGAGGAGAGGAGGGACGAAAAAGTGAAAAAGAAGAAGAAGGAGGAGAAGGAGGAGAAGAAGAAGTAGAAGAAGGAGGAGAAGAAGGAGAAGAAGAAGATGAAGAAGAAGAAGGAGGAGGAGAAAAGAAGAAGGAGAAGGAGGAGAAGAAGAAGAAGAAGAAGGAGGAGAAGAAGGAGAAGAAGAAGATGAAGAAGAAGAAGGAGGAGGAGAAGAAGAAGAAGAAGAAGAAGAAGAAGAAGAAGGAGAAGACGAAGAAGAAGAAGAAGAGGAGGAGGAGGAGGAGAAGGAGGAGAGGAAGAAGAAAAAAGAAGAAGAAGAAGAAGAAGAAGAGAAGAAGGAGGAGAAGGAGAAGGACAAGGAGAAGGCGAAGTAGAAGAAGGAGAAGGAGAAGAAGAAGAAGAAGAAAAGAAAGAGTAGAAGAAGTAGGAGAAGGAGGAGAAGGAGAAGGACAAGGAGAAGGCGAAGTAGAAGAAGGAGAAGAAGAAGAAGAAGAAGAAGGAAAAGAAAGAGTAGAAGAAGTAGGAGAAGGAGAAGGTGGAGAAGAAGGAGAAGGAGAAGGAGAAGGAGAAGAAGCAGAAGGAGAAGAAAAAGAAGAAGGAGAAGAAGAAGTAGAAGAGGGAGGAGAAGGAGAAGAAGAAAAAGAAGAAGAATAAGAAGAAAAAGAAAAAGAAGAAGAAGAAAACAGTGAGGGGAAAAGTAAACATGGAGAAACGACAAGGATAGAGATATGAAAAGGAAAAAGACGTTAGATTCGTAGAGGCAGGTACAGTAGAAAGAGGACAAAGAAAATAGAGAAATATTAGGAAGAAAATATTGTGAAGAAAGTAAAGAAGACGAGGAGGGTAAGAAGAAGGAATTAGTAATGGGAGAAGAAGAAGCTATAGGCAAAAGAAGGATGTGGAAGAAAATAGAAGAAGAAGAAGAAGAAGAGAGAAATATGTGGAAGATTATTATGAAGAATATAAAGAAAAGAAGGAGTGGGAAACGGAGAAGGAAAAAGTTAGGAATAGAAGAAGAAGAAGAAGAAGAAGAAGAAGAAGAAGAAGAAGAAGAAGAAGAAGAAGGAAGGAGAAGGAGAAGAATAGAAGAAGAAGAATGAAGAAGAAGAAGAAGAATGAGAAGATTGAAGATTGGAAATGAAGAATGGAAGAAGAAATAGCGATAATAAAGATGAGAGAAGTAAAGGGCAAGAATACAGGACAAGAATACAAATAGGAGGAATAGAGGAAAAGTGAGAAAAGAAAAGAAAAACTGAGGAAAATAAAAGAGAAAGATAAAGAAGAAGGAACAGGAGATGAATAAGAATTCATTCTCCTACATTATGTGGCTATACCGCTGTGTGACATATGACTTCTCTATCTTCAACTCTCAATCCCCACCCACCATAAAAACCATGAGCCATTCAGCTATCA
This sequence comes from Sogatella furcifera, assembly GCA_017141385.1. Taxonomy (NCBI): domain Eukaryota; kingdom Metazoa; phylum Arthropoda; class Insecta; order Hemiptera; family Delphacidae; genus Sogatella; species Sogatella furcifera. The sequence continues at coordinate 3,644,551 of CM029556.1, forward strand.
ACAACTAAAATCGTCATAAATAAGTCGCACAACAAGATTTTCAAGCTATCTCATCGATTAATTTACGATCTGTTTTCAGTTGTTGCATGTATTTTTGTTACGACCCAATTTTTTCCATCTTATTAACCTAGTTGGCATGTTGGTCAAATGTGTTGGGAAAGGTTCTGAAAAGTTAGGTTCATCACAGTGAAATTTTCTAGCAAGTTATTGATGTAACCACGTCATATTGCTTTTAGTCCAGATTTATACTACTGTATTTAGTAAACTGAAGAAGCCTTTCTGAACTATATATAATACTAAAACTATTTTTCATTTTTCAATCTTTACCGATGATAATTTCCTTTCAGTCACTATGAGATCATCCAAACACTTTTCACTTTCTTTTAGAGTATAAGAGATTTCTATGAATTATATTATTTTTCAGATATTTCATCACTTTAAATTCATTTATATGCACTTAGAAGACGAACCACTCAACCACAACGACTTGTTGAGAGGTGACGTTACATATTTACAAGACTAACCGGGAAATAATAGTATTTGCTAAAAATAACAGTCTTTTCCTTAGAAACTCTCCCTTTGACAATGAGTAATCAATTATACAGTCATTGTTACTAATAAGTATTTGAAAACTCGAGAAGAAGATTTGAGTTCTGAATTGACAACGTCTGTTGTTTGTGAGGGAGATTTTGAATGAACTTTAATTTACCTCTCGATTGAATTATTGAAAATAATAATTAGTTGATGAAAATTAGCTAGGACACTAAAACTCACTCAACTACTCGAAACTTTTTCTCAATTGATTAAGTGGTATTGGATTCATTCAATCCTATAATATCAACGTACTGCTTTTAGCCAGCTGCTTTCACAGCTAGCTAGTACTTCTTTTAGAGCAGACCAGACTCACCGTTTGCGCCTGCAATACTGGTCACTGCAACTCTTTCAACATCAAAGTGTAGATATTGTCGCTAACACAGGAGCCTCCGTATTTGTCTACAAAACTTCATTTCCCAAACCTCTATTAGTACAGCTCGTGCTTGAAATAAGAGAAATCAACATAGAATTCGAATAGAGCAAACAGATTAGAAGATTATTCTCAACATAGACTTCAGATAGAGCGAACACAATAGAAGATGATTTACTGAGGATTGAAATATGAGTCAGAAGGAATTATTGAATAAAAATATCTAGAATTTTCAAGAGCCTACCTCCAAATATGCGGCTTGAATCCACCACAGGCAGTACAGTGTAGACAGGGCTGGCCTTCTGCGACATCATCAGTTAGTTGGCTCTGTAATACAAGCAGATTATTATAATTAAAAATTATTTAGTTTGTTGAAGATAGATGTCAACAAAATAATTAATGAATTGATGCTTATAATAATTGAATTGAAGGATTTCTAATCGTATGGTCAATACAATTCATATAATCGTTTATAGTTGAAAATTCGTCTGAATTTCATTTATGGATGAATGAGATTCAGAAGTTTGATAGGTTGGTTGTAACTTATAGAAATTGCTATGTCAGACTAAAATATAAGACATTCTATTTAGCTGGTCCACGACTATTTATCAGCAATAGGTTTTTGAGCAATTCGACAGTTGAACAGTTGAATCTAATTCGACAGTTGAATAGGAGATCATTTCCATCAAAAATCTTATAATCCATAAAAAATTATTATTTATAGATAGCTATAGTTTTCAAACATCCTAATTTTCAATCCATACTCTGTTTATGAAGAGAAATTATTCTAACCATGAATACATAAAACTACCGAAAATCGTAGTTCATGTGAGGAATGGTTAGCATTTGATAATACCTTCGGGTTAACCGATGCATATCATTTCTCTAGAGGAATATTTCAGCTTTACTTTGGAATATGAAATCTCCACTTCAATCCACAATAATTTGATCACATTCTAACAAAAAAGATTCACACTCTGATGAACAATCACAATGTTGTTTCAAATTACTTTCTATGAATTTGTTAATTGTGTAAAAGTCTCAAACTTTAAGAGATACAGAAGATTCCTAAATTAATAGTCTTGAACTGAACAGGATATGCGACAGTACTGTACCTTAAGTTTCCACCTGAAAATCCACCCATAAGTCCTTGAAAATTCCACTATATATTCCACTAATTTACTATTTCAGCTATTACATTATAATATCACGATAGATGGCAGTTGAGATGGAGTTACAAGTTGAAAGATTATTTTAACGTAGCCTACAATAACGCAGAATGTTCTGGAACAATCTGAATGTTGAATGTCACTGGCGGCTCGTACCCACGAAACAGGTGAAGTGCCCGTATCTTTTACTATACAGCACTTCACCTGTTTCGTACATAAAGGTACTAAAAAGGCAGATACGATACAGCAGATGAGTTACATATAAATACCATCAATGAAGATTTGAACCATTAAATCAAAAACTAATCATCATCAGCCATTTCATTACCTACCTCCAAAACAATAACAAAAAGCAAACAGAAAATAAGGAGCTATAGGCACTATTATCAATTCTATTGATAATATTCCTATTAGGAATATGAATCTATAGACTCTCTGGGATCTAGGAAGCTACATCAACAGTGCTCTTCCAAATTGAAAAAACCTATCATAAATATATCAATAAAAAACAAGCAAATTCAGAGGAATTTTTAGGTTATGTTCTGTATGACGTCACTCACCCAGCAGAGAAGACAAGCCAACATGGAAGTTGTGTTTGCAAAAATACACTGTCACATAAGCAACTGATTTGGAAGCAGTTAACCATAGCAATACGACAAATACTACGGAATTGAAGAGAAATGCTGATGAAAGAGAAGAGGAAGAACAGAGAAAGAGAAGAGAAATAGTAAGAAAAGAGGAGAAGAAGAACAGAGAGAGATAAGATTAATAGAAATAAAAGAGAAGAGGAAGAACGAGAGAGAGAGAGAGAGAGATAACATAAATAGTAATAGAAGATTAGAGGAAGAAATAGTGATGGGAGGGGTGAGTTGAAGGAGAAAGGAAAAGAAAATTCACAAAATGACAAAATTCCACACGAATATGACAAGACCAACTGAACTTGTGCCAGAGCTTCCCTGTTATGTCTGTCTCATTATATTAGCAATATTTCATTAAAATATTTCGGTACTTGGGGATTACTTGACCGTATATTTCACATCTTGTCTAGTCTGTCCAAGCAAAGAAGACATTCTGGCAAGATGGGGAAATGACTCCAGCTCGTCAATATTGTTTGGAAATTATGAATTAGGTCTCAAATTGTACATCAGAATGTTTCACATAATCTAAGACCAATAATTTTTGAACCAATATTCACCGAGCTGCAGTCATTTTCCCATCTTGTCAGAATGTCTTCTTTGCTTGGGCAGACTGTAGTGAATCAAGAAAACGAGAGTTCACTTTTCCTAGTACAATCTCTTTAAAAATACGTACGGTAAGTTATTGAAAACTTCTCTGAATAGCCTCTTTATTTTTATTAGAATAGATCCAAACCATTCCATTGAACTAATCAACCTACTAATTAGAGAAAGAGACACAATTTCATGATTAAAAGTGGAACGCCAATGCACTGGAGCAGAATGAAGAAAAAAAGAAGAGGAAGAAGACGAAGAAGAAAAAAGAAGAATTGAAAGTAGAACGTCACAATCACATTATTCCTGATGGCACCGATTGACGAGCGGTGTCTCTGATTTCATTTATGACTTTCCTTTCCTTCATTCATTAACTTTCCTTTATTCTTCTCATCAAGGAATACAGAAAAAAATAAGAAAAATTATGAAAAGGAATAAAGAAGTCGCCATTTTGAAACAATAATGAGGAGAGAACGAAGAAGTTATTATTTGGATGTTGAGAAAAATGAAGATTTAATCGAGAAACAGCCTTTATGAATCAAGAATGAAGAGAGAATGAGATTATTCTGATATGACAAATGATGAAGAAGGAGAAGAAAAAGAATAATAATAATAATAAGGAATCGAGAAAGCGTGAATATGATGAACTTGACACGGAGAGAAATGCGAAGAATATTATTATAGGTCAGTTTGGTTTTTTGTGGAGCCTGAAAGTATGAGTGATAAAAATGATGTTGCGGTTCGGTAGACATCAGTGTTCAGGTTTGGAAGAGAAAAATCTCAAAACTTTCGCATTCTAGCCGCTGATATATTCCAGAATACCATAGCTTGTATTTCTGTAAAACCCGGATTGATAATATTTCAAATAAGAATAATGAATAATAGTTATTGAGCATCATAGAACGTATATAACAAAAAAATAATATTGATTATTTTAGACAACGCACAAAAATAATATTGGGATTATCATTATCTGCATGTTTTAAATCAACTCTTTGCGTAGAATCTAATCAAATCCAGTAGCACAACTTATAAGAGAGTCTACAAGAAAAAAAGGACACCAAACAGAAGCGAAAAGAGAGGAAAAATCAGACCAAACATCTGGTTCTTCTAGAAACAAGACCACAAAAAGATTTCTCTCTCCCAGATTCTGACCGTACTTGGTAGCATAAAAACATCAGACACTCACCAAGGCTGGAAAGTATCTTATCTTGAAATTATCCAACGGACTACTCTAAAGAATACAGTTTGGAGATGCAAAGAAGACATTCTGGCAAGATGGGAAAATTACTCCAGCTCGATCAATATTGATTCAAAAATTATAAACTTGGTCTCGATTTGTAGAAAACATTCTGCTCTACAATTCGAAACCAAATTTATAAGTTTTGAACCAATATTGACCGAGCAGAGGTCATCTTCTCATCTGGCCAGAATGTCTTCTTTGCTCGACTGAACTATAGCAGACATCGAATTTATGACTACCGAATGGTTAGCCCTTAATGGAAAATGTTTGATTATTTCATAGGCGCCTAACATGGTTCCATAGCAGTCTTTGTTTGCTCCTATTCGTGTGTTCAGGGTTTCTCTCAATAGGAATGCAATATGATAGTTTGGTTTGATACTGTTGATCATTTTTTATCAGAACTTGATACTCATTGAACTACTAAATTACACTGGCGGCTCGTGCCCACGAAACAGGTGAAGTGCCCGTATCATTTACTGTACAGCACTTCACCTGTTTTGTGGGCACGAGCCGCCAGTGCTAAATTAGTGAATTTGAGTTTAATCAATATCCCTTCCTATTCATGGAAATGCAATATAAGTGTTAAATTCTTTTGTTTAATTCTTTGATTGAGGTCACGAGGTGAATGATTGATTGAATTAAATTTTAAAAATTTGAATGAGCGTTTGATCGATCAAAATCGAATACAGCTTGAACCACTGGCGGCTCGTACCCACGAAACAGGTGAAGTGCCCGTATCTTTTACTGCGCAGCACTTCACCTGTTTCGTGGGCACGAGCGGCCAATGGCTTGAACTGAAATTGAATATCAATATAGCTTGAACTACAGTACAATGATTCAATATAATGTACGATGCTTCGGTTATGTTATTTGTTGAAGTGAGTTTGAATTCATTGAACTAATTTGAGTATTTGAAATTTAAATTCATTTGGAATAAGAATTTTGGAAAAAATATGCTGAAAATTAAATTGATTGTACTATTTGTTAAAAATTGCAACAAATGATGATATCGATCCGGTTTTTTTTCATAATGACGAGAATGGAATTTCCTATTATGTGAATTTCATTTATTCACAATCTATAGGCCCATTCATGATATTAAATGAATCCTAATGTCATTGATTAAATAGGGAAATCCATCATTGTTTGAACTATACATTCCTTCAATATCATGCATAATATTACATTAATTTGTACTAAAAAATAGATAAATAATGATAAATATGAAGCAATCTCCTCATTTTGATAAAAAAGCTTGATTAATTGCTAAAAATGTTTGATTCCGCAACATCCGATCAAATTTTTATTAGTTTTCTTTAATCAATTTATCACTCTTCACCATATAATGATTTTATGACTAATTTTTATGGGTAGGAAGAACCATGACATACAATACAAGACATTTCAAACTTTCCAATTAAAAATTTCCCAAACTAGCTTAATAAGATATTAAAAACTTCCCAACTAGCCTAACAATGAATTGATTGATAAAGTCACTCGAGATCGGGAAATATCTCAAGGTCAAGTAGCATAATTTATCGTAGCACTGAAGTGTTCAATGATCTTTGGTGACTCATTGAGATAATTACATGCTTGAAATATTACTATTGTGAATGGAAGTGTGACAAGAGGCCCCACTAATTCACAATCTATTTCTGGTAGTGACAACACTAATCATTGAGAGGAGATGTCGGCGAATGTTAAACATTGATGAACGCGAGTAGTCAGGTCGAGCTAAGAAGACATTCTGGCAAGATGGGAAAATGATTCCAGCTTGGTCAATATTGGTTAAAAAATTATAAAATTGGTCTGGAATTGTAGAAAACATTCTGATCTACAATTTGAGACCAAATGAATTATTTTTGAACCAATATTGACCGATCTGGAGTAATTTTCCCATCTTTCCAAAATGTCTTCTCTGCTCGACCAGACTATAGATGTCAACATGTCATGAATGGAGAACTATTAGTCATGCACGTGTAAATATAGCGATAGATCATTTAAAAATGATTCCTCTTTCTCATTAGCAAAAATGAGGAAAAATGTGTGAAACCGTAGAGATTTTCATTGAATTGGTGAATTTGCTTCTAATGATTGTGATTGAAACAATATTCATTCTGAAAACAGAACTGTCTGATCTTGTGAAAAGAACATAATGATGAGATCATTCATGTTACCTATAAATCCCGTATACAATTCCGTGCTATTCAATTATTATAACAAATTATAAGAAACTAATATTATTCAATAATTCTCCACATACAACATTCAAGCTTTTTCATCACTTCGCATTCAATGCTCTTATCAAACAGTTTACAAGAAAATTTGTATAATGGAACTAAAATTTTAAGATTTTATAATACTGAAGTTTGTTTAAGTTGAAAGTGACAAAGTTTCTAATGCTATTTTCAGTTTACTTATGCCCTGTGTCTCCGGACTTCATAACCAACTCTAATAAAAGCTCACGAAACACTGTTGGTGTACTGATTTGATAGAGTGTTCGAGACTAAGTTTTTTGTTGTTTTGAAAGTGTTTCAAGTCATTTAAAAATATAGTTGAATATACTGTATTAAATTCTGAACATAGATATTTAGGTAGATTTTTATAGAACATAGATTCACCCAGGAAATTGATTATAATATTGCTTTTAGCTTGCTCATCACACAACAACCCGTAAAAGTTCTCAATTTCTAAATATTAATACATTCGTTCATATGTTCTAAATAATGTTGTTATTGTTTCAAATATTTTAATTTAGCACAATTTAGGATAGTCTAGGACATGTTGTATTTTTCAAAAATTTCCACAATATCGATTCCATGTTTATTGCATCAAAAACATGTTTTCGAACAGCTAACTACTGCTCATGAAGTTTCGCACAAAAATAATTTCCGCGAAACTAAATGTTAAAAATTCGCTCCGGCAGCTGGCGGTCGGAAACAGTGCATTTCAAATGCAATTCCATGATAGCTCAAATCATATGACATAATGAGCCATTCAGGGTATGAATTCAAAAGTGCCGTTTTCGAAAAACACCATTTTTGGCAAATTATTCGTCATCTTCTCCGCCATTTTTGATTGGATTTTTTTCGTTGATGGCTCAAATTGTAGGGCATAATAGGGATATTGTACACGCCAATTTTCAAAACGATCAAATTATTGGTCGATTTGTAGTGATTTTTTTAAACTTTCATCCCCTAACTTTAACCTCTACCCTTGAACGAATTTGGCTGATTAACGAACCGAGATATCAACACTTATGATTTTTATGCAAAATTTGGTCGCTCTCCGACAAGAATCTGTACGTATATATATATCGAGATATATGAATTTGAACAGACATTAAATTCGTGTTCTAGAGGCTCGGAAACGTGTAAAAAATATATCACATAAATTTTCGATTGTCAGGGCATAAAATTGTCAGGGCATTTTTTCGAATGAAATGCACTAAAAGTGAATTACAAGCAATGGCGGAGGCGATCTATGACGTAAAATACTCTCGAATAGCTTTGACACGCCCTTGCTCTGTGATTGGTGGAAACAAGATTGGGAAGTGGGGAGTGGAGACCATTTTATTGGAGGAACCTATTCAACCAATGGCAAGCCAGTATTGACGATGGCATTTCCGATCCCAGAGACTAGGGGCAGAGACGAGGAAAATATTTTGTAGATAGATAATATATAGATAGACGAGGCATAGAAGAGGAATATTCTCATTCTTTATTGATTATGTGCTCTCTAAATATTCTTTCTTTATGTGTAATTATATGCTCCTACTCGTAGAAGTAAATCAGTAGAAGAAAAAAAAATTCTACCTTGATACTCCCTAATGGCCAACTTTCCGATTCTAAGAATAAATAAGAAAATAGCTGTTTCACTTTTCAAAGTCAAATTCCTTATTCCTCAACCAAAAAATAATACAAACAAAATAAAATCAATTCTGTTCTAAATCATCAGAAAAAATGTTAACAAATACTTTCTTATCTAGTGTTAATTCCTCTAAAAATGCAAGATGACAGGCTGTACATAAAGGAAATAATCCCTGCATGGACCTAAGGTCTGTGAACAAGGATGAGCTCCCATCAGTCAGCCTGACGAGGAAAGAAATTTTATTAATGCTATATTTAAAATTATTTTGGAACATGATGTTCAATTGGTTGGGAAACCCTAAGTCATTGAGAGGACAACAGGGAAACTCGAAACGAGAAACAATGCACAAACCCCGATGATGAACCTTAATTGAAATTCTAATAAATAATTTATTATGAATTGAATTGGGAACAAAATTTACCAAAAGCCCGGTGCAAGACACAAAACTCATAAAGGTTTATGGATAAAACTATCTGTAGGTTGAAATTATAAGTTCCTCTGATTCATCCAGTCCAAGGACTGATAATAACCATTGTGTGTTCTTTTTGAATGTGTCAATAGACAAAGATTCAAATAAATTCAAGTTGGCAAACCTACTGGAAATGTTCCTATAAAGAATTTGTGAAATATATGAAGGGTTGGTAGTTGAGTAAGTTCTGTGCAAATAAGTGGATGAGACACTTGTATTTTGTGAGTAACGAGTGTTATAAGAGTGTGAGACTACTGAAAAGATTGAGTTTGTACATATGAATTAGAAGAACTTTTATGAAAATTTGTCTTACTGTGAGAATAGATGTTTCATTAAATAATAAATCTGACGGGTGAAATCTTGATTTCTTGAAGGCTACCTTTATGATTTCTCTTTGTACCACAGCAACGGGTACATTATGAGAGCATTCACCAAAGTAGTTGGTTGCTTTTTAAACGCTTGCTAACAATGGCTACATGATGATGTGGGTACCAAATCCACCAATTACCCAACAAGAATAAGGGTTAAGATGGGTTATGATTTAACAAGAATAAATTGATCAATAAAAACGGACCACACTTCACAAAGGCAGTTTATACAATAATTTAATTATTTTGTCCGAACTGAGTGTGGATCATCACTTGGAAGAATTCCCTTTCACGGGGTTATTTTTCCTCTCTCTATCCTACTACTTTCTCTTCTTTTCTTTTATTTCTCACACTGATATCATTTCTCTTCCACTTAGGCTATCTAATAGAATAAAATTAAGTTGTATTTTTCTTCACTTCTGGTTCTGTTCTATTGACTTATTTTTCTTACATAGTCTTTCTACCTCTTCTCAAACATGTCATTCATCACCATATTCCACTATCTGTAATCAAATACTCTACATTATAATTTTTCCTAAATCTTCTTTTTTTCCTGCATTATCCTGATTTTCTCAGCTCTTCACGTCTCCACTAGCTCTTTATCTTCTCTTTCTCATCAATCAACATTTACTTCTTTTACTCTCAACACCTCAATCAACTGCTAACAGACACAAATAATTTTGATACTGCTTTTTTAGTAGAAAATTTTGGTTTAAGGATCAGATTTATAACCAAATCAACGTTTATTTCTTGATTATTAGTTTATGTTTTATATTTCTCGTTTTCCATTTTCTAAGATATCTTTCTTCTTCTTCTTCTGTACAGTATTTTGTATTGTCTACATTTTCTTCTCCATCCATCTTTTCCCCCCCCTCCTTTCATTCTTTTTCCCTTTTCTCAATCACTCTTTCAGTCTTACACCAAGTTCCATTTCTCTACTTATTTCCATTTCTATTATTTCTACTTTCCATTCTTATTTCCATTTTTCATCTTATTTTCCTCACCATCCTTTTTTACTCACTTCTACTCTATCTTACTTTCTAATCTTCATTTCGTTTCCAAATATTTACTCTTCTCTCCATTCCTTTATCACCTACTTCTTCTACTCTCCTTTACCTTTTTTGTCTTCACCTCTGCTCTTACTCTACTTCTTCTACTCAATTAATTTCCTAGACCTTCACTTTCACAATCAATAAACAACTAACAAAGAACCCAACTAGATCCTGAATAAGCAACAAAGACCTAGCCGTTGTCCTCAAGCTATTATGTACTGCACAAAACTGATCGAATAATTGCCGCTTTTGTATTCATAGACAACAATATAAAATTTAGTAGGTCAACAATAAATCAGAGAGAACGGTGAAAATTTTGCGTTTGAATCCATAATAAATAAATAAACCATAATGTCAATGTCTTATAAATTATTGTGAAATTCAGGTAATTTTTTTAAAGAGTAGAGCTTTCAATAAAATATCACATTATGATAATTATCTGTTGGTTTATTGAGGTCAGCATCAGATCAGTTAAGTAGGTAGTATTGAACTTTCACAACCTAAATTCTGATGTTCAATAAAGAAATATTTTTTTAGTTCAGTCAGCCAATATTGTAAAATAGATTGCATTGGCTTCAAAATAATTTGATTCAAAATGAAACTGTTTTCATGAGCTAAAATACTGTACAAAAGTGACACGGTCAAAAACATAACAAGTATGTGAACTGAATTCCTGATTTCCATGGTATTAAACAGCATATTTGAAAAGCATGCAATCTCTGAATGCTGTCGCAATTGTGAAGAAAGAATAAAGTGTATTTTATTAAGAATTTTGTGACAACACAAGCCTACTGATCATTTTGTTCTCAGAAGTCGCTATAACCCACGTGTCTTGAGAGGTCCTATAGGATACCCCAAGTGTCCTCATAAGTCACTGTTACCTAAGAAAATTATAATAACTTATATTGTAAGCTGTTTAGTTCTTGTGAGAATGCTTGTTATTTTATGGCTTCAAATTATTTTTGGAGTGAATTATTTTTCAAGTTTTCAATCTCTTTTCTTTGATGTACTGGTATCAATTTGTTTCATTCATCGACCTCACAAATTCAAAAATTTTCAAATTACTTTTCCTGGATTGAAAATTATGTGTTTAAACAGTGATGTGATACATAACCTCATTTGGACAATATGAACATTTTATCAAAATTTGGGAGAGAAATGGTACAGGCTCTGCCTAGTTTTTCCTCCCTGGTTAAAATAATTATTATGATTACAGTATATTGTACAATAAATAAATAAAAATAAATTGTTTCCAAACAAAAACATCAAGATTTTATACAGTATCAGAACTCTAAGAAAACTTGAACATTGGATGAACTACTAATAAGATGAGGTAAAACATTCAAAACCTAGGCAGTTCACATATCAATTTGTCTCCCTGGGAAGTGGGAAGTGATTGAATTATTGCCAATACAAAAGACAAAAATTTGAGTTGCAATTTGAGGATTTGTTATCTTTCAAGTTCTATGATATTAATAGAAGGCTTTCATTTTATGCTATGAGATTGCTATTTCCAATATTCCTTATTTTTAAATGATTTTTTTCACTTTCTAGGTCTACACTGTAAATAATATTTTGCACGGAAATTCCAGAGTTATTAATCTATTAGAAATACATTTTGTACTCGAAGGCATCAAGTCCTGCTTTATAATAAATCAGTAAAGTTCACTCAAAAACCATAGAGTATCAACATAGAATCAAGTGAAAGCTCAAGTTACAGCCCCCTAATAAATTACAAATTCAACAACAACCAAATTACTTTCAAACTGTCGAATAAATGTCAATTTTGGTTCAATATATCTAAATAATTATAGAGTGGGAACCTACGAGCGAGCTCCTTCATTAAAGTGAACCGTTTACGTCCGGCTAATAATTTACAAGTCATTATTTTTAATTGACAAAAGGATCGTTAAGTTTGAATTTACGCGCGCTTTCGGAGCTCGCTCTCAGGCGAGTCGAGTTGCGCAATAGAGTCAATAGCAATGACCTCACAGAAGGTGTAAAAATATGGATGTTTTACTTTCTTAACTGAGGTTGATACCACCCTTGATCCTGAACCTTCGTTGATACCAAGGTAATTAGAATAGAATTAGAATTAGAATCTATATCTATAAGAGCGAAATGTCACTGACTGACTGACTGACTGACTGATTCATTCATTCATTCATTCATCACCAGAACTAAATATCTACTGAACCAAAAACGTCCAAATTTGGCAGGCATGTTCAGTTGGACGTTTAGACGCGCGCTAAGAAAGGATTTTTGAAATTTCATAAGGATACGCCAAATATTTAAGTTTTCCTATAGTTTTTCGGCGTTTTCTTAATTTGTTTGAGAATCAATCGGTAGAAAATGTTGATACTTGGTAGGCAGGTTCAGATAAAGTCAAGAAATGTTGTGTTAAAATATTTTTGAATTCCGTTCAAGATTACGACAGTAATCAGGGTTTTTCTAAATTGTACATGTTTTGCGGGTTGCATATCTCCCGCCTTGATACGATCAATCCTTACTGTAAATTTAATGGTTCAGCGAAATTATAGATGAGCTAATTTGAAAGATATTTAATCAAGTTTCAAACTATGACCGATATATATTTCCCAAGGTTACGCTCGATATTGACGTTTTACTATTTTTCGGAGTTTTTCATTGATTTTTCGAGAACAAACTGGCAGAAAATGTTGAAATTTGGTAAACAGGTCCAGATTAGGTCCAGAAATGCTGTGTTCAATAAATTTCGAATCCCTCCTGAACGGAATTTGCAGGCGAGCGAAGCGAGCCTGTTAGTCTCAGCTGTAACTGACAAACATTCTGCAGGCGAGCGAAGCGAGCCTGTTTTACACACTTACACTGCCTATACTGTCGGGGTCCAGGAGGCGGAGCCTCTGGCTAGGCGGAGAAGGCGAGCGTAGCGAGCCTGCCGGCTAGTTCTATTCTAATTACCTTGGTTGATACCCACATAAGCCCCTGATATGTGCCAATTTTGAAGTATGCATTCGATGAAACAGTGAAACAATGAACCAGTAGATACTGTGTCTCAAAAATAAGATCACCAATTCTATAAGCTTGAACTCTAAACTCCAATAACATATTCAAAACTTTCCAAATGCTTTTTCCTAATCTTGAACTTTATTTTTCAGTTTCTAATAATTTGGAAACGGTTTGTCCCAGTGGTAGAGAGCGTCTAATCGGTGAGATTAGTTAAGCGACGTGCCTCTACCACCACTGTTGTAACGGTGACCGGCTCCTCTGAATTCAATTCATGAGCCTCAAAAATCGCTTCCCGGTGGTTCGGAACCCACCTAAAGAAGTAGGTCCATTCATCTCTCATCATCATCCTTCCCATTCTACCCACGCACAGGCCCAAGAGCCCATGTGGGCATCACCCTCGAAAAAAAAATAGTTTTTACTTCGTGATATTTCACTTTTCAGACAAAATTTTTAAAAAGGTTAAAGTTTTTAAACAAAACAACAAGTCTGGTCAACCAAAGAAGGCATTCTGACGAAAAAGGAAAATGACTCCAGCTTGGTCAATATTTGTTCAAAAATGTTACATGTGTCTCAAATTGTAGAAAACATTCTTCTCCCCATCTTGCCAGAATGTCTTCTTTGCTTGGATAGACTATATCACATTTCAAGTCATGAACCTTTGTAGACAGCAAGGTGACTGCTCTATAATACTCTTCTAATTTTTTATTTCCTCATCCTTCCAAATGAATTTTCCGGTTGTTTCTTGCTGCGTTTCTATCTTCCTTCTCTCTTTCTCTCTCAGTTCACCTTTTATTCTCCATCTTTCTCTATAGCAGTCATTCTGAGCACATCATCTCTTATTTCTTCTTCTTCTTCTTCTTCTTCGTCCATCATAATTCTGCCTATGCTACTGCAGGTGCATAGTCCTATAATATCAGGTCATTGAACGGTTTTTTCTCACAATATCACAATAATATCCTTCTTCATCCTAATCTTCCACTGATTCTTCCTCTTCTTCTTCTTCTTCTTCTTCCTTCTTCTTCATCTTCTTCTTCTTCTTCTTCTCTTCTTCTTCTTCTTCTTCTTCTTCTTCTTCTTCTTCTTCTTCTTCTTCCTCCTTCTTCTTCTTCTTCTTCTTCTTCTTCTTCTTCTTCTTCTTCTTCTTCTTCTTCTTCTTCTTCTTCTTCTTCTTCTTCTTCTTCTTCCTCTCTTCGTGCCTTAACTTCGCCCACAAAACTTATCTTAAATTTATACAAAGTGTAAAATATAGTCATTAGCCTATATGACTATATTTTACACTTTGTATAAGTTTTGTAGTTTTGTGGGCGAAGGAAGAAGAAGAAGAAGAAGAAAGAAGAAGAAGAAGAAGAAGAAGAAGAAGAAGAAGAAGAAGAAGAAGAAGAAGAAGAAGAAGAAGAAGAAGAAGAAGAAGAAGAAGAAGAAGAAGAAGAAGAAGAAGAAGAAGAAGAAGAAGAAGAAGAAGAAGAAGAAGAAGAAGAAGAAGAAGAAGAAGAAAAGAAGAAAAATAGAAAAAGAGGAAGTAGAAAAAGAAGAAGAACCTATCTATCTATCTTCTTTCCTTTCCCACCTTCATCTTCTTCTATTCATCCAAATCTTCTCGTCTCTATTATTTTCCTTTCACTTTCTCTCTATATTCATCTTTCCCACTATTTTCCTACATTTCTTTATCAGCTTTTTTTCATTTGTATCTTCTATGTCTCCTCTCTAATGATAATTTGTCTCATCCTTCTTTCCACACCTGCAATTAAGCCTTAAAAAGTGAGATATAATTGCAATAAAAAGTAAGACCGACCTTACTAGGCCTACAATTAGCCTAGCTCTCTCTCTCTCTCTCTCTCTCTCTCTCACACACTCCCTCTCTCTCTTTCTATCATCTTATCTCATCTATTATCTTACATCTTATCTCATCTTTCTAGCTAGAATTATCTGGTTGATGAATGTACATAAAATGACATTCGAATGAGCTGAAAAGATAATTTACGAATGTTTCAAGCTGAAGGTGAATTTTTTAGATTCTACTACGGTGGGTTATAGCTGGCTTCAAAAAGTTAGGCAACTTTGTCTGCTCCTAGTGCGCTCCAATAGCTGATGGTTTCAATTAGAGTAGTCATTTTGCATTGTCTAAATGATGTTCTTGAAATCAAGAGAGACTCATGCTTTTTGAGTAGTTGTGAAGGTGATATTGTAATAGTTATCCATGGAAAACGAGATGTTGTCATACTAATAATTTATTGAAAATTCGAGATACCGGTTTTGGAGGTTCAGTTTACCAGAGATTGATAATGGTGTAACAACCAAAACCGGTATCTCGAATTTCTAATAAATATTAGTGGTTTGACAACATCTTGTCTTTTCATTTAATTAAGAGACAATGCATGCTTTACATTAGTTTTTGGTAGTTCACATCTCAAGAGACAGACGAAACCGCTTAACGTTTTCGCGTCAACAATTC
Source organism: Sogatella furcifera (assembly GCA_017141385.1). Lineage (NCBI taxonomy): Eukaryota > Metazoa > Arthropoda > Insecta > Hemiptera > Delphacidae > Sogatella > Sogatella furcifera. The sequence goes on from CM029556.1 coordinate 3,660,355, forward strand.
AACTATAATTGCTATCATATCATTTATCCAAAACCTTAAACTAGGTAAGTTGAGCATAACTTTTTAAAATCACGTAGAAGATTTCTGGATTTGGTAACAAAATCAAGTCAGCTCGAGTTTTCTTCTACAATTAGAAATTCTCCGTTAAGAGTTTAATCAAATATTCTACCTTAATTAACATTGTTTACTTTACCATCAGATAACAAAAATTCAGTTAAATCTTGGTTTGATTGGAATTATAATATTATAAACCACAGAGTATTTGTTTTAGCACTATTCAACATTTATATTTTACCTCCAATGCATTTATTAGTAGCTCTAAACAACATATTAATTGTAGTTCAATCAATTTTTCAACGTTGTCAGTTTGCAATTTTACTTATCTTGCTTTGGATGTTATTATTTTAGATATCAAAATCTTTTTAGACTACATAGATTCAATCTTTCAGATTCATCCAATCTTTTTAGTCAAGTATTACAAGAATTACAGTCTATGTAACGTAGAAAATAATAATTACAGTATTACAATGTCGTCATGCCTGAGATGAACCACAAATGGAAACGGTAAATTAATCAGCCTAATTTGGATAGTTGTCAACTAACTGCAGTAACTCACTCAATTAACTCACGACCTATGACTCAGATGCAGTTTTAGGAGAAACAGTGTCACTCTTCTGCTATTATCTTGCAGCTTACGGTTCGTTATCAACAGCTACTGTTCTTTTTAACACTCTCTTTCATCTATTTGACAATTATTCATCTCTCTCACTCTCCCACTCAAGGCCAAGTGTTAATGGAAAGGATACCTTTGTTATTCTTTCCCAAGAATGGACATCTTCATGTCCAAACTTCGCCTTTTCATTTAGATAATTCAATCGTAATGGATAAGATTGCCAATTAATTACAGTAGCCTATATAGTTTTCCTAAATATATAATTTCTATAACTCCGCGTTCATGTATACCCGTGTCTGTTGAATAATTACTATCTTTTAAGCTAGTGTCATTTATACAAAACGTTATAGTTACTACGTGTATTCCTGTATAGAGGTTACTTACTCTTGTACATTATTACTCACAATATCTAATTGCAATCTAGAATCTAAGCGTGAATGTTTTGTTATTGTCTATATGAATACAGAAATCTAATCTAATCTAATCTCCATGTAATTATTCTCCTTTCTATTCTTGGACATAGAAGAAGGATTTAAGTCTAAATACTGTATTATTATATGTAATCCTCAGGAATAAAATAATTAAATCTGAATCTCCCTCCATCATTCGACCACTTCTAATTGAAATCGACCGCCACAAAACCCCCACAAGATGAATTTATCCAATAATAAAAAATAAATAAAATTTAACAACCATCAAGGGTTTCTATGAATGAAATTTGTTCAAGTGAAGGTCATGATGCATGTCTAGACAGAATTGGAGTGGTGGTATTCAAAAGTTGATTGTTGTTTTCAAGGTTTTTTGTGAATTGTCAAAACATCAGCTCCCTTCTCCAAAGACTGCCAAGATACATTAATCGCATATAGTTCAACCAACCTTTGTCAAGTTTAACAAAGAAGATCACATCAACATTTTATAGATCAACAGCAATAAAAACTTCCTTCATGTGGGCAAAAGGATATACGGTTCATCACTGAAGTAGGCGTATGTTAAGTGGAAATTTGATGGTTAGTAACCTTTCACTCACTCTCTCTTTCTCTTTCTCTCTCTCGCTCTCTCATTTTCTCTCTTTGTTTCTCTTTCTCTATCACTTCTTCCATTCTCTCATAGCAATATATCACAAGATTCATTGGTCAATTTTGGAAATTAGCATTCAAGTCTGAAAGTGGAGTGAGTGAACAATAAATGACTGGAGAAGCAATTAAGGAGAAGGAGGAAGAAAAGAAGAAGACAATGCTAGAGGGAAAGAAGTGAAAAATGAAGAAGAAGAAGAAGAAGAAGAAGAAGAAGAAGAAGAAGAAGAAGAAGAAGAAGAAGAAGAAGAAGAAGAAGAAGAAGAAGAAGAAGAAGAAGAAGAAGAAGAAGAAGACGGGAAAGAGAGGACATTAACTTCTATCATACACCTCCGCAATACTCTGAGAACAAGGTTATTCCTATTATTTTCACTTGGATGTATTATGAAGCATGAAAATCTAAACTTTGAACAAGAATTCAGCCATTCATCCATAATAAAACTAATAAATTTGAACTTAAAATTCATAATTTCCATCGAATTTTAACTTACTGGGAGATATCACAAAGATTCAATAATTGGTACCCACCCTAACGTGAAGCAGTCCAAAAAATCAAATTTAATGAAATAATGATTTATTCATCAAAAGAGAAGACAATACAGTTTGTATGAATTTTGAAAAAGAACGATAATATAACACGCAAATAAGAAAAATTCAGTTCTTGGAATTTTTATGAATGTTAACATCTATAATTATAGAAAAAAAATATATAATTGTGTAAAAATGTCTAATTCTTCTGATGCAATTACTCATATGCAAAGCTTTGTCAAGCTTGACCGATATATTTATGGAATATACCACATAGAAAAATCATCCTATAAAAAAAGAACCACATCAAAAGAAATATATTTTTCTTCCAAGAGACAAGATTTGAAATTGATTTATCGATAAAAGTGTAGATAGGTTTCCAACATAGCAGAACATGTCGGGTACAAGATATAAGAGAAATAATACGAATTTGTATAGAGCAACGTAAATACTGTACTGTAACTGGTTCAAATGACCAGTGCGTTGCTCTGTACATACTACATGCATGTACAACTCAATGTTTCTATAGTCTGTTCAAGCAAAGAAAACCCTCTGGCAAGATAAATAATGACTCCAGCTTGGTCAATATTTGTTCAAGATATATGTGGTCTTAATAGTAGATCAAATTGTTTCTAGCTTGAGTCATTCTTTCATCTCACCAAAGGGTCTTCTTTGCTTGGACAGACTATATTGCATCTTGTACTAGACATCTATCCGTGTTTTTTTGTAATGGAAACCTTACTTAAGAGGACACTCACAAGTAACGAAATAACATAGATGAAGACTCAATACAACTGGCACATGGAATTGCTTTACTAAATTATAAAACTGAAATAAAAACATATACATACAATAACATGATACATAAGATATTATTAAACGTGATCATCATTCCCATGTAAAAACTTCTGTCCCAACATAGGCTGAATGTAGCGAATATTTTTTCAAACAAATTGCAATTATTCACCAAGGAAAATCAGCAAAAGATGAGGAATAATCTAGGATCGATGAACCAAGAAATAATAAACAATCAGAAACTAACAAGCGAGTCTCGGTAATTGTCTGGATATTACTAATGTTCAACAGATCCTGGAAAATGGAAAAAATCCTGAAAATATTCCTAGTTCCGTGAAATTCGAATAAATCAGTCATTCAACCTGTCTGATTAACGGGAGTCGGATTACAAAGCGTACGAATAATCGACAACATTCAACTGCTTTTGCTACAATTCGCTAACGGCGGTTTGATTTGACTGACCGTTTCTTCTCTTCTTTTCTATTCTCTCCTATCTCTTACATCATTTTCTCTCAAACTATCAACTATCAATTCTCTTTGTTCTTCTTTTTCCAACATCTACTACTTCCCGTTCTTCTTCTTCATCATCTACTACTTCCTCATCATCTCATCATCATCATCTCTACTTTGATATCATTTTTACTATTTTTTTACATCATATCCTCTCCATCCTACTTCATCATCTCTATATTTTTCTCTCAAATTTCCCTATATAATTTTCTTCATTTACTCATATCCTTCTTCTTCTTCTTTTTCTTCTTCTTCTTCTTCTTCCTTTCTTCTTCTTCTTCTTCTTCTTCTTCTTCTTCTTCTTCTTCTTCTTCTTCTTCTTCTTCTTCTTCTTCTTCTTCTTCTTCTTTTCTTCTTCTTCTTCTCTCTTCCTCCTTCATCCTCTTCTACTCTTCTTCATCATATTCGCCATTTCGATATCCTTTTTTACTACTTTCAGTATTTCTTTTTATTTCACCTCATATCCTCTTCATTGTACTTCACCTTCTATACAATTATTCATTTCAAAATATCAACAGCAACATACAAAATTATAGTATTCTATTAAGCTTTCCAATAATCAAATCTGGGAGAATCTTTTAAGAACAAAACGGTTATAAACTGAGGCTCGGAGATCTAATAGTTAACCGTTTTTCACAAAATAGGTGCAAAAATAAGAAAGGAGTCCCTTATCACAAATTGATTAATTTAATAGAATGTACGTTGCTGTATTTGTGAATGAACGTCAATTTATGTTTATTCAATAGAATAAATACATTGATAGATTAAATGAAAATCAAATACCCTTTTTAAAAAACTTCAAAATCATTATTCCATATACATGTTTCGGGACCCAGCCCATTATCAATTTTAAATAGCCTTAAGTTTTAAAGTTTAATTTTCGAATAAATACATGTATTTATGTAATCCATGTCTAGTACATTCCAGCCTTTTCCCTGTTTCACAGTACTTCTAAAATTCAAAACATAAATAAATAAAGGCCCACACACAAAAAGATGCAGAAAAGTTTAGCAAACACTCTCCGAGCACATGCCCGATACTCAGCCCACGGATTTATAGTGAAAGGGGGAGAGAAGGGACTTCAAGACCATGAGAGGATGGGTGGAGAGGTACTGAAGAGTTGCAGACCATGAAGTGAAGACTGAAAGAATGCAAGGCTATTATCAAGGCCGCATGATGATGTCATTCAGAAGGCATCGACCTCTACATCGAAATATGATCGACATTCTACATCTAAATGATAATAATATGATTAACTGACATGTTTCCATTTTGTCTAGGGATTTTCCTTTTTGATAGTAGATCAAGTAGAAAAATACTAAAAATGGTACGGTGATTTCAATTCCCATTCAATAACAGATTCCTATCCCTGTAAGTTACAGATTTCTGTTAGTGACGAATTCCTATCTTTGAATAGTCTGTCCAAGCAAATGAGACACTCTGGCTAGATGGGAAAATAACTCCAGCTTGGTCAATATTTGTTCAAGAATTATAAATGTGTTCTTAATAGTAATTGTGTTCAAGAATTATAAATGTGTTCTTAATAGTAGATCAAATTGTCTCCTACAATTTGAGATTGAATTGATAATTTTTGAACCAATATTGACCGAGCTCAAAAATCATCAATTTGATCTCAAATTGGAGGAGATAATTCGATCTACTATTAAGACCACATTTATAATTCTTGAGTAAATATTGACCAAGCTGGAGTCATTTTCCCAACTTGCCAGAGGGTCTTCTTTGCTTGCACAGACTATAACAATAAATTGAGTTGATTTGGTAATACAGGTGTGTTGATTTTACAACATATTGGTTAAAAAATTATAAATTTGGTCTCAAATTGTAGATCAGATAGTTTTCTACAATTTGAGACCATAGTAAAAATTTTTGAATCAATATTGACCGAGCTGGGGTCATTTTCCCATCTTGCCAGAAGGTCTTCTTTGCTTGGACAGACTATACTGTATTGCTTCTTCCACATAGGCCTATTATCAACGCAATATTATAGAAAAAATTCAGCTATAGGAACTGACATATCTATTGGTGAAAATAGTAGGCTCAACACGTTAGATATAGCTATATACACGTTATACACGTATGGAAATATACATGCTATATACACGTTAATAGTTGAATTAATAAACAAAATTCCGTAGAAAATACGGAAAACTGGAGTTTCTCAACACTCAACAGAAGAACGATACTTGCATGCGATAAGTATCATGCTTACAGCAAGTAGTATTATTATTCCTATTCATTAATGTATTCAAACTTCTGTTTATGATTTGGAATAAAGCAATTTGATTTGGTTTGAAGAGAATTTGAGAGAGAGGAACATTTACCCAACTTAAGCTTGAATGACAGCAGGAATTTGAAAGCAAAAATCCAGAAGAGTCACACCTTGAAGGCGTGGCGATCTACATAGCTAAGTTGGGGTGAGATAAGACCAAAACAGAAAATAAACTAGATTGCAAATCAGGCAAAAGCGAGAGATCTAACCACCTGAGAATCGCAAAGAGAAATAAGAATAATGAATAACACCAGATAAGTATAGTCTGTCCAAGCAAAGAAGACCCTCTGGCAAGATAGGAAAATGACTCCAGCTTGGTCAATATTTGCTCAAGAATTATAAATGTGGTCTTAATAATAGATCAAATTACCTTCTCCACTTCGAGATCGAATTGATGATTTTTGAACCAATATTGACCGAGCTAGAGTTATTTTCCCATCTGGCCAGAGGGTATTCTTTGCTTGGAAAGACTTTACCTTTATAATTACCTTTATAATTTACCTTTAATAATTCTTTGAGAGAATTACTATGATGATATTCATCTGTTTATTGTATGATAAACTTTGTTGAATAAATAAATATCTTATCTTATCTAACTATATTAATTGATCTAAATTCCACAGACGAACAAGAATTTACCGAGTTACTAAATAATTAAATAAAGAGACTAGTGATAATAAAGTGGATTAACTAATAAAGTAACCAACCACTCGAACAGTCGTAAATAGAATAAATCTATCTTGAATAAAAACTATTTCTAGATAAATAAATCTTCAACTAGATTATCCCTCTATTATCTGTACATTTTGCCGGTAAAATATGTATCTTTTCAAAAGAATTTCTCTTTCTGTAAAGTCTACAAATTTAAAATCTTGGTCTCGCTCCACTGAAGCAAGAAAATTACAAAGATAGCAAAACTATTCACGATTTCCATCATTCCATTATGGAACAATGCCGGGTGTGTACCTATTATTGAATACAAATACATTACCATTCAGCAACTAATAAAATAGATTTGGCAGAATTGCTTGTTGGAAGCGTATTTCCGTGTTCTGACAAGGATGAAGATCAATAATACATTACACTACAGCAACTAAGTTCAGTCAGTGAATATAAAGAGATCTCTTCATAATGTATTCCTATTTCTAGAAGGATTTCTCTTATTGATTCACTGGTTCTAGTCTAAAAAAAAGATTTGGCAGAATTGCTTGTTGAAAGCGTATTTCTGTGCCCGTTATACAACAAAGATGAAGATTTGGATATTGGATCATGCATGGTTAATATGGAAGTTTCTACTTGGACGAATGGAAGGATTTGGAAGCTTTTGGATGGATTCTTGAATTTCATCTGATTACATTGAATTTCAAGCTTTTTTGGACATGAAAAATTGTCAGTTGCACTGTGTGAACAATTTATTCCGTCCAAAGTGTTGCAAGTTGCAACGCATGGAAGGGAAACTTCATTCGAAAACTATTGGTTATCAAATATATTTTTTTATAATAAACGCAACCCTGAAAATCCTTATCAAAACCAGACCAATCCATATCTGATCTTATTCCTCCTAAGGTATGTTGTTACTGGTGATCGTTGATCGTGAACTATGGTCGTTGTAGTCGATCAGCTGTGGCCAATCACAACTCTTGTTTTCGAATAGCAAGAACGATCATCGTTCATGATCAACAATTATCGCACCAGTAACAACATACTTTCACTTTATGAAATTTTTCCAATCAGTTAGTAACATATATTCATAATTCATTTCATTCATTCGTATGCCTTATTCGGTGGGGAGTCCCAAAAGCAAGTTCCACCGGCACCATAACCTTGATTTTATTTATAATTTATACATTTTCTAACTCAATCCTGACAATCCTAACCAAAGCCATACCAATAAGACTAATAAGTTTACTCTCTTTACTACTCTAGACTAATAAGTTTATTCTCTTTACTCCTCTTCCAGTCTGGATAATCATCATGCAAACAGTCTCTTATCTCTTTTTCTCTTTCTCCTTGCTTCTTTCTCATTTCTCATCTTATTTCCCTTCTCTTATTTCTCTTCCCCATTCTGGATAATCTGTATCCAAACAGTCTCTGATCTCTTTTCAATTTCTCCTAGCTTCTTACTCTGTCTAATGACTCAGTTATAGTCTGTCCAAGCAAAGAAGACATTCTGGCAAGATTGAGAATGACTCCAGCTCGATCAATATTGTTTCAAAAATTATAAATTTGGTCTCAAATTGTCGATCAAAATATTTCATACAATTTGAGACCGATTTTATAATTTTTGAACAAATATCAACCGAGCTGGAGTCATTTTCCCATCTTGTCTTCTTTGCTTGGACAGACTATACCTAATCTCTTTTCTCTTTCTCCCAGCTTCTTTCCCAGTCCAGTGAGTCAGTTACCTTGGCCTATGTGACGCCTACCCTGGCCGCGAGAGGCAATATGCCATACTTGAGATCCGTTCATCTCCTTTTATGGCAGTGACTCGCTGTGACGTCACAGATACGTAGAAATAATGCTCAGTTGACGCCGCTCTAAAACGGGTTCAACCGATACCGCACGTTCTTATTATGAATCAATGGTTCACTGGTATGTCAATGTACAGGTATGGGGGTTGATAACGTACATTTTGAAAAATTATTAAGATTGATGGATGATTCATGAGTACAGTATGTCGAAGTACAGGTATGGATCGATTGCCTAAACATATCTCGAAAACTGATTTTTTCATGAGACGTCTGGACTGTCTCCTTGGTTTGTCTTGAATAAATTGTCTTAAAAGAGGATAGACTTCATGAAATTTTTTTTTGAAATGTTACGAAAATTATGTTTATAAATTTATAACGAGCTAATGTATCAACTTTCATGCAAGTCCAACTATTTTAGGTTTCAAAGTTTGAAGTGAAAATTAATATTTTAAATAATATTATTCGTGTTCTAGTTATTTTTATATACGTAACAACTTTCCAAATTCTAAATTACAGTTTCATAGTTATTTTTACCTTCAGAAATTGAAATTTGTGTAAAATTCAAGTTTTAAGTGTGGACATAACCACTATTTTGAATATTTTAACCAAAATTGGGAAAAAGAGACGTTTTGGGCTTACTTGCCTGTGTTTCAATCCTATTGTATTTCAATCTTGTTAATAAATAAATAAATAAAATTTCAACATTAATTCATTTTTACTACAATTCAGTTGATTATTTTGAATCCAAGAGCCATAACACATGAAACAAACTAAAATTCAAAAAAGCAGATAGAGGTGAACAAACTCTAACTCAACTTAATTTCAAAGAATTAATTGAGAAAATGGAATCAAATAGCTCATTAAAACGGTTCAATTCATTTTCAATTTAAGATACAATAAGTGTCACCTTCTCGAAAATGATCGACTATTTTGAAAAGGAATACACTATTTTAATTGTCTGTTGAGATTCTAAATTCACTAGAATTGAGTTTATCTAGGAGCGCCGATGATGAAGTAGTGTCCGAAACGTAATTTGATTGAAATCGTAAGTTTGAACTGTGAAGCAAGTAGATGAGTACACTTGACAGTATTATTCTAAATTCTCACTACTTCTTCCAGAAATATTTACATTAATTTCAAGAGCGAAACCAGTAAAGAGCTATTTATAAAGGTTTCATAAATTCTGAAGTTTTGTCATGAAGGGAAGCGTGAGTGCATGACATGCATGTCCGGTTCATGATAGCGAAAGTTGTCATTGTTCACAAATCAACTGGAAATGTAGCTGATGAAAATCTATTATTTTGATAATAAGCGTTACATTTATACGGGACTTTGAATAAAGTCATTGTTCACGAATTCATTCATGGTGAAGCGAGGGAAACCAAATTCGTCTCAAATAGGGCTTCTTCCATTCCAACATATTTGGTTTGCTACAATTTGATATGCAACTAAAACATATCCTGATTCCACCACGACAAATTCATGGGCAAGTTACGAGCCAAAATCAAGAGCCAATAACATTCTAACAGCTTTAAAAATAAGGACTTCATTAACGATAACGAAGCTATTCAGCGATTTTGTAGCATTGATTTCATCGGAAAATTTAGTCACTCTATGTTTATGGCGGTTTAATTTGATTGCGGAACTTGATGGTTGAAATTGTAAGAGCGTTTGTAATTGGGAATTTTTTGAGCTATTGAATTAGGCTAATCGTAATAAATCTGATATGTTCATGTTAATTGAAGTTGATCATCAGTGAGTTATTGACAGAGATCTATATTGAATTGAATTGATGTATTGATTGATTCATTTCATAGCTAATTCTGTCCACTATCAGTCAATCATAATATGATTGTAGTAGATATGAAGTAGATATTATCTACTTATTCATTTGACAGACTAACTAACTCGTATTGGTTAAAAACGAAGCCTGTCCAAAATGTCTTTTCCAAATTCTGATGAATATTATTAATGATATTTGGCAGCATACTACTTTGTGTATATAATAATCATGAGATGTATTAATCGATTGAAATTCAATAATTATTTAACATTATTAGTTTATGCGTCAATTGTAAATTCTGATCCAACATTTCCAATAGCCTTAGGTTGAATTGAATATCTCAACTTTCATGCCAAAAGTTCTTTCGGAGAAACATTGTGCAAGCCTTCTCACCTTCCTCCTCATAAAACATCAAATTCAGCGCATTGTTATTTGATGGCTGACAAAATCCCCAAAAATATCGATCATCAATGGAATGTCCCAAAACAAATATGATTGTTCTGCAATATCTATTGAGTTTTGAATTGTTTGACAATAATGCTTATGAAGTGAAATCAAATTATATGATGAATTTGGCAATTGAATCACAGTCTGTAAATTTCTTCGTCTAATGCGAATTTTATCACCGTTCATTCATTTACTGTATTTGAAAACGTTCCATTAGTTTATTATTGTAGATATTATGCTCAAATTCAAACAGAAAATTGGAATTAGATTTTTTCAGAATCGGACATTCGATAGATACTTTCAATCATGATAATCATCAGACCAAAATATTCAGTATACTCTACAGAGATATTGTAGCCTATAAGACTAAAAATTGGAAAAATATTTATACCGAATTCTTTGTTTATACAATTCATGAATTCAATACTCTATAGATATAGTCTGGTCGAGCAAAGAAGACATTCTGGCAAGATGAAAAAATGACTTCAGCTCGGTCGCAATATTGGTTCAAAAATTATATGATCAGAATCAGAATGTTTTATACAATTCGAGATCAAATTTATAATATTCAATCCAATATTGATCGAGCTGAAGTCTTTTTTCCATCTTGCCAGATTGTTTTCTTTGCTCAACCAGACTATACTGTCTCTGTATTAATTTTATAATTTATATTCAATTGCTGTCGGGCCTTATCCAAATTTGCAAATCTGAAGGTTGAAGATCCGTTTCTAAATTAATGTTTCTGTTCTTGTGATACCATATAACTATATTTCCATCACCATCTAAGTTACTATCCATGTATAATTCCAAATTGTTCCTGTTTCTTTGCCTGATTCGCAATTCATAACCATATTTCATCACCATCTAAGGGTTATCCAAATATGTAATTCACAGTAAAACGTCAGATAAAATGCACTCACTTAACCTTGAAAACGGCAATATTTCCACGTGCGAATATTAATAAGCTTTGACAGACAATTTGAAATCCAAATAAGATTTTACGACTATTCGAAGTGAATGAATTAAGATGTAGGTTGTAGAACGACATCATACAAACCCGCAAGAAAAGCAAGGGTGCAAACACATAGAAAGCTGATTCTCAGAGCTTGTTGTCTGTGTCAGAGCACGCTTACTAATCTTGATGTAGCGCAATTCAATTTAGGCTCTCATTTGTTTTTCAAGTTTGAAATATTGTAGTGTCATTAATATAGTGAATGCCATTGCCAACATAGCCTTTTTGCAATATCTATCAAAGTTGGGAATAGAAGACGATTTGGACTAATATCTGTACTTGAGTTCATTGTTTTTTTCTTAAATAAACAAATAGATAATCACATTTCTGCGTGAATGAACCTTTTAAATAATTTCATGATGGAAACTTGAAACATCTACGTCATTTAACAATCTAACCTCCCATTTCCATGTTGATTAGTCAATATCAATACTAGCTTGCTATTGGCTTGAATAGTTCACTCCCACAAAATGGCGTTTCCTCCCCGCTCCACAGTTTCGAATCCACCAATCACAGTGCATGGGCGTTCCTAACAACATCACAGTTGAGAACTCGTATAAATGATTTGTCAAGCGTGTCTTGCTTAATAGATTGCAGCAATAACATACGCCTATTAATATTATTTTGGCAAATCCCCAGTCTACTGACTGCGGCGAAGACCTGAAAACTAAAACTGAAACCGAAACGCAAACGAAACTAACGCTTTAAAAAATACTGTATTTCATGTTATTTCTAGATTCGTAGACATGTGGTATATAGCTGTAGGTCAATATTGAATCTTCTTTCAAGAAGATACAGAGATGATAATATGTACAATATGATGTTTTGGAACAAGCGGTCCTCTATCATTATTGAAACGTGACTTTGTTTACAATCTTGTTTATTTTTTTATATAGCTGACACCAAAACGTTAGGCGGTTTCATCTGTCTCTTGTACGTGATTTAACCTAATAACCGCTCATGTGAAATATCGATTGTCTCTCACGATCATAAAAACATTATCTGAGCATAGATGAATGATAACTCTAATTATTGACAACATCAGTTGTTGGAGCGCACAAGGAGCAAAGGAAACACCCTACATTTTTGTTTGTCAGCTATACGTGTATTATGTTTATTGGTATAGGTATAATCTTGAATGTATCTTGTACTTATTGTATTGTGGACAGTCCACTTCCACAAGCATGTCACCTGGTCCAGAACCAACATACTATTCCGTCAATCTTCTATGTACTATATAGTTTATGACAGTAAGATACAAGTATACCACACAATAAAAGCGAATTCTAAATTCCCCTTAAACTTGGCTCAAAGCCAATACGGTACAGTACCATAATATAGATGCATGGCCACTAAGTACGGAATAAACAGATATATTCTTCACTTCACCCATATGAAGTCAAGTGAGATGAAGATGATAAATATAGATATGTTGCATACATGGTGAATAGTCTCAACATTCAAGCCCAACAGACTTTGCTGGACCAAGGTCATAGAGTTTTTGTCTGGTTGATGATGATGATTATGTTGATGATGATGATTATGTTGACGAAATCGATTATGATTGGGAAGTATATTGGTCATCATTGTCCATCTGTTTTTTTTTTTCAATTTAGGCTAACATCCTAGACATTGATAAAAACAGTCCCTGCCTCTGCAGCATTTGATCAGTTATTTTTCGACTGATTGCACAGTAATCAATTAAATCTGACCGGAGTAAATTAACTGGAATTAGAAGGGATTTTGTTGTATTAGTCTTGAAAAATGGCATCATTTCAAAAGGATTAAATTCTACTAGCTTTCGAGCAATCGGTCGCATTTTTAGTTTGGTTCTTGTTCTTAATATTTCGATCAGATCGTCAGATAAAAGTATTAAAGTGCAATAAGTCTACAAGCTCTGAAGGGAATATTCTTTTGGCGATTTAAAACAATTATTATTATTATTATTGCATAATATATTTCAAAGTTTTATCATTTCTTTTAGACTCGATCTCAATTAATCGGGGGCTATTTGCTTATATTTACCCCAGCTTCCTTGGATCTATCCCTAGCTATAAAATGATGTAACTTCTGATTTGACTTGAATTGTCTATCTATACAATGTATTTCAAGTTGGAAGTTGCATCAATTGGAGTATGCTGTACTTTGCAATTTGTAATTCGCCTCTTCAAAGCAAAATTAGATTTCTTGGTTGAAGCAATTAGATTAGACAGACTCGTGGTTTAATACCATAACCCACCCCACTCGCCTAATCTATATACTATGAATATGAGTACTTAGACATTTTGAAATCTAAGTGATTCCAATTTGTAGAGGTAAGTGAATCTGAAGATCCTTGATCCTGATTCATTCATTCCTATTTTCAAATCTAAATTGAAGATCCGTAAAAATGAACTGAAGAGAAGATTCTTGATTCTGATTGATTCATTCCTCTTTTCAAAACTACATTGAATCTAGCGGAACCACTAAGTAGTATTGCACGGTAGCCTACAATATTGTAGATACCGGTAATTCAATGACTACTTTCAAGACAGCAAGGACCAACGGCTCAACCTATTACTGTAAGTGGCCATGTTTTACAATCTGGTACAACCATACATTGAAAATTTAAATTATTTATATAAATATAATATTGGAAGAGGAAAAAGGAACAGTTTTGGGCTTGAGCCAGTGGCACTCTCCTATATAAGAATGATTTCAAAAATATAATTATCATATTAACGTATTATATGATTTTAATAGATTGAAAAATAAAATGAGAATCTAATACCCTTTAAAAACTTCAAAATTATTAATACACAATTATAATAGAATATTGATAGCAATAGCATGGGTGAGGAGTTCCAAAGGAAGTTCAACTCCGACATAATCGAGATTAAAGATTATGATTACGATTAAGCACATCAATATTGGCCTAATTATTGGTTTTACATGATTGTCACTTGGGGACTATAACGATTCCAAGAGGATTACCTACTTTTCCCTTTTTATCAATACATTTCCTTGATCATTTTGAGCCACAACCGTCCTTCTGAGGAAACATTGAGCCGTCGGTCCCGGATACTTGGATGAAAAGCATTCATGAAATTCATACCTCATCATCACAGGTTTCATATCTCAAGCACAAGCCTGCTGTTCATGTGGGCTTCATCTTTAGAAAAATAGTTGAACAGTAATGGTGGTATTTTTGCTGGTTATTCATCCAAACACAGTCTCAGTAGGGGCGAAACTGGGGGGAGGGGGTATAAAGGGGGTATTCAGCCCCCATCCCAGAGATTTAGAAACAATGAGGTAACGTATGTGTAGTACACAAAGGGGGTATATCCCCTTCCCCGACAAATTTCAGGGCTTGTTACTGGATTGGAGCTAATGTGGGCTTCACCATAATAATAAAAAACAAGAAATAGAAAAGTCATGAATTTATCAATGATGAGGTATGAATTTCATGAATGCTTTTCATCCAAGTATCCGGGACCGACGGCTCAATGTTTCCTCAGAAGGACGGGGGCATTGAAAAGATAATAATTTGAAGATCCAACTTCAAGGCATATAGTGTTTCGGATGGACACGTTAAGCCGTCGGTCCCGGCTGCCTAAAAGAAACAGTCGTTAAGTCATGTCAGAGGCCCTGAAATTTATCAGGAGCGACCTGAAAACTCTGATACCAGACCAGACCTGAGCCAGCCAGGTTACACGAATATTATTATTATTAAGGCATATAGTAAAAAATAGCAATAAAAAAATCAACTATAAAAATAGTCAAGATTCTAAAAGTATGTCAAAAACAAATTGAGAAAATTGAAAACTCAATCAGAAAAAAATTTCGAACGGTATTTTTTGGCGAGGTGGAACTACGCATGAGTCTCCCCACGCCAATCGATCAAATACTACAAGCTAACAATTTTGCCGGCAGGCCTACTGGTAATCCATCCAGCACCGTCTCGACTACACGTTACAGCACCGCGGCGCTTCAGAGCCCTCAGGCAACGTGTGTGCTAAAAATAGCCCAGACGACCAAAAACCGGTAGAGGAACATCTCTTCTCAGGGAAGAAGAAGACTTTTACAAGAGAGACCAACTTCCAAACTCACCGGATTATCGAAGAACTCTCTGGGGGTCCTCGATACACAATTCATCATATTCACAAGACACTTTCACACTAGACGCACTGATACGGACGCAAAAGGGAGCTAGGGAACTGCAACTCACTGACACTCTGATGATAAGATGAGGCAAATTAAAGTAAATCGGCTAGAAACACTGAGAGAAGCACAGTGCAACGCATCACATGGACATGGACTACTTCTTCGAAACAGTCAACAGGTTGCCGCAGTGCTGGCACTAGAACGCCGCAACCGACTACAAAACGAAATTTCCCCCGAAAATTCCCTCCGCGTGTGTGCCGAGTCAGATGATGGAGATGACTTCAAGGTTAGTCGGTTAGTTGGTCATAGTATTGTCTGTACAAACAAAGAAGACATTCTGACAAGATGGGAAAATAAGCTCCAGCTCGGTCTATATTGGTTCAAAAATAAAAAAATTGGTCTAAAATTGTAGATCAAAACATTTCCTACAATTTGAGACCAAGTTTATCATTTTTGAACCAATATTGACCAAGCTGGAGTCATTTTCCCATCTTGCCAGAATGTCTTCTTTGCTAGGACAGACTGTAGAGATAGTGGGGATTTTTCGAAATTTTGGGTGCAAACATGGGTGGGGTGGTACTGATAACAGAGGAAGAGGGTCTATTTTACTTGGTCATAGCAGTGATTTCTTGAAATTTTGGGAGCAGAGATAAACATGGATGGGGTGGTAATGATGAGAGAAAAAGCGAATCTATTTCTCTCTACAAGATTGTCTCTCCAACAAGAAGAGAAGATAAAAGGTTCATTTCCATGATAAGAGAGGAAGAGGGTATATTTCTCATCAAGAGAATGCCTCTCTAAAAAGAATAGGAGAGAGAAGGCTCATTTCCAAGAAGGTAGCTTTGATAAGAGAGAGGCAATTTGCTCTCTTTCATAGAGATTTTCTCTTCTGGGAGGAGAGGTTGAGGTTCTTTTCAGAAAATGAGCGATTTTGAAAAAAAGGTGAAGAGCAATGTAGAGGAGTTCTAAGAAACTTCTATTTCTAAGAAACTTAACTCTCTCGAATGATTATTTTGTGAAAATCCAATTAAATGGAGAGGAAGAAAATCCGATCAATTCAGATTTTGAAAATGAGAAATGTTCTAAAAATCAATTAAATTTCAACCAGGAAGTTCTTTGTTTTCAAGTAGAACAAAACATCTATAAAAATGGAATGATGCAACGCAGATGCCGAGACAAATTTAGTAATGAGATAAGCTATTCATTACTGATAATAAAAATGGATTTATGACTGAGAAGCTGATAAGTTTTATTCATGAATATTAGTTACGGCTATTAGGATTTAAAACGAATCAAAACGCATTTGATATAATTCAGTGTAACAGTTCCGTAATTATCAGTTTCATATGAAAAAGTATGTTTTTTCATTGACATAAATGGAATTTACAGATGCACAGTTCAATAGAGTATTGCTAATATTGATTATGCAGATGAGAATTATCTCTAGTCATCGTAGTGTTAAAAATTCGTTATAATTTGATGGGACAAGCAGGGCCCTCGCGTGGTTTTTGGCGCCCCGTGCGAGATTTTGGCAGCAACCCCATGACCAGACGAATGCAATCCAACATACATTATAATAATTATTTTCAAAGCCAAACATGATTCAAGCTGCCTTAAATGTTCAAATTTTTCTTATAAGCAATCCCCCCAATGTTGCATGTGGTGTGGCAAATATAATTATAGGGACTTGCTTATTTTAAGGTATCCCAACGTATTATTTTGTATTTTTATGTACTGGATGCACGATAAGCAAAAGCCTAGAAGAATTAATAGAAAATAACTAAAGGCTATCTACATTGAGGAAAACTGTAACATTGTTTCGTACTTTATCATTTAAACATTGATTAATTTATTTGATTAGTTTGCTTGAAGGCACATAAGGAAGGGAATAATACATTTTTCACAGAAAAATATTGGGAATCATCATAAATAATTCATTTCACTGGAAATAAAGAGGTTTTAACAAAAAATCAGAAACTCAATAACAAGCAAATTGACGATTTCAGCCATTTTTCACTGCTCTACCCAGTACCCAACTTTCTTGAATAACATTCGAAATAGTTCTGAATTCAGCCTGCAGATGGCAGTAGCAATAGGGTAACTTGCTTCAACTTCCATTGGACACGCCTCTAAGCTCCGCCTACGATCAAAATGGCCGGAAACATAGGTGAGATGAGTTTCCAAATTCAACCTGTAGATGGCAGCAGTTGACTGGTAATGTTTCAGATTTGACTTGGACACGCCTTCAAGCCCCGCTTGCTCTTTTCTTATTGGTTGACAGTGTTTCGTGAGTTCTGTCTTAGAAAATGGCTGCTAGCAAGAAAATGGTGGATGGTGTATTATACACAAAAAAATTTGCGGATTTACTACTGACGATCTTGTGCTAGTATAAAATTTATTTATGTATTCAGGGCGGTAAGATTCTATCAAGTTAGTATTTGAAGAATATATTTATAGAATTTAGACTCAGTTTTACTCTTATCGTTTAACTTAGGCCAGTACTAGACTTTAGTTTGTTTTTATGTTGTATAAAATGAGATGAAAATATTATTTCACACTCCCATCTTATACTCATTAATATTATATTTTTTATACGATGAATATAATGAAACAGAACTCAAACTATTCATGATCTAATACCGACCTTTTGCCAGAAAATAGATTAGAAACTACAACAATTCGGTCAAAATATTAGGGAGAAGTTTTTATCGGAAACTGGCTTGTGATTGGTCGAGAGTGTGAGGTGGTTGTCAGCCAACAATAGAATTAAAATTAAGAGGGGCGTTTGATGAATGAGTTTATGTAGAGGAAATAATTTTTTGTGGATTCAAGTTTTTAGTAAAATAAGTTTTTTATCAAATAGTGAGAAAATAATTCTAATAGCACAATTGAAATTTTAAAAATTCCCATTTCATATCAGC
This sequence comes from Sogatella furcifera, assembly GCA_017141385.1. Taxonomy (NCBI): domain Eukaryota; kingdom Metazoa; phylum Arthropoda; class Insecta; order Hemiptera; family Delphacidae; genus Sogatella; species Sogatella furcifera. Next base: position 3,679,001 of record CM029556.1, read on the forward strand.
TGCCGCGGCGCCCCCTTGGCCGTGGCGCCCAAGTTTCAATCTTGCACTTCGTATTCGTGAACATAAGTTAGAACTACAGAAAAGGAATGACACTTTGATAGTTTCTCCATGTTCAAACACACGACCGACGACTAACTCAATAATATTATTAGATACAGTATCGAACAAAATTGGAGAGTGAACACATCTTTTTGATCTGATCTCAATTGTAGGAAACAATTTGAGACCAGATCAATAATTTTTGAACCAATATTGACCGAGCTGGAGTTGTTCTCTCATCTTGCCAGAGGGTCTTCTTTGCTTGGACAGTCTATAAAGCTGTTACCAACAATCAAGGCGGTTGGGAAACCGATGTTCAACTCTGTCAGGACAGTCTGAAGCTACCCTCAAGAGCGAATCAGTTTGGCAGGAGTTATTCTCATTACAATGTACTCTCGCAGTCAGCTCGACGACTGTCCTAACAGAACTGAGAATAAATAACGGTCATTCCCCAACCGCCTTGATAATTGTTGGTATAGTCTGTCCAAGCAAAGAAGACCCTCTGGCAAGATGAAAAAATTATTCCAGCTCGGTCAATATTGGTTCAAAAATTAATAATTTGGTCTCAATTGTAGGAAACATTCTGATGTACAATTTGAGACCAAATCAATAATTTTTGAACCTATATTGGCTGAGGTGGAGTCATTTTCTCGTTTTGCCAGAGGGTCTTCTTTGCTTGGACAGACTATAACAGCTATAGCAATTTGTGAATGAGTATGCTTTCAGAGGAGACATAAAAATTGGAAAAAGATCAATTTTAGAAAATTGAATGCAATAAAGGGGACATTAGAAGATGAAACTATTGAACAAAGCTATTATTTAGTGATAGTTGAAACGGAACGGAATCTGCTGTAACGGGACAACAGGAGAGAAGAAGGAAAAGAAGTAGGAGAGAGCATAAAAAGAGAAGATTAGAGAATAGGGAGACGCCGGAGACGCAATGAAAGATACTAATGAAAGTTGAATTGAATAAATTTTTCATTATTCAACTATTGATCAAATATTGTTGATCGAATTGTTGATTAATTGTTGAAAAATAGTTGAATAATGAAAAATTTATTCATAAATTTGTAGAGTAATTGATTTTAACACGAGCTATTGGTCTTTTGTAGATGTTGTAAATTGAGAAAATTGTTAAATTGAACATGTTGCACCAATCTTCAACATTTTATTAGGGAGAATATTCTTGTTGCATTCATTTAAACAAGAAATGAAATTTTTGGGCTTGCGATGCTTGGTTTCAGTTTCAAATTCCATTTCCTTCTCCAAAGGGATTCCCCAGTAAGAGGGAAAATTTTTTCAAATAAGCACCTTAAAACTATATTTTTAGAAGTTGTTATCAAACTTTTTTGCAACTCCTTTGAAGAGAATTCTATTTAGTGTAAGATAGGTCCCAATTTCGGGGGGGGGGATATATCCCCTCAATCCCCCCCCTGGGTTCGCCCCTGATCAGCATTATGAAGAGAATACGGTGAAACGATGAAATTTACGGCATGTGAATCGGGCCTCACTCTCGACCAATGAAAACACACCGAACACAAAATTGATGTACAAATTGAACAACAGAGCAATAAGCCTCGTCTTGTTCCACAAGATACACTCGACTAGTGAAGCAGAAATTGTTCAACTCAATTTAGTACAACTGACACGACACTCGACTAACTCATCTCTAGCTGTAAATATAGAAACTCAACATAAATGGTATTTAATTATGAAGGTACGGTATTATTTCTTACTCATTTTAATGTGGATTTTTTCATTAGATTGTTTCATTCGATATCAATGATGTCTTATTGGAAGGGATTTAGTCTTTGAGTCTTTCTCAAAGGAAATCAGATTTGTTTACATGAAGACTATTAAAGCAAGAACACTTTTAAAATGACTTTTCAAACTTATTCTTATAAAATAGATTTGCCATTTTTTCAAAAATGTAAGAAGGTTATGTTATGCATGATTTCTATGCAGAATTTCTATTAAGAGTTTATGGCAAAAATCACATATCAATATGTTGATCCGTTTTGGAGCTTTTAACTGATTTGTAGCCTATAGTAGATATCTCTCGATTAATAATTGAAATAAACTCGAAACGGTTTGAATCGAAATCTACAGTCAAATTAGCTTTGTAGTTAGTATGAGAAATATAAACATTTTTCAAAAATTTCACCCACCCTCCCTGATCCTGTATGAGCTCCACGAACTTTTGCAACTGACTCAAATGGTTTCATAAACCACGATTAAAAAATCTGATAGTTCTATTGACAAGAAAAGAAAATCAAGTTAAGAATCAATTAAACCATTCAATGAGATCATGTAATTCTTCTTTGCTTTCTGGAAGGAAATAAAATTTGTTTATAAGGAGGAAACTTGGTTTTCCAAGCCCCTAGATCTTTTGCACTGAAATAGGTAGGTAGGCAGGCGTGACTCATGGTTAGTAAAGTTTTCTACGTCTCCATATACCATCTTGATTAGGAATTATAAAAATCTTTAAATCGGAATATAGACTCTGCTATTGAATTTTCGAAGCAAATTATCGGTTCTCATAAAATTATAATCATGAAGTTTGAATGCAATATTAAATTATATTCCAGTTAAAAGCATGGTAAGAAATGGTTGGTATTGCGGGCTACCACCTAGGCCTACCTTATATTATGGTTCAATCATCACTTTATTTTACAGATAAAATAATATGGAATGAATCAGTTTTTGGATCAAAAGAACCAGGATATCAGAGACAATCGCTATTAGTATTGCAATAGTAACTAGAATATCAACCATTTATGGAATAGGCCATATTCATAATATCATATAATATCATTGATGCTGAATATCTTCATTCAAGATTTATTATAATAAATGTAATTGAACAATTTGTAATCACTACGAAGATTAGAATATTCAATATAAATAAACACAAAACCATCACCACCAAAAGAAAAATACTACTTCACTACTGAAAATAAAATGAATTCAACATAACTCCTACAAAAATATTGAAAAAAGATAATCCAACAATAAATCGATACACCAATGGAAACTGTGATGTATGATTTCTTAATAGGTCCAAAGACTAAACGGATTTCTGCTTCAAATATACCAAATTATTGGAGATGTAATTATTCATCAAGTTGTTTGTGTGAATATGTTTCCAAATAAAAATATAAATTTTCAAGTCCAGCATGAAAATCATATTGAAAATTAATCGTAACCTGGGAGATGTTTATAGCCTTTTGTTTTAAGTGTAATATGGGAGACAGACTTTCCACCAAATATCAACAGCAAAGCGTAAACGTTATGCAATAAGCCCCCAAGATTCAAACGGGACTGTCATTTCAAGAATTGCAGTACTTCAACTTAGAAGGCTGGCACCTGTACTTAAGAAAAATAATCAATTTGTAATTTCTCAAAATTTTGAAGTTGAAATCGTTTGAAATCAATGGCCGTTCAAGCAGTCCTGCTTGAACTCAAAATATTATCAGAGGGAAATTCTAACGTGAAAGTTCTAAGTGGTTCAGAAGTGGATGAAAAAAATGAAAATAATGGATGAAAACAAAATAAAAATAAAAGCAACACATATATTTGCAAAGTTTTTATTAGACTAGCTTATCTATGAAACATTTATTCCTCAATTACAAGAGATCTCATTTTGGTAAGAAATTTGTGCTACATTACCCACTCATTTCTTACATTTCAAGTACATTATATTGTGACAAAAATATTCAAAATTTGAAATTTTGACCACAAAATTCAAATTTTCAACACTGGAAATACGTGAGGATTATAATATGACACAGAAAAAAACCATGAGTGTTTTCTTAATGTCCAACATAGTAAAAAATACAAAGATTATTTCAACAGCTACAATAAAACATTGAAAAATGAAAGAAAATAAAACAACAAATACTAACCCAACTACATAAGTTGAACCGAATTAGAAGTCTATTTACCTTTCAGCTTTCAATATCTTACACAGAAAATGTGTAAACTCAGCATAATTTTCAAAAACTCTTTCTTTTTTCAACAGCCAGTTTCTATTATCTTTCTATAGAGAACTTTCTATACTCGTGGCTGAAAAACGATTCAACAGTTTATGTAAATGCATTTCAATAAGAATATTCGTCTAGGTGATTCGAAATTCATCAAAAATTTGTAATAATAATTTATTTTGAAATTAATTGGATGTTAATCGTTATCAATACTCATCAAAGAAATCAAAGCTAACATATGAAACAAATTAATTGATCTACAAGAATCAGTTTCGTGTTTGAATAGTGATTTTGAAAAGTCAACTTGTAATAATGAACTAACAAATTTCAGTCATCTAATAGAAAATGATTTCTAATACCAAATGAGAGCACAATAAAAAAATTAAATGTAGGTTATGGTAAAATAGTATCAAAATAATAATAATTTGATAATGAGTGGAGATGTGGGTGGTTGGTCTTCAATTAGCCTACCTTATAAGCAAGGTACTCTACATGAGTTGAATCTCCTTTTTCCAACTCGATATCAAATCATCAACAGGACTTTACATACATTATAATCGGAACTGACAAAAATAACAACAGCTATTCAGAATAGTTTGTGATGATTTAGTTTCTAATAAATCACACATTAAATAATCTCAATTAGAAATCCTTTCCAACAAGGATTAAATTACAAAATGAATGCCGCTCTAATATATTAAATTTTGAAATTTCATTTTGAAATCCTTCCCAACAAGGATTTTGAAATCACATCATAAATCAACCAGGGGCCTGTTCCGTGGAAATTTACAAGTCCCATACAGTGTAAATCGGTCAACAACTGGACTCTCAACCACAGTACAGTCTGTCCAAAAAAGGAAGACATTCTATCAAGATGGGAAAATGACTCCAGCTCGGTCAATACTAGTTCAAAAATTAAAAATTTTGTCTAAAATTGTATGAAACATTCTGATCTACAATTTGAGACCAAATGTATAATTTTTTAACCAATAATGACCAAGCTGGAGTCATTTTCCCATCTTGCAAGAATGTGTTCTTTGCTTGAACCATGTTTAATTCGACCCATTTTCCATGTATTACAAGACTTCTGAAAATTCACGCAACAGGCCACAGAACACAAACTGATGACAAACATAGTGTCCTCTAATATTTGAATACTACAGTACAGTTGAAACCGTTTGATTACTTCTCAAAAAACACTCGCGAAAATCATTCATACACAACAACTTTCACACGTGAAATGAACGAGAAACTTTACACGTTGGTAAATGTTCAAAACAACTCAATACAATTCCCAGCCGTAAATTGTCAACATTTGTATGATGCCTACCACGCTTCGAGTCGATTTCGGCAAGTGTTGATTAGTCGAGTAACACTCGGCAAGTGTTATACTTAGTTGAGTGGCAAGTGTCACTTAGTTGAGTGACACACGAGTGGCGGCGGCCGAGTGACGGTGCTGTCACTTGCTGCTGTCGCTGTGCTCGCTGGTGCCGCTGCGACTCTTCTTCATCGACTTCAAGGCGCGTTCTCGCAGTTTCCTCTCCACCTCCTCGGCTTCTGAGCCTTCCTCAGATTCCTGTAATCGAAAACAAAAACAGGAATATATCAATTTGGAGCAGGAAGGAAAAATGAGAAAAATTAATATACATATAAGAAATATACGTGTAGGCTATGGCTTTTAATGGTGGGTTCCACCAAGCTAAACTTTACCAAATACTGGTCACTAATCCAAGAGCAGTCCAGTGTTCGTGACTCAACTTCACGATCACTAAGAAGCCACCCTCACAGAGCGGTCAATACCCAGTACAAAAATACAAAGACAACGATAAATAGGTTTACACCTTTTGATACATTCCTTAGTTGCGTATCAATGTGTTCTAATGCATGAAATTTTACATATTGTGTAAAAATACAGAAATCTGGATTTCTTATCAGATTTCATTAAAAAATAAATTTAACATTTTGCTCCGCTAGAGAAGGCAGATTGTAGATGGAATGAACAATAAACTATGTACCAAAGCTGAAGGTTCATGGTTCAATTTCCTTTCAAGAAGCCAGACAAGGTGATACTGTATCAAATGAAACAATCCAATTGAAACGTATGTTTGTTTTCGATTCCTAAATTCCAAATTTGATCTATTTTTGTGTGTTGGACAGCATGCCACAAAGACCTGAGTGATAGTTGTGTATAGCTAACGCCAAAAATTAAAACGGGTTTGTCTGCTACTTATGCACTCCAACAGCTCATGTTGTCAATAAAGTTGTCATTTATCTTTGCCTGGATTCTATTTTTGGAATCAACAGAGAAAATAGATGCTTTTCATAAGCTTTTAGTAGGTTACATCATTTACAAAAGACAGACGAAACCGCTGAACGTTTTGGCGTCAGCTATAATATCTACTAATATAATATAATAATCTAGTAGTATAATATCAAGTAAATATTGAACCATGAACATACTCCGCTGAATGCATATCACAGAATATCACTTCTGGCTTCAAGTTCAACACCACTTTAAAAAATCCTTGATAATTGAAATAACTTAATAGTTTACCTAATAATTGAGTAATTAATTTTTTATAGTATATTCATGATCTATTATAAGAATAAAGGATAAAATAAGTCGAGTATGCATATCTACTTACATCACTATCATCAGCCTTGCGTTTCTTGTGCTTCCTATGCTTCTTGTGTTTCTTATGCTTTTTGTGTTTCTTGTCCTTCTTCTTTTTCTTTTCTTCTACTTCGCTTTCCTGGAAAATAAAATGTAAAAATTTTTTATTCGAGTAATATTAAGAATTAAAAAGTAGATCACCCAACATTTCTCTACATTACACAAATCGAGTTCAACTTTAATCATGGTTTAGTAAAGAGTAAGACCATATTTTTCAAGATTTAAAGTTTTTTCAGTTTGTGCAACCGAATGAAAAAATTGAAAGATTCTACAATCAGACCAAAAGAAAATATAGAGAGAATCAACAAATCAGATTTCAAAAAAAGAAAAATTTGTCAAATGAGAAAGAATAATTCAACAATTCAGCCCAAAGTTGGATTATTCCACAATACACTTGACTTTCAAATTGAACCTAAATTAGTTTTTTGAAAAATGAATCAACTCATAGTTGTGGATTGTGGGCATTGATATTCCAAAAGAATAATGGAAAAAATGTCAATACAGTAAAGCAAATATCATCAACAAAATAATTACTATGAAAAATTATAATATAACAAACAATATGATAGGAATATAAATCAGGAATCGACACAATCCAACGATGATAAGTAGGCTTGAGCGGATGAGCCAATTAGAATTTTAGAAAATAGTTAACAATAATTAATCCTGATAAAGGTAGAGTATGTCCAAGCAAAGAAGACATTATGATACGATGGCAAAATGACTCCACTCGGTCAATATTGGTTCAAAAATTATAAATTTGGTCTCGAACTGTAGAAGACATTCAGCTTTACCCTTTACAATTTCAAGACTAGATTCATAATTGTTGAACCAATATTGACCGAGCTGGAGTCATTTTCCCCATCTTGCCAGAATGTGTTCTTTGCTTGGACAGACTAAACACAAGTGGCACGGGCACATGTTCCTAAGATGCAATAGAAACACCAAGTTCTATAGATCAACGCACACTGGTCAGCTGATTTCTTATTTGCGTTGCTCCATACAACTACGTGTTTCTTATTGCATCTTGTGACCGACATGTGACCGCGACTTGTAGCAATGGAAACTCAACTTCAGTGCAGAAAACATAAATTCATTACAAATTCTAGAGAAGATTATGTTAACTAGTATTTCAACAATACGTCAACACTCACCTCAGACTCAGAACTGGACACCGGCACCTTCTTCTTTTTCTTCTTCTTCTGTTTCTTCACCTGCTCCTCTTCTTCACTAGACGATTCCTCCTTCTTCCTCTTCTTCTTCGGCTTTTCCTCTTCTTCACTCGACGAATCGCCGCCTTTCTTATGCTGTTTCTTCTTCTTCTTTGCTGACTTTTCGTTATCAGACGAACTGGAATCGCGCTTCTTTGATTGCTTCTTCTTCACCGCCTGCTTCTCTTCCTCCTCCTCTTCTTCATCGTCATCTTCTTCATCATCTGATTCGTCGGATGACGCGTCAGTGGTACTCTTGCGGCTCTGAAGAAATGGAGGAGAAAATAAATTGATTATTGATGAATAGTAAAACAATGTACGATATAGTCTGGTCGAGCAAAGAAGACATTCAGGCAAGATAGGAAAATGACTCCAGCTTGGACAATATTGGTTAAAAAATTATAAATTTGGTCTCTAAATTGTTGAAAACATTCTGGTCTACTTTGATACCAAATTTATAATTTTTAATCCTATACTATCATTTTTACATCTTTCCAGAATGTCTTCTTCGCTCGACCAGAATATACAAGACAAGAAGAACATTTGGAATAATTCATAATGGGTAATTGCAATAATTGCCTGAGGAAAGAATGCATTGAGAGAGAAAATAGATAATTATAAAGAACATTGTTTTAATCGATAATAATTTTTAGAGTTCATCAAGTTTCTATTGTTTTTATTGACTTATTAATAAAAGGATTGAAAGATCTTGGAAGAGACTAGAAGATATAAACAATACAAACTCAATAAATTATGTAAATAACGGTTTCAATTCATTACAGTGGTACACTATTCTGTGTTGAAACTTGAAACCGAAAGCTTTCCGAGATATAATGCTTCATCAGTATTTTATTGTAATTGTAAGCATTATTTTGGTTACAAAGGTTGTAGTTTTAGAATAACTTTCAATATCACCACATTGAATACTTCAAACTATTTCAGTTGAAAACAAAATAATAAAACCTTACCTGTCTTTTTGGCGGTGACTCAGATTTCTTCTTCGCTTGCTTGGATTTGTCTCTAGGTCTGAAATAAAATTAGCTGCTTTAGATAAATATAATAACCCTATAATTTTGTAAAAATTATAGTTTTGAAAAATATAATAACCCTATATAATTTTGTTTTCATAAGTGGAAAAAATAATCTATCCATTAATGAATAATTTATTCATTTTATTTGAACCAACAAGATATTAATAGACAGAAATCAACTTTCAAAGCGTTTATTTTGCTCAGGTAAAGTTACATTCGTAGCTTAGCTATCAACATCGCATCGATTATTATCATGGCAAACAGCCATGAATAGATTACATGATAGATTACATGATAGAATAGATTAAATAATAATGATTCATTGACAAATATTGAAACAAAACAATCCTAAATTATAAAAAAACACAAGCTTGGCTGTTGAGGAGCCGTCAGCTGCATTGAAAACTCTAGAGACATAACAGCTGTATTCGTGGTAAAAACTCTAGAGACATAACAGGTTGTTCTAAGTGTATAATTCAATTTTCATAACTACTTGCAGTTATGATGTTCAAGAATAAATGTATCTGAAGAGAACTTACAAGACTAGAAGACTATACTGAAACTTTTGAAATATTCAAAACATAAGAAACATAATCAAGTTTTTTCCAATAGCCAAATCACCTGAAACTTACTTTTCTTTTTCAGATTTCGATGGTGCTTTCCTCTTATCTTCCAATTCTACTACATCATCTTCCATATCCTTCTTCTTTCTGAATGGCGAAGGAGTTTGTGACAAACTTCTTGATACCTTTGAAAAAATAAAGAAAACATATGAATCATTCAAGTAAATGCAATAACAAATTGAAAAAAAGTATTTCAAAAGTCAAAACATGATTCAAAATCCAAGAATAATCGACAGGCAAAAAAGTACAGTGATTAGTTTGGTTTGGGTAGTAATGCAAGGAACAAAAAAATAAATCGTTATTGATAAAGAGAAACAAAATGAAAGAGATAGAGAAGTATGAGAGAATAGAAGATAAAAGAGATAAAAAGAAAAATCGAGATGATAAAAGTAAGGGGAATAACGGCTATTATGAGTTAAAAGAAGATTTATCAAAAAATCAACTGCATTTCTGACAAATACGTAATTGGAACAGAATAAAGAGTTATAAATTAATCTTGATAAAGCTGAATCCATGAATTGGATCGTCAGTATGGAACTAGCTCGCTAGCACCTTGAGTTGATAGTGGAATTTACATGCAGAAAGACTTCAAGAATATTGGATTTTATTTAAAAAAATCCAAGAAAATTTAGTTTTTAGATTATGAGTGCAATGAAGTTTACCTTCTCCCTCTCTCTTTCAACTTTCTTTTCTTTATAGACCTTATCGTCAGCCTTTCTTGAGGAACTTTCATTTCGCTGAAAAATCAAAAATTGAAAGTTATTTCACAATTTTTGAGTTGATGTCTTTCTAGTAATAATTTCACAATATTCTAAAATTTTCTTCTTTAATAGAGTTTTCTTCATTCTTAATCAATTTTTTGGTATTGTATTCAAAAGCAAAGAAATTAGTTGAATATAATTTTATTACATCAAATTCAACAGTGCAAATACAAATTTGAAAATCATCACTCAAATTAAGATTTGCAAGGAAGCTAATATGTGCTTCAGGAGGTCTGCCAAACTTCTCAGACTGATTTATTTTACATCAAATAGTGAAAAAACCTCTAAATTGGACACAATAAAACTTTTCTCAATATTTGATGTAATAAGTTATCTTGACACAATTAACAGATTAACCCTGCTTCTCATAAGTTGAATCTCATTTTGTAATACAGTAAATAGCAAGCAATAACTAAATAAATGATTAGCAGGTCAAAACAAGTATTGTTATGTTAAAAAAAACTAGTTTAAAACAAGGTTTCGAAATAAATGATGTAATTGATGTTAATAAAATTACTTACTCCTACTGGCGATCTGGATCGTGAACGAGACCTTCCGGTTTTGACACTACGAACTGGCGATCTGAAAATGAATAATAATGAATTACTTTGCTTGTTGAATCAAAATTATTCCAGAAATTATGTTGGTCACTACTTTTGAGATCGCACTAAACAAATGCTTAGTCCAGCAAAACTTAGCTAGAAAATTGAACCAATGCGTAGTTACAGCAGACACAAATAAATCTGAAGGCCAGATCAATCCTCAGTTCTGTAAGGACAGTCGGCGAGCGGCATCGCAGACCGCTTTCTCACTGTCCTAAAAGAGCTGAGCATTAGTAACATAAACTTGTCAACCACCACTTTCATTGTAATCTGCTGTATCGCGTCAAAAATATAAAATAGTTTGAAGATCCATCCTGGAGACCAACCTATTCGACGCAAGGTACTGGAATTCAAAAACCTGTAGCCTTAATTCAGTTACTCAACTAATTTAGAGCCTTATTATGCATTTCATTATATCATTTTTTGTGATTTCTGTATTAATATTTTGATCAGCGACTGTGTATAATTGAATACGTTTATCTTAAACTGTTTATGTTGACAATGTATATTCTTTACATGTTGTAAGAAATATGTAATATGCAAATGAAGAATTTGAATTTTAGGTGAAACTTGTGTAAACAAAAAGCAACCAAAGTACATGAAACTTGAGTAGATAAAGAAGACATGATAATCAATATACTGTTATAATAACAGTAATGATTATAACAAGAGTATCAAATCGCTCTCACCTCTTACGTTCGCGCTCTCGCTTGCGTCTCTCTCGCTCTCTCTCCTCGCGCTCACGCTCTCTTTCTCTCTCCCTCTCCCGCTCACGTTCGCGCTCCCTCTCGCGTTCTCTCTCACGCTCCCTATCTCTCTCAATGCGCTCCCTGATGCGCTCTCTCTCGCGACGGTCGCGCTCACGTCGTTCTCTCTCGTCTCTCTCTCGCTCGCGTTCACGTTCTCTCTCGCGCTCGCGATCCAGGGAACGGCGACTGGGACGGTAGCGGTCCGGCTTGTCTCTCGATCTGAAAGTGAACAAAAATATATTATCATGTCATCTATTTTTTTCATTAGTTGTTGCCAACATAAAAACCATAATAGGCTACAAGATGGAAGATGGAAAATACATACTTACTGAGCTTTTACTATTTCTTTCCACTCAATTATTTTTATTACAAGTGTTGTCTAAGTAAGGTTAGATCTGAAAGTATAAGATAAGAAAGTAATAGTATGCATAGTTAAAAAAGAATGATAAGCATGACTTATTATTTCCTCAAGTCCTTTTGAAACAACCGTTACTATTACTATACTGTAATGCAAAAACTGAACACTCGAATATCATAATCATTTGTTTACTTTTCCCTTGTGAGTGGAAATTTGTTGAAGTGAAATGAAATGAACTTAAGTGGCATAACCTGAATATTTGGACTTATGGTAAACGGACAGTTTTGGGAGTAATCCTGTTGAACCTTCCATTAAGTATATGTTGTAACTTGATAATCAATTTTTTGAATCAACCAACCTGGACGATCCCCGGCGCCTAGAGTCGGAGCGTCTTGGCGACTTGCCTCGTCCTCCTGACGACCTCCGCCGTGACCTCGACCTGGACCGGTCCCTTGAGCCGTCTCTGCCTCGTCCCGAGTGACGGTGTCTCGACGACGACCTGTATCTGTCCTGCAATACATCAATCACAGCACAGGGTAAGTATGCATTCAAAATAGATGACACACAGCAACACGAGAATCAATCAAGAGAAAAAAAACTATAGCCGTATTAATCTAGCCAATAAAAAGCCAAGATTGTAGCTGAGCGAACAGGGACAGTAAATGAAAGATTATAATATCGAGTTCCATCACCTATTATAACCTTGTTTTGGACTGTTGTGTGAATTGGTAGAGGAGCAGTTTTGGTAATTAGCTCCTTGCACTCATCTATGTAGGGTATATAATTATTGGATAAATGATGTTGATGATGAAATTAGAGTTCACTCGAGTTCGGTGCTTGCTTTATTGCAACCTATCATGATTCTAACCTTAGCCTACCTGGGTCAACAGAGTTTCTTGAACTCAATGTGTTTTTGTTGAGATTGCAATACTATTCCCAATAATATTCTAAATTTGATCTCAAATTGTATAAAACATTTTGCTTCACATTTTTAAACAGAATTTACAAGTGAAGAACCAATATTGACAGAGCTGGACTCATTTTCTCATCTTGCTAGCTTGTCTTCCTTGTTCGACCAGACTATAGTGGCCTGAGTACATGTTAAAGATGTGAAAATCATAAATCGATCAAGAATATAAGTGTATGTTCTCTTTCATTCTCAGGAGTTCGTGAATGTTTGCGAATACTAGCGAACCACAGTAAACACCAGTGAACGTTCTGTTTGCTGCTGTTCGCTAAGGTGTAGCCGTCGCTTCAAATTTAACTGTGTATTTTAGTACGCGAGAAGTAGTCGAAGTGTATGTTGAGGTTTATCAATAAAACATCAAATTCCAACTTTCAGCATTCCTAAACTTCAACTGTTAACAACTTTTTTGTATGAATTACCTTTTTCGAATTGCGTCCATGATCCGACTCACTGCCAGACGAGTCATCCTTGTTGCTTCTGTACTGACGCTTCTTCTGTACGCTATTCTCCTTCTTTCTAATTTCGAAATCGTCCTTCTTTGAACTTTTACCTGAAAATAATATAAACAATCTATTAGTAAAGTTTCCTTAATTACCTCATTACCTTAATTACCTCATCTCAAGAAATAGGTTCCGTAGCCCTTACACGAACCGTATCGATTTCTAATGGATTTAAATGACTAATTACTCAATGAAACAAAATTTACAAGTTTTATCGAATATTCGTGAATATTTTCAATTTTCAAATGTTTATTTGGCTTCTATAATAACATTTCTGATTCTAAATTGATATTTTTCCATTATAGTGAATTTTAAAGTGGAAACTATTGTGAGTGAATTTCCCAATAAGACAACTTGACTGGAACATTTTCATCTAAATTGGAATAGAAAACGTTTTGGACAAACTCCTGTTTTTATTCCTTAAAAAAATCAAATTGACTAAGTTGTTGGAAGAAGATGTAGTTGTTCTACAAACAAAATTCAATAAAAAAATATATTGTCATTAATATGGATAACTATTGACTTATCGAGCAAAGAAGACATTCCTTCAAAATGGTCCATTGAAACGAGAGTGCAACTACGGATGCGTAGATCTAAAAACTTCAATCTAACATCACTTCTGCCAATTTACCACATGTGAAATGTAATAAATTCAAGACAGATGGTGAGAAAGGGACTTTTATCATTTCGAGTGCTGGAAGCATTGAACAACTGCCATTTTGAAGGGATGACTTCATTGTTTGATAATACTATACCACCTTCACAGCTAATCAACAAATGAAACAAAAATTGACAAGTTGGTATGCAAAACCACAATCCATCTATAAAAATAGATTTTACTTGAATTCTGGTGCCAAACAACAAGTGGACCAAACAGAACTTTCTAGAAATTCAAAATAATTTAACAGCCAACTTACCAGACGAAGCACTACTATCCGATTTCTTGCTGGAGCGCGATCCAGAACGTGATCGTGATTTTCTGTCCTTCTTTTTGCCGTCATCCGATGAACTGGACGAGCTGGACGATGACCTTGAGCGACGCTTTCTCTCCTTGCCGTTGTCCCTCTTAGGAGATCTGAAACAGAACAGATTGAAATAAAACAAATGAAATTAAAATACGTTTTTCTCATTGCTTCTCAAACTTTCCTTCAAATTAATGCAATTTCTGTATATTGATTAAAATCTTTTGAAACATTTTTTCATACTACATTAAATGAAAAGACAAGATATTGAAAGAGTATCAATTCAACAGTGTTCAGTATGATTCATAATGATAAAAGACGATCTAATTTGGAAAATGATATGGATCCTACTACAAAATCCATATCAAGTCCAAAAAATACCATGAATACAGTGGCGAACAAATTGTTTCGAACAAAGGGAAATTTTGGTCTATTGTTGGGAATTGATCTATTGGTCTATGTGGTTGATGACTAATCAAAAATAAGGGAGGTCATATAAACTACTAATAGCGTGTAAGTTGTTTCTTTGTATACTATACATGAACAAATAAAGTTTTCTGTCAAAATTCATCTTGATCGGATTAATTTGTTCGCCACTGTATAAGTTACTTTTTGGGTTCCACTGTAGTCAGTCCAAGCAAAGATGACATACTGGCAAGATGGGAAGATGACTTCAGATGATGTAGTATAGATTTCTAATCTATCACACATTAAATAATCTAAATTAGAAATCCTTTACAAGGATTGAAATCAATTCTAAACCAGGTTACAAAATGAATACCGCTATAATAGTAAAAGTCGGTCATCAACTTGACTATAAACCACAGTGTAGACTGTCCAAGCAATTCTGGCAAGATGAGAAAATGACTCTAGCTCGGTCACAATTGGTTCAAAAATTATAAATTCGGTCTCAAATTGTAGGAAGCATTCTGATCTACAATTTGAGACCAAATTTATAATTTTTGGACCAATATTGACCGAGCAGGAATCATTTTCCCATCTTGCCAGAATTGCTTGTACAGGCTATAGGCACACCATACTCTCACAAAAAAATTGTTCATCTTGTCTGATGTCTTCGTGAATGGGGTATATAGTAAAATAATACAGTATTAAATATAAGCTTACTCGACTACAAGGTTAATTTTGTATTAGGTCAGTTACAGTTGTTAGGATTGTTCTACCTTGAACGTGAGGAGGAACGGCGTTCAACTTCAGTTTTGAGGCCAGACATTTTCAGTAATTTGGCTTGCAACCCCGATATCGGCTGCCTAGGCAACAAAACAAAACCAAAAGACATTGATGTTCCAATAACATTCAGGATAGCATCGACAAATAATCGGGGATTTTCTAAAGTCAGATAAAAAATATGATCTAAAAGGTGTAATTTAGAAGGGCATATTCTAGAAACCTCATATTCATATTATAGAAAACTCATATTCATATTCTAGAAACTCATATTCATATTCTAGAAACGTCTGCAGCCTACAAGCAAAGAAGACATTCTGACAAGACGGGAAAATGACTCCATCTCGGTCAATATTGGTTTAACAATCATAAGTTTGGTCTCAAATTGTAGAGCAAAATGTTTTCCATCAACTTAGACCAAATTGATAATTTTCCAACCAATATTAATAGAGTTGGAGTCATTTTCCGTCTTGGCAGAATGTCTTCTTTGCTTGGACAGGCTACACACTTCAAACATTGCACTTCGTAACATTCTCTTATTGATTTCTATATCTTCAAGAAATGAAGTTGCGCTTAACGCTCTCAAGTGTATGAGTCGCTTTTGAAATTGAGTGTTCTAAAATATGTGGGTTTGAATGAAGTTTATTCAAATAAAATTCAAAGCCTACGAATTGAAACTAGCTGGTTAGTTAGAATTGATTACCTCAACCAGGATCTGCATCTATAGCAATTTCTATAGATGGATGGAATGAACCAGTTCGAAAAATTTACTCCTTCCAACAAAAAACTACCCATACATAGGCTGGGATGAAAATACTTAGTACAAATAATAATAAATATCTCAAATTGTGTAGGAATATTTTATGATGCATGGACGTCATCAACAAAAAATTGATTTTATTCTCATCTGGAATTCAGAATTCTAGTTGTACTTTTTGACAATCTACTTCGAAAATATCCCCCAATTTAAACAAAAAATGATCAATTTGTGTGAAACCCACAGGTTCAGCAGGACCAAACACTGTAATCATTCATTTGCAATAAAATTGATTGATTGAAATATAAATGTAAGCTCTGTGTATCATCCCTCACAATCTGAATATTTCTATATAACCTGAATATATTGCAAACATATCCTATTTGGAATATTTATCATAATTGTGTATGAAAGACGAGTTGGACGCAATGTCTGTGTTTTCATCCTAAAGTTCATTGTTATTCCTAAAATGAATAAAATTTCCACTCACCCTCGCTTATCGTTATTATTCTTCGCAGCCGAATCATGAGGACTTTCTTTTCCGTTGTCTAGTTTCTCTTCGTCATTCTCCTTCTTGACCTCTTTGTCGTCCTTTCCATCAGCCCTTCAAAGAAGAAAACAATGAAATGTTGAAAGAAGAAATCACGAAACTAATGCAATATAAAATAGTGCTATTATTCCAACTCAATCGAAATGAAAATCTAAAACTGATAATTCACAAAGAAAATCTAATTAGATGACTAATAGACTGAAGCTTTTTTCAAGATAAACCATTACATAAAGCACATAAGCCATATACATAAAGATAATATCAATATTTGATAAACATCAAATAGAAAAATCTAAAACAAACATACATATTAATTATCATTCAATCCTTTTCAATTGGATATTTTCATAGCTTCTTGAATATAGGATAAATCTATCTTCTTGAAAGGAAATCAAGCAGTAGAAACATAACGTAGACGTTTCAAGAGACATTGATTTAAATATACGATTATTACAATTGAAGTTTCATAGTACTGGACTAATAATACTAATTGCTCAAATGGAATCTCAATATTGACTGGAGCAAAACAATATAATATTATTCATTTATTTATCAATCTTAATTACTTCATTGTTACTAACAATCTGAAACCAAAATCTAATAGTATTATGATTCACCATCTAATTATCGCTCACCATAGCTTTCAAAATTGAAATTTGATTATTCTATGGAAAGGGGATAATTACACCTCGGCAGCTGCTGATATTGCATAACTTCAGTTATGTTTCAAATTCTTGAAATTTATAAGAAACAATGAAAGAGTTATTTATTTGTAACTTTTGAATTAAATATAGTTGATACCGTACCTTTCGCCAGACCTAGATCGCGACCGTTTCGAGCTCTCCTTATCACGACTGCGGTCCTTATCCTTGTCTCTATCCTTGCGATCCTTATCACGATGTCTGTCACGTGACCGGCTTCTTTTTCTGTCATGACAAGAATTCATGATACAATTTACGAGATTATAGACAGGACAAAATGATTATAAACAATATAAAAGATTAATATTGAATACAAATTGCTTCAACTTATTCAAAATAATATTGAATTCAAAAGAAGTGAAGAATGCAAGAATATTAACTGTGATAATTGTCAAACAATCAATAATAATTATCAATTCATTGGATTACCAACTCACTTTTGTTAATCAACTACAGTTTGTCCAAACAAAGAAGACATTCTGGCAAGATGGAAAAATAGCTCCAGCTCGGTCAATATTGGTTCGAAACTCATAAATTTGGTCTCAAATTGTAAAGAAGAATGTTTTCTACGATTTCAAACTAAATTCATAAAATTTGAACCGATATTGATGGAGCTGGAGTCATTCCCCTATTTTGCCAGAATGTCTTCTTTGCTTGGACAGACTATATCAAGCAAAACAAGATAAAATACATAATCTTATCATAAATAAAGAGTAACTGACCTTTCTTTCTTCCTATCCTTATCCTCCTTCTCTCGCTTCTCAACCTTCTTGGCGATATCTTGAATCCTTTCCTGTTCCTCCTGAGAAAAAAAAACAAACAAATACAATCAGTTAAAACACAAGATAAGGGTTGACATTCAATTCATTGATAATTTTGCTCAATCATTGATGTTATAATGGATATCCAAAGTAAACAAAGCATTATAATCTAATTTACTCAGGTTGTAAGAGATTACTCACCAAAAACGGAATAATGATCATCAGTAGAGCTCAACTCACAAAACATAAATACTGTACTTCAATTTGTTCATAGATTTCAAGTAGCCTATGAAAACCCTGATTTCAATTATCTCTCCAATATGTGCACAACCTAATTAAACAAACTAGAAGATCTTCGTATATTTTAAAACTATTTCTAAAACTTTACAACTAATTCGAAATAGCTCTAAACCTAGAGATTTGAATACAAACATAGAAAATATATAAAATATTCAATGATTCATTGAATTTGAATGTCAGACTAAATTCCATGTATCACTAAGGTTGAGTGGTAGAAAAAACTTCCTAGTCCTAACTCCGCATAGTAAAGAATATTTTCATTAAATATTTCATGAAAATTACGCCATAAAAACAATCATTTTCTTCGACTAGTAACAACGCTATTGGTTGGTCTGGTTGGCCAGACCACGGTTTAACTTCCGTCCTAGACAATACATTAATCAAATGAAACAGTATATTTTTGTATGTTTGTATTATTGATAAAAATCTCAGCACCCTTTACGATTTTATTCAAACAAAACTAGTTTCGTCTCCATGATTTCATGTATGTTTGTATAGTACTGTCCAAGCAAAGAAGAGCCTCTGGCAAGATGAGGAAATGACTCCAGCTCGGTCAATATTGGTTCAAAAATTATCGATTTGGTCTCAAATTGTAGATCAGAATGTTTTCTACAATATTGACCGAGCTGGAGTCATTTCCTCATCTTGCCAGAGGCTCTTCTTTGCTTGGGCAGACTATAGCAAGAGTACTTCCAACCAAATCAATGAAAACGAATGACAAATTTATCAATATCATCTTGAGTCTAGTGAATTTCATTCCAAGTCTCCGTCATCATCCATCTCCATATGTGATCCATGTGCCACAACTCCGCACACATCACTTATGTAATGTACTGAGTGGAAAAAATAATAACATTTACTTATTCAAGTAGAAAAATAAGGAAATTTACCTGAGTGAAAAAATAAATAAAAAATCTCCACTCACCATGCGTTTCTTGATCTCCTCCTTCTTCCGCTCCACAAACTGTTCGGGAATACCGCTGGCCGAATCCTGAGCCGACAGCAGCAGTTCCCACAGATCGGTCATAAAGGTGCGCGCATTCTTGCCGTTGAGGAAACCGGTCAGGTTGATCTGCATCTTCTTCGGATCGGGAAACTGCGAGAGAGCGACAGAAAAACAGAAAAAACGACAAATTAGATCGACATCATGTAGATGTTGGTAATGTATTGGCATGCGACTGAAAGTTTGGAAGAAGTTATGAAATTTTTGAAGCCGATAGGAATTTGAGAGCGAGTTCGACTCACAAACTCACAAGAAGGCTTCATCATGAGTTAAATATGATAAAACCTAATTTTTGTAGAAATTTTAAAAGGGATAGTTTCGGATTTCGCCTGTTGAACTTCTCCATGTAAAACTTACTTAATAAAGATTATGATGATAATGAACGACGAGTTAAGAACTCTTTTCTACTGCTTCATTCATGAGCTAGGCGATCAAAAATCATACAACTAATTATAAAATTCGGTTGTATGAGTTTTGATCACTACATATAGCCTACATTTTTTATTAAAAGTAAATTCAAGATGAAATCTTCAACAAATAAGAAGTATCAAAAGTTGAGACTTGTTTGGATTTTATAAAATCTCAATGAAGTGCTCATATTTGGTCATTTACTCAATTATTTGTAGCATTCTCTATAGCACACATGGATCGATCAAGTATGAACTTGGAGTAACGATTAGGAAGTACCCTGGAAACGTGAAACTACGGAATTACCCTAACCCTGAATTACAAGAACTTCTTTAACTTGTGATAAGTTTCAAAGTAGTAGAAAAATGTACAAAAAATGGAATACCTTGAGAAACTATCCCAAATTATGCTACAAACTCATTTCTAAAAGAAATTATTCAAATATTTGAATCCGAATTGCAGAATAAATTCAATAGAAAATTTGTTTTGAGCCAAGTATTTGAAAGAAAATGACAAAATTCAAAGATGAAATAACATTTGATTGACCTGAAAAATAGAAGATATTAATAAACATCAACAATGATTGGTTCAATTCTAAATACAGAATAGTAAAAATATATTTTTTACAAATGCTGAGTACAAAATCAGAAATCAAATTATCACAAATCGATAATCTTTTGAAATATACAAATAAATTGATCGTATGAATATCATTATAGCTATATTATTTCTTCAAAGATAACACAAAATCTCCAACAAGGGATTCCCAGTAAGTCCGAGAAATACTTCTTTATTCTCAATATCAACTGAATAAAAATGGTTAAGAAATCTTTCCCTAGGCCTATACATAATCATACTGGATGAATTCTAGTACGCTTTAAACATTGTAACAAGCTGCGAAAAAATATGTAAAAAATTTATGTGCCTTAATAAAATATGGCAACTATACCAGTTGAAATCAAAATTTCCAAAATCCAAAAGCTCTAATCCCATCAACTCAAATATACAGAATAATAGTAATAAGAATAGTCCCGTCGAGACTGAATTTTTAGCCTAGAATAAATTCAAATTCTACGCAATTAGAGTGTATCTTTCCATAATCACTGATCAGTTTCTCCAGAGATTACAAGATTGTATAAAATGTACAAATTTTTAATCCTATTCATTTCTTAATGCCTTTTTACATGGCAGCTTTCTTATACCTAGTAGTAGAACAGAAGTCCAAATTTGATACGCAATCGTACAGGAAGGAAGCTCATTGACACAAAATATTTGCATTGTGGGGTTGCAAAGTGAGGTTAGCTTATTTAAAAATGCAGAAAATCTGGGAAAAATATCTTTTGACTTTCTGAATCTCAGTGTTGAAAAACTTGAAAAATACTTCAAATGAGTTGAATGCTCTCAAAATGTTCAATTATTGAGAAATAGAATTAGTTTATATCCAAAATGGCAGCGATCAATGAACATTGCAAATTTCTTGTACCAATAAGCTACCTTCCTGTATCAATTATGGACTCTTTATCACTACTACGTATCAGAAAGTTGCCGTGTAAAGAGCTATAAATTCATTAAAATTACAAGCATAATTTCCTTTCATGATTATCGTATCTTACTCGAATAAACAAATGAAACATGTTAATCAAGAAAATATACACATATTCGCTAAAAGAACGCAAGACACAAGATGTTATTTTTGTTGTATTATGTACAGGTTCATTAGAAGATTATTAACAAATAAAAATATATGCATGAACATAATCAGTACCATGTAACAGCCGTTTTAACACCATACCACCTCAAGGGTAGAAACGACTGTACTCCCATGCCAAAAACCGCGTGGTCCAGTGGTCCGGAACCCACCTAAAATGGCTGCCAAACAAAATTAGTATCATTAATCCATCACTCCAACAAGAACACAACATTTTGTGCATTTATAATCAGCATTTCATAGCAGTAGTTCGCGCAATCTGAGAATAGAATTTGAACACGAAAGATATTACATGCTCTCATAACTTGGTTAGCCTATGCTCTAGCCTACTATCTACCTAGAGTGTTCGAAAAAGAACTTCCTAGTTTTAGGTATAAATTCAATGTGTAAACTAATGAACAAGTACGTATACGTTGTGTGCAAGTGGGTGGAAAGGATATTTTTGGCGACCGAGGCGCTATTGGCGGATCATTTCGGCGAAAAATTGAGAGAATTAACATTGGAGGAGATAGGGCTAAACCTAAAATAATGTCCTGGAGAATTTGTTGTGTTCCGGATTGTAAAAATAAAACATGCAATGGAAATTTCAAGTTCTACACTTTTCCAGTTGCCATACATAAGTTTCATCAATAAAAAGAATGGTTCACTGCATTGAATAAATATTGATAGGTGAAGCTAACCTTATTGTTTTGTTTACGTGCAAAAGAATTTGTCGATCAAGTAGGACCATGGAGTGCTCCATTCTAACCTGTACATCAGGTAATGTACATGAATAGTTTTTATGTTAGTTAATCTAATAAGCTGTTATTATCAACGCAAAAACTCTATTAATTATGTTTTAATAAGGAATATTCATATCATTCAATTTTTCAAATAAATGTGAGGTTGCGCCAATTTTTCATTTTCATGTAAGATAACTAATCAGCTGTTATCTCAAAGTTTTTGTCGACTCTCAAATACATCTGTTTGTGGTTGTCTGCTCTCAAATACTTGAAAACTAGGATTTTTTAATATAATGAGCTATAATACTATCAATAACTAACATTCCTATTCTAAATATTATGTTCTAATTACTGAGAAATGCATGAAGCAGCAAATAATACCATTCTAATTATAAATGCGTTTTTCCCATTTAGCGCTATGCTTTGTATGCTAAAACGCGTATAAAAGTACACACGATAATCCACCAGAGCCGCAGCACGGTAGATGCTCATAGCGAATACAATGAAGGAGAGAACCTTCATGTTTTGTTGAACATGGGATCAATTTGTTGACCTGCACACAAATATGTGATACTTGACACTCAAGTTCTCGACGTGTATTCACCAATATATCAGGTGTAACTGTCCGCAACAATTCTTTTCTGTAAATTCTCTGATTTTCTCACTGTACACAAAATTTTTCATGTGTCCCCAAAAGAAGAAGTCCAGAGGAGTGAGGTCCGGACTTCGTGGTGGCCAAGAAATTGAGCCTGCTCTCCCTATCCACCTGCCCGGAAAGAGTCGCGCGCACATGGTACAGTAATGAGGGGCGCCATCTTGTTGGGCTGAGACCAACTGCAGGAGGACAAAACTTAGACAGTTGCTGAATCATGCATCACAAACTAGAATAGTGTATATCACTTTTTACAGATTCTATGAGTCGACATTAAAACTAGGGAGTTCTTTTTCAAATGAAGTATAGTGAAGTTCTAATATCAGAGTGTGCAGACTGAAGCAGTATACAAAGTATTGATGGAATATAGTTCTCAAAGGGTACAAGTGTCTAGTTCTTTTCAAAACTTCTACCAATTCTCTTTGTATTTAGCAATTATTTCTATTCAGTGATACCGATAAAAGGTTCTTGACAGTTATTTAACAGTGAAATCAGTTACAATTGAATTTTCTGGAGATAAACAATTTGATTAAGGCTATTTAAAATTTCAATTTAGTTCAGAGTGAAATATTTAAAATCCTTTCTGGACCCGTCAAACAAGAATAACCTATTTTGTACGAATAATATCTATGATATTATAGTAATCATAGTCATCTATAATATTATCATCGTTGGTATCTTCTTGAAAAATTGAACCATCGACTTACAGTTTGAGGGTTTGAACCATCAAATTCTCAAAAGAAATATAGAACATCGATAGCATTACATGTAAAATAATGAAATTTCAAATCATACTAACCTAATCAAACAAGCCAGCTATTGTCGAGCCTCCTCCATGCGAGACGACGCAGCAGAAAGGACGCTCCCGTTGCATGTCGGGATACGTAACTGCTTGAGGTCCAGCAAGCGAAGTGTCGTTGACAGCTGCAGTCGAACAAAGAGAAGAATCTTGAAGACTGCAGCATACCGGCGATTCAGGAACACCGATGATGATGATGACGACGAATCAGCAACGATGATGTGATGTTGAAGTGCTGCTGATGAAGACAGCCACAAGATGAGGCGACTTGTAGTCGCTAGAAGATGAAGCTCCGCGTTGACCTTGAAGATCAGCTGATGTTGAGATTGATGTCTTGAAGAAGTCGATGCGATGTTGACGAAAGATCATCTTGACGGCTGATCTCTGGTTAGCTGACGGTCGAAGACGCGAAGAAACAGCTGAAGATGTCGGCTGTCACACACGCACTGGTATGCGCGCGTGCGAGCGGGGGATCAAAGTGGGTTGACATGGGTTGATCGTGAGTCTGGGACTCAAGCCTTAGAACCAAACTGTCTGATGGAGGTGTGGAACAAAAGCGTTGTCATGAAAATCAATTCGTGTTCTGATTATTCATTATTCAATAAATAATAATAACGTTCAAGTTGACAAAATCAAGTGTGTGACTTCCTATATTTTTGAGCAATAACAATTACATTTAGTGAAAATTTGGGCTGATTTTTTTGTAACAAGAAAAGCATTGGAATAGCAATAAAGTAAACCTCTGTGATAACATGTAAAGTTGAAATAAATATTCAGTCTGATAACCGCTTATAAGCAACAAAATAACATTGAATTACAAGAAATTAAATGTGAAATCAAAACCTTGGATGAATTTCCAAGTTTAAAAATGTTACTTTTCATCCACAATAAATGAAATAATGTAAGTTAATTCCACATTTCAAACAGTGTTGTTCTACTATATTATGATAAGTCTCCTAGATCAAATTCAAATTAAGGCTTTCTGAGAATAACAGCTATAAATGAGAATAAAATTTGATAATTTTTATACATGATGGCTATTCAAAAAAGCACAAGAAACGCCATCCAACTATATTGCTCGAGATAACTTTTATAGTGGCGAGACCACATTATTCAATAAATAACCACAATGAATAACAATAATTGAAATTGCCAAACCACAAATCTATTATAAACAATAAAACTATAAGCTCATTGTTCATAATGATCAATCCATGATAACAACTTCAGTTCTTATCATTCATCATAGCCTACATTGCTCAAGATATACATTTTCGCTCAAAGTTCATCACATGTGAATAATACATACTAAAATGTCCACCTACAACTCTATAATGAAAAAAATCAATCACAAAAACGTCACATATTTCACAATAAATCACAATTTCAAGTTCAATAATATCCAACACCTCCCTCACCTTTGTTTCTGAAGATAAAACTTCATTGAAGTCTGAATAGAACCTGTGGAACAAACTTTCAAAAACACACAACAGACAATACTTCAATATAAATAAAATAGAATATTTCAATACGGTAATTGAATAGGAAGTAAAATAAATTTCAAAAATGAATTATTGAGAGAAAATCACCTTTTCAGCTTCAAGTTGATTGAAGACAAATTCCACCACTACATCATCCTCCATGTTCAGGACCTCTGTGATCTTTTGCGTTATCCATGGCTTGATTGTGTCTAGCTTCACTTTGGACATGTCCACCTGAAAAAACATCAAAAACTATAAATAAAAACTTCAATGAAAGAGAAAGAAAATATAAAAAAATGAGTAGAAAAAAGAGAAAGAGAAAGCAGGAGGGGAGTTAAGATGGAAGATTGAATTAAAATTTTCAACTCCATCATTACATAGTTGAATCAATGAATCATTGATTATATTATATTAATATTCATTAAAAAATGACTTTAAAATGGTGCGTGTTTTCTTATTCATATGGATAAAGATGCCGAGTACATGATCATTTTATTGTTAGAGGACGCTATGTTCATAATTAGATGATCTGACACGACTATCAGGTTGACATGTGCCTCTCACAGTCACATGGGATGATGCTATATAGCAAGGAATAAACTGGAAATAGGAGGAATTCCTATAGTTCTCTCATCCAATTGGGTAGAAATATAGTTTAAAATGCCAAAATATTGATTATTTTTATTACAGAGGATTTAACGATTATCATTAGATGAGCTGACATGACTCTCACGTTGAGATGTCCATCTATCACATAGATGAAATATGTTGCTTCGAGCTGCGTGTACACGGTTCAATTCCCTTACAAGAATATACACAGATAAACAAGAAGATACACCGAAAAATATGCGCATATCAATTGAAACACTCGAGCTGGAATATCAGTATTTTTGAAAGTAACCCAAGTTTGATCTTTGAAGAGTGTATAGTTCACTCTATTGAGCAAAGTATTGTTTTCATGAATAAATTTGATTGATTGCTCAATTTGATATTTATAACTAACTCAGTAATATTTTCGAAGTGAAACTGAACTCTGAACATAGCTCCATCATATAGCCTACATAGCGAAAATGAACACAATTACCTGAATTGAATAACAGGAATATTAATCTAGTATAATAATTAATCTCTATAAACTGACCCTTCTAGAGAGTGCATCTCCAAACTTCATCTGCTTCATTAGTTTCTTCTCCTTGTCGCTGAAGCGCGTATCCTGCTCCGCGGTGGTACCCTGTAATTAAAGAATCAATCAATGAATTAAAACAACCAAGGCTAACAAAAATACCAAATTTATTAATTCGTTTGACAAAAAGTAATACACTTCAACAGTTTTATGGAAAGTAGATACGAATAGAAACACAAAAACCACAACCAGATTTGAGGTATGATCACATTGGATGCACATTTTTTGCATCTAAATATCGTTACGGTAGTAAGCTTGCGTACGGCACAACAAAAATTGGAAAGTGGCAAAGGAACACGTTGTAATGTGCCTGACGCTGGTCACACTTATAATTTTCACCAGCAAGTAGCCTACTAGCTGAAAGTGCACTACTGAGATAACTGAAGCAAGCGTGCATCCAATGCGATTATCCCCTAATACTGAAAGTGCAAATTCAGTAACAAAGTAGTATGCTTTTTATATCGCACAGAAACCACTTTGAAGGAGAGACAAACATAATTATCCTAGTAATATATTATTATTTAGAATGTTTCGTTCGACTAAATTTAGTTACAATATGCAACAATTCAGAAACCCACAAAATTCCAGGTTAATAATTTCAAACAAATTCAACGTCACATCAAGTTTACTACCATAAGCTTATATATTGCTTCATGAAGAGAACGACTTTTGTCAGGATGCCACTCTAAGATTGAGAAAACAATCAGAACTCTACCTAACTTATTAACATCAAAATTTAAAAGCAATCATCTTATTAACCGACCTTGATATTAAATACGTGGTTGAGTTAAGATAATGTACAAATGAATTCAAAACAAAGTTACATTAGATCAGTAGGCTACTGTCAATACAACTCACTAGAAAAATAATTAGCCTGATTGTGGGCCTATTCAATTGAATAGATTTTATAAGTTTATGTTTTATTTATATGAATCTCTCAAGATTGCAGCCAAAGTGAGACTGTTATTCCATTCTAGGTAAATGTTTGAATTGCAACAATATTCTCCATTGCCATTGTCAATAGTGAACCTTGTCCAAGCAAAGAAAACATTCTGGGAGAATGACTTCAGTCCGGTAAATACTGGTTAAAAATTCAAAATTTGGTCTCAAATCGTACGTAGGAAGCATTCTGTTCCACAATTCAAAACTAAAATGATAATTTTAAAACCAATATCAACCGAGCTGGAGTCGTTTTCCCATCTTGCCAGAATGTCTTCTTGGATTGGACTGTCTATAGCCTACATGAAAGCTCAGCCAAGTTAATTGTTCATAAAGATCAGAATTCAACATCAGTGAAAAGCGAGGCCACAGTAAATGAAAGACAATTGAAATGAAATACTTGAAAATGAACAATCATCGTGAATGTACACTGTTGAAAAACCGCTAAAAACAAAACGTGGTATGCAAAGTGCTTTTCAATACTAACCCAAGCCAAATCTCATCTCACTAAAGATTTGTCCTCTAGCCCATAATTTTTCCAATACCCGGTACATAAATTCAATTTCATTCGGTAAGTAATAATGTTTCAAAATTATCAACTCAGTAAACCAAACCAAACAGTGAATAATTATTATTCACAGGTTCCTGTCTCAACTTACCGAATACATCATTTTCGAGAGCTGATTGAAGATGCCACTTCGTCGAAAGAAACAACAGGCAATCTATCGGCTTATTGTATCACAAAATACCTCATAACAGTTCTACACGCAATCTAAAATAGTAATTCAAACACTTCACTACTAGGAAATACGTAATTATGGAATATTTTCTCCAAATAGCTAAACGATAGTGAAGAATGGCGTGATGCCGACATCAACTTCTAGTTCACTGTTTGCACAAGATAAGTGTCAATTTGGTCTACGTAAACTATTTAAAATTTCAATCATAGTCAATAATCAACTATTGAGATTATTAAATAAAGACGGCTAAACTAAAGTTTTCGAGAAATTATTAAAAATAAAGATTACAAACCATGACAAAGGCGACACTTTATACGATAAAATGGCAGCCACTGCAGAGTGCACTGTGCTTGTGCAGAATGCAAAAATGGCTTCTTTTTGTTATCCCTTCCCTTCTCACTACCACACAAAAATAATAAATATCGCCGACCGTAATTGGTTGATAATAAAATGATATTCAAATAGTTTATTTTATAAATTATGAATTAAAATAAAAACGTTTTCAATTTTCGTTTAAAACCAAGTCATAGGATGCTGAAAGAGTGTACCACCGACAAACTGTACCAATCTTTTAACGACATGATCTCATAATCTCAAAAACGCGGCATGTGCTCCACATGACGACAAAACTTCACATTTGCGATTTTCGTACGCTTTTGACAGGGGCGAACCCAGGAATTAATTTCGGTGGGGGATATGAAAAAATCCGAGGGGAGCCCAAGGAAACCCCTCCGCCGGGGGGGGGGGGCTGTTTGTTGTAGCTACCTTTAAATATCTATAGTGACCTTCTCTAAACAAGAAAATAGCCTTCTCTAAACAAACATTATCATATCTTTTGACCAAGTAAACTAAGTTGAATAAATGAATTTACCGTGTAAATATATTTTCTTTTTAAAAGGATAGCACATAGTAAAAATTAATATTTTATTTACCAATTATTATTATAGATGAAATGATTATAACAAGAGCTTTTGGTCTCTTTCAGTTGTTATATATTGAAAAATTGTTGATCGAATATAGTTGAACAAATTGTTGATTGAATATTATTGATCAAATATTGTTGATCAAATTGTTGATTGATTGTTGAAAAATAGTTGAATAATGAAAAATTTATTCATAAATTATTGTAGAGTAATTGATTTTAACACGAGCTATTGGTCTCTTGTAGATGTTGTAAATTGAGAAAATTGTTGAATTGAACAAGTTGCACCAATCTTTGACATTTTATTAGGGAGAATATTCTTGTTGCATTTGTTTAAACAAGAAATGAAATATTTGGGCTTGCAATGCTTGGTTTCAGTTTCATTCCATTTTCTTCTCCCCCCATAAGAGGGAATTTTTTTTTCAAAAAAGCACCATAAAACTATATTTTTAGAAGTTGTTATTAAAAAAATTTTGCAACTCCTTTCAAGAGAATCCTATTTAGTGTAGGATAGGTCCCAATTTCGGGGGGGGATATCCCCTCAATACCCCCCTCCCCTGGGTTCGCCCCTGGCTTTTTATCACGATTTCTGAGATTTGGATGAGTTTTATAGAATCATAGCCCTTCAACTTTTTCTTCAGAATCCGATTTTTCCACAATATAAAAATCATAAATAAAATTTCATGATTTCAATATTTCATAAAATATATAAATATCCCTTTATTGTTGAAAAAAAATGTTTATCAGCACATTTTTCTCAATAACCGTTCAAGTTGAAAACTTCTTACTTGTAACCACTGGCGGCTCATACCCACGAAACAGGTGAAGTGCCAGTTTCTTTTATTGTACAGCACTTCACCTGTTTTGTGGGTATGAGCCGCCAGTTACAAGTTGTAACATGGAATCTCTCAGCTAATTTTAAAAGGGAAATGATTATTTTTTTATTTGTAAGCCTTTAGAAAATTAGAAAACTATTATTAGTTATTTCTAAAAATGTGAATTTTTACCACTTTTATCTAACACTCTTATGTAACAGAGCCGGGAGTACCTAAATGTTGATGTTCAATGGACCTTTATTATTGCACAATCCTCCTGAAACACTCTGTATAGTAGACGTATATTACAAAAAAAAAGCAAAAAAATGAGGGAGTAGAGAAACCTCCAATCATGAAGGCCTTTATAATTTCTTGATTAAATTAATATCCCATACGATTTTTTTTCAATTGCTATTTTCTGACAAGCATACAGTAGAAATAGTTAGCAACTGTTTATATTGAACACCCAGATGAGTAAAAAATGTAAAATTAGTGCCAAGGTTATGATCAACAGAAATTTCAGTGTTTTCTTCATTATGAAATTATTTTCCTGTAATTATTACTACTCAGTTACAATAGTATTAGTATTTCTAAATTCAATGACTGTATTTACAGCGCATCACAAGAGACAAGGGAGAATATTCGATGGCAAGGTAAGCCAATTTCCTCAATTTTATTGTTTTTAAGTTACACGGTAACTTTCAACCATTTCTATCAGAACGGTGTAGAAAACAAAGATATTGTAATTCTAAACTTGTATTAGTGGCAGAATGAAGTGTATAGTATATTTCTAATTTTACACTAAGTGTAGATTTGATAAAGTTTTAACTTAGCACAATTGTGCTTTCTTAAGAAATAACATGAGAAATGTTGGTCTATTTCTCCTCCTGAAAGATAAGAATATTAATTGGAGTATTATAACTACTAAAATATTCATTTTAAAGCTTTTTAGATGTTATATGACGTGTGATGTCAATAGTACTAGTACACTATGGAAATTACCATTTATTTATTTATTTGTTTTTTTATTTTTGAAATTAAAAGAAAAACAAAATGTTGAAAATTCTCACAAAATGTGAAGTAATGAATGTATATAAGAAGAGAAACAACACAAATCTTCAATACACAATTTTTATGAAATTAATAGAAAATTATATAGTCCACAACTCTATAAATGTGTCTCATTATGTAATAATCAATGTTAAAAACTCATTTTAACTTTTGTTAATAATTTGATCATGATTTTGATAAATTTCCCATTTGAAAATTAATTTCATTTAATTTTTTTAATATAAACTTGATTAATTCTTCTTCATTTTACAGAAATTGATGGGTTTAAGCATAGAAGACTTTCAAAAAACGTTCCAATTATACAACAAAATTATGGAAGATCCTTCAGCTTACTATGAGTCTGTTTCCCGTATAGGCCATGGACAAAATACTTCTGCTTTGATTGAAAAATTTAAAAATACAACAACACCCATTGAAACTTTACTTAATAAATCTACTACTGAGTCTACAACAAAAGGAATAGTGGGTGGCTTAAATAATACTGAAATGACATCAACTCCGACAAAACTCAACTACGAATTCCTTCTTCAAGAACTGAATAGGAAGATTAAAAATTTAACAATTCCTTTATCGAGTTTGACAACAGTTGAAGGGGAAGAAATGAGAAGTTCAGTTTCTCCAGGGGTTGAAAAAATTACACCAAATTCAATCGACAAAATTACACCAAATTCAATCGACAGAATTACACCAAATTCAATCGACAAAATTACACCAAATTCAATCGACAAAATTACACCAAATTCAATCGACAATTTTACAACTGATGGAAATCATTATTTGAATGATACTTCATCAACTATTGGACCTATTACATTGCCTTCATCTCCTACATTTTACTCATCATCGAATCCTTCTTACGTTTCTTTGAGTCCAGTTTTTGGAACAACACAGAACGCCGTATTAAATGCACCAACAAATATATCCGGGCTACTAGAAAATCAAAAGGATATAATCAAACAATTAATGATAAATATTGACGCAGTTCAAAAAGTTTTGACAACCACTTCTCAGGAAACTACAACTGAGTTTAGGTTGAGTAACGATAATGAAACATCATTGAATAGAAGTAATGGAGGACCGATAAATGACATTTCAACGATATTATTGAAGTTAGCCGAAGTGGAGAGTAATGCTACAATAAATATGGGAAACGATCAAAAACCAAAATCTAAAAATCCATTTACAGCGTTGATGCAAAGGTTTTTGAAGACGAAGAATTTTGATGATATGCCACAAATTTGAAGATACAAAAGATTTCAACTGATTCTCAAATAATAAAGACTCTACTTCGACTAGGTAATTGACTGGAATTAGAGTGAATAAGTTACATCTTTTAATTAATTGGGGTAGCTAGCTCACTTTTTTATTTGAGTGAGTTATTCACTGAAATTCGGCTACCTGACGAGTGATAGAAGTTTTAATGCGGTTGAGAAGACTTCGAACCCTCTCTGGAATTGGAAAAATTGAAATAAGACTTCAATTAAGTTCTAATTGTGAAATTCGAATCAACTTCATATGTTGAGTTCTGAAGTCCTCTTTTGGAGTACTCTATTCTCAATATAAGATGTTCACCTGAATATGTAGGTTTGTGATAAAAAAACTGTTAGATAAACAGTTTTATTTTAATGTTTTAAATAAAACTCTACTCAAAATATTCATTTCTTGAATTTTGTTCATGTCATCATTCATCCCATCCCTTGTCCCACCATTATCATCAAAATAGAGTTTCATTATTTTTTTCAATTCATCCACTCACTGGATCGATTTCAATAATCCTTCTTTCTACTGGATTATCTTCCATCTTATCTTCTCAACACATTCCTTTCTCTGTTATTTATGAATTATTATTTGATTTATCAATAATTCTATTCTATCCAGCCCTTACTCACCATTGATTCTTTTCTATCTAACATTCATATTTGATTAGTCTGTCATTCTAAGGGTATTTCATCTATATGCTAACAAAGTTAGCATTCCAAGACCCATGTTTACTCAAACTTTTTCATTATTTTGATAAAAAAATAATTGATTATATATCTTTCCATTTTATTAAAAATATTTGCCCTCCCTCACTTTTTGTTTCTTTCCCTTTATTCCCTCATACATCAACTCTTTTTCTTTATTTTGTTTCCCTCCCTCAACCACTCTCATTCTCTCTCTCTCACCCTTCCACACTCTCTCTCTTTTACTCTCCCACCCTCCTACTCTTTCATACTCACTCTCTCTCTCCCTCTCTCACCCCTCCTCCCAATATCACAACTCCCAGAAATTCGATTACAGTGAGGAGAGACACAACCTTTGATCAGTATGAAATAATATCATTTCCATTGATAACAGCTCCAACAGCCAAGCATTCAATCAAGGTCCGTGTAAATACAATATAAAGTTCGCTCAACCTCAGAAGACACTCCTTTACAATACACTTAACATTTACCAACGTATCTTCTCAACTTGCGCAAACTTACCGATTTCCCCTCCACCCTCAAAACTAACGCATAAACTCGCGTACGTCAGTTCCGATAATTTTCTCACACAATACCAATGTTGTAAATACAATATTATAAGTTACCAATTTCCCCTTCCCCACATACGCGTACCCTCGCGTGCGTGAGTTCTGATAGTTCACTCACACCAGCACATATTAGCTAGTGAATGTAAGTAACTACATGACCGTAGGCGAGCGGCTTTTTGTCCTCTACTTTTGGTGCGGTCCTTTCTAGTGCTACACGGTCGGGGGATTGCGGTGTCCTAACTTCAACCTGACCCAATTATTTTGTAAGTGAACTTCTAAATTATAAACATTTTTGACACATTAATAACCATCATTCTTACATTTATCAGGAAACTCATGAAAAGCTGTCATAAAGCTGCTGATACATCATGCCCGCTGTCTGTCATTGAACTTTTACCTTCGATTTTATGGAGGAAATTTGAGTTTTTTTTTTTTAATTTTATTGGTTTTTAGAGGGGAACGAGTTTGATGATTTAAGTGGCTTTTTGTTTCATGATGTAACCTGAATAAATTATTCTTTATCAAACATATATTATTGCTGAGACCACAGATAAGTTCCAGTTTTGTCTAATCGAAATTGTTCGATTTAACCATAATTTGATCACACTATCTCTGATCGTTATATCGATAGTACTATACAGAGAATTTTTATTCATAAGGTATACAAAATTATTATACAGCTAATTAGTAAAAATAGTTGTATCAAAAGAAATATACCGTATATAGAATAAAAATATTTAAAAAAGGGTACTTTGATTTGAATTAATCCAAAGTTTTAATGAATACAGTAGCCCTAAGAGAAAATAAGTACTGTATATAGACTAGGTGCCTGGACAGTATGCAAAACTCATACAGAAACATACAAAACTCACATAGACTGTATGCTACTTGAAATAAGAAGCTTATAAATCATTTATACAGTATGAAAGCCTATACTGTCAATAAGTTCAGAATAATGGAATGAGAATCTAGATGAGTGGGAATAGATTATTGAAACCTACTTTCAGGATACACTCAAATACTTGTACACCCATGACAATTATTGTATTCTGTTGTTGATAAAGTTGCAAGAAAAGTCAATGCGAATGAATTTATAAAATACTTCACGATTTCAATAACTTTTTAACTCCACTTAATTTCAAATTATTCATACTCTTTATTGAAATGTCAATCAATGTAACTTGCTACTCTGAAAGCAACCTTTTAAAATGATAATATTGAATGTAATATCAATGTAACTTGATACCCTGAAATCAAACTTTTAATATGATAATATTAGAAAACAAAATCATAAAAATATTCGAAACATATACACAACTTGAAAGTTGAAAGTAATAATACCACTTTATAAATGACAATAAAAGATATCCTATCTCATAAAATATAATAGGATGGAATTTCTGCATAAAGTATGGCTATCAGTCCTTGAACAGCAAATCTTTGAACTCAAATTTTTCACGGCGATATAAGATTGTTGATTTTTCAATCAATCCCTTGCACGATTACAAATCATTCCCTTTTCTATTCCCTATCTTTTACCCCTTTTTTCTCTTGCATGATTACAAATACTTGCGCTATTTATTATGAATGTGATTCGAAAAAATCAATTCACTACAGATTAGTTCATATTTTTACGAAATTCAAAACTCTTTAGCATTTGATTTAATTACCAAGTATTTCAATCAATAGTTTCAATAGTGGATTTCTGCAAAGGGCGTCCTTGTAAACAACAAACTATTCTATTAGATAATGACATGCAAAAATCATCCAATCCCAAGCAGATTTCACTCACTCCGTACGTAAATAGATGGTTTTTTGCACGCTAACGCATTTCTGATAACCTTATTTGAACTATTCAAGGCCATGTGCTGTATGTATATTCAATGACTTTATGTATGCTAGGTGGGACAAGGATGAATTGAATACAATTATTGTACAATGTCAAGGTTAAAACCAGTGACAATGAGAGTAGATATTGCTATCAGTGGCTCATTAGTTTGCATTACACTTAGTCTGGTTGAGCAGAGGAGCGATTGTGGTAAGATGGGAAAATGATTCGGTCAATATTGGTACAAAAATTATAAATTTGGTCTCTAATTGTAGAGCAGGACGTTTTCTACAATTTTTAAGACCAAATTTATAATTTTTGAAGCAATATTGACTGAGTTGGAGTCAATTTCTCCATCTTTCCAGAATGTTTTCTTTGCTCGGCCAGATTATAGTACCTACCGTACACTACTGAAAATTGATTAGGTACGTGATTTTTGGAAAATTTTTGAACAAGTTTTCTGAAGAATTGGAAGTCACCTAAAGCTGTGTGTCTATGGTTCGATATCCTTTCAAGAAGATACAGAAGTCCACCAAATTCGATACATGATACGACTCAAAACAATACAAGACATTAGAATAATAATACAAGGCCAATATTGTTCCATTTTATACAAGTTTCACATCGTAAGCCTTCTTCAAAATAAATTGAACTGTGGACACATAGCTTGAAAGACAAAACCAGTTCATTCATCATAATATTTCGCTAGCTAAATCTAATTGAAAATTCAGGGTGAAGTGTACCCACTTCGCCCTTCCAGATTATAAAATAAACGTAACCTCAAGCACTTGTATTTTTCTACCCTCAAGCACAAAAGCGCTTATTGGTGATAATGGCCATTTATTTTATATTTTTTCTTCATTATACCTGAAATTATATGTTAGTAGAAACTATAGAGTATACTAATTACTATAGTAACTATAGAGTTACTAATTACTATAGTAACTATAGAGTTACTAATTACTTAAGTAATATACTAATTACTGGAGAAACTATTCACTATATGATTATACACTCTCTATAGTAGAAACCAAGAAAAACACTCATTTAAATTTTCAGGGAAAAAATTCACAAGGATATTATTGAAGCTACAACCATAAAAATTGATTATTGTACTGAAACAATAATCTTGGAGATAAGATACTAGAATTATTATAGTATATGGGTTTTCCGAGAGCGAGGCCTCAAATTCCATCCAATAACAATAAGATTACACATTTTTTCTTATTCAAATGTTTTTCTAGTAGGACCTAATTCAATCAAATTACTCCTAATCAGAAATATCTAAATGGATGAAAATATTCTCTATTAGGCGGAGTTGGAACTAGGAAGTCCTTTCAACCACTCAACGAAATAATCTCATGTGATAGAAGAGAAATTTGGCTTTGGAGAATTGGATATATTTTGAGAAATGAAATATTTCCAATAATAAAAAGAAACTGCATTGCAACTAGAATATCACTTGTCCCAATTACTACGCCTAAATGAAAAAGTTTATCATGAACTAATGCACTTTGCTCATTATTTTTTCAATATTCTGAAAGAATTCTATTTGCATTAGTTTCCATTCAAACCATCATTAAATCTTATAATACAGTGAGTTTTATTCATGTGGAGGCAGAGATGCTATTCATGTTTAGATATTTAAAATGTTTAATATGCAGTTTATTGAATAGCCTATAGTTAACGCCAAAACTTCAGGCGGTTTTATCTGTATTTTGTACGTGATACAACATTAATTTTGATGTGAAGCATCTATTGCCTCTTTTGATTTCAAAAAATATCATATTATAGGCACAGGTGAATGACAACTCTAATTGACAACATCAGCTGTTGGAGCGCACAAGGAGCAGACGAAACCGTCCAACTTTTTGGCGTCAGCTATAATTGAGTACATTATATTGGATCATATATTCCATTGGGATTATTCATACAAGAGTTGCATGGACAAAATAATCTTAGCCCACTCAGCCTAGGAATGCTAGTATTGATAATAATTAGAAGGGTCAACTTATAAACCAAATAATAGGGTTTACTTACATGAATTTCCAAGGCAATCCATGAATCCCAAGATCATAGATTTTGATCATCTTCCAAATTAGCGATCAGAAAATCTTAGAGGTCCTAAAAGACAAAATAAAACCAGTAAACCAATCAGTGAATAAGTAGCATGGAAATGTATCTCTGAATACAGAAAAACTTGTTTCAAAAATTCACATTACAATGATGGATTATGTTATGGCATTACCGGCTAATATTATTTGGCCATCACTATAAATGTATTTAATAAAATAAAATTGTCTTCATGAAATCCCATCTCAATCAATTATTCTTCAGTTCATGCTTAACAGCATTAAACAAATTATATAATACCACCCCTAATAACAATGGTGTACGCCTATACCACCCCTATTTGTTAGGGGTACTACTATAATATAGTAGTACTAATATAATATTATTATCTACTGCTAGGGGACTACTGTTATTCCTAATAATCCAATAGGCTACTTATTATCGCATAGTTTAGGAACCCTAGTGAAGAACAAATAAAATTAACCGATATCGATTATCTAATAATGATAAGGAAACTGAAGCTTGGAGATATCGATATTCATCATCTGATTCAGTGCTACACGGAGATAACAAATAAAAGATTAATGAATTAGTCAGCATTATCTCCAATGCTGAAAATTATCTCCGAAAATCGAATCTGAACTATTACTGATCAAAAATTGATCACTCAATTTCCTTTCATCAATTGTATCTGATTCATTGAAAGCAATATTTAGCTATTGAACTAAACAGTCTATAATATTCAGTCAAAACTAACGCAGTCTATTGGTCATTAAACAAAACATCCCGAAATACGATTCTAGTTAAAGGCTGTCCAAGCAAAGAAGACATTGTGGCAAGATGGGAAAATGACTCCAGCTCGGTCAATATTGGTTAAAAAATCATCTATTTGATCTCAAATTGTAGGAAACATTCTGACCAACAATTTAAAACCAAATTTAAGATTTTTGAACCAATATTAAACGAGCTGGAGTCATTCTCCCATTTTACCAGAATGTCTTCTTTGCTTGGACAGACTATATCTGATTCATTCTAAGTTTCTGAAATTTGATATTTCATCAGTTCTTAGAGGTCTTTCTGATGTCCTGTCAAACACTACGGTATGGTCAAGGAGGAAGCTTTTCAGATATTATAAAAATTTAGAGGTCCTGTAATACACTGTATATACACTTTATTATTATACACTGTATAGAGTTGTATATACACTGGATTTATGAAGTTTTACATAGTAGTAAATGCATCCGTAGTCAAGCCCACCACTCATAGTTGATAGGAAAATATATAATTATTTCCTCCAATACCGTGAGCCCACTCGGCTAGACAAGTCTAGTACGCGCAAGCTATAAAGACCCTTTCTACAATACACTTTCCATGGAAACGACGTATCTTCTCAGCTTACGCCAACTATACCTATCCAGTGATTTCGACATTGCCGTGACGCAACTATCTCTTAACAGCGGTCTGATAAACAGGTATTAGTTTGAAGAAATGCCGCCAGGGGACGTTCCATGAAAACTTTGTTCTTCAGTAAAGCGGGAACGGCCCAGGCGATAGGACTGTTATCAGTGATAGGAGCGCCGTGACTTGCCAAATTTGTGTAAATATTTTATAAAATTTTTGTAAATATTTAATCAATTCTTTGTAAATATTCAATTAATTTTAGTTTTATTAAGGCCCGGTAGTGCCCTCTATTTTCAAGTTAGAAACCCCCTTTTTCAGTTCATACTTAATTAAAAAGTGTTCAAGGAATTTTTTTCTTGCCTAGTCATTGCAGACTTTCGAAAATTGTGTGTTTGGTGATAGTGTGACTCTTTTATTGTATAATTCCAGTTTAATGTTTATTACAACTCTGTTGGTGATTTGAATTATTTGCAACAATAGATAAATAGGTGTATTGTTTGCCGTTATATTGTAAGGTGAGTTCAGAAGACAATAATTATCATCAACAATAATTGTTTATCATATCATCATATGTACAACATTATAAGTTGAAAAAACTCATTGTTTGGTAGCCTAACATAATCGAGTTACAACAATATTGTTGAGATTTTTTCTAAAGTTTATAAAATAATTATAATCCATGTCTTGGAATAAAAATTGACAATATAAAAAATCATTTGATAAGAATATTATGGTACCAATCCTTTATTCATATGAAATTTATATTCAAGTGGATCTTGACTATTTATAGATTACCATTACATACAATAATATTTAAGCTGGAAAATAGCCAGAATTGAAAATCTCATAAAAATTGCAAAGAGACAATAAAATGTCATGATTATCTTTTAATTGTCAATCATAACCGTAGCCATATATTGCAAGAAAAACCAAACCATATTTGGATCTTGCAGAAAGAGTCAACTGCATCAAAGACCTTGAAAATTGCAATTTTAAAGTCATCTAATATTTACTTTCATCAATTTTATATAATTGGAACAAATAACGTTTCAAGTTGAACGAAATTTGATTTCCTATTCGACTTTGAATTATTTAATGGAGATAGATACAATGTCGATTTAAGAATGACATTGTAAAATATAAAGAGAATAATTTAGAATAACTCATCTAAAAATATCTACTAAAACTCAAAATCTGAAACTACAGAACTCATTCTCTTCTTAAAAATGAAAGTTGAAATACTTCCACATACCGTACCATTCTTAGTGCTGACATTCATCAATAATCACAGTATTTTCTTCTCAATTACATCTCATTTTCTTGTTTTATTACATCCACGTGCAATATTTCTTGAAACATTATTTGGATTTGAATATTTTCTGTAAAAAACAAACACAGAATAAAAAAGATAGTTAGGGAATACAATCATATACCAGCCCACACAAAAATGAGCTATATAAGATACAAGTAATTTCTATTTTAAAAATAGACTTGGATTCAACAAATAAATTATTTTAAAATACAAATACAAGTTATCATCTCAATGATAATTGTACACTGATCAATTCAATTCAAATTTATATTCATTTCCTCATGATCAATACATGTTCAAAATCATTACCAACAGATTGAACAGGGACCCCCCTAAGAAGACTAGACGTCGGTGATTATCTTGAGGTTGATGAACATTGTTTTTCAAGTTTTAGTTTCCAACTTGCGATTCTAGTAAGAAACACATTTATTGTGGTTATTCCATTCTTAAGAGAAGAATCCTTAAGAAACCCTGTCTTATTCCATTCTTGCATTCTTGACCAACTTGACTAAATATGAAGGCTATTTCCTCCTAATTAGCCCAGATAATAATGAGGAAAATCAAGCACCAACCATTCTAATTATCATGGTCATACCAGTTAAATAATAATTTATATGTTATTATTTCCTGATGAGAATATTTTGATAATGAGATAATATATCCTACCGTTATGAAATTCGGTACTATTCCAGCTAATCCTGTTATAAGTAATTCAAATAAACAATGATAATTTCCATAATCCTCATAGAATAGGCTGAGTTACAAGCTAGAATGATATTTTTAGATCTACTATTGTCTATTATTGCTCACATGTTACCTGTCACTTGAGTGAAACTCAAAATTAGATGTTATATGTGACAATTATACAGTATATAAATTTGTAACAGATATGTAACTTATATGTTTGTAAATTTGTAAAATTGTTACAATTGTAACTAAATTTGTGAATTTGTTAACTTATATGAATCCATGAATATAAATAAACCTTCGGAAATATTTATAGTTTTCTATTACAATGAATGATAACTGAGTACACTAACAATGTTTATCATTAGATAACTCGCATGATATCCCAATTAGCTAATCCCACGGAATATGATGAATAAACCGAATAAAAGTATCATAAATTACAACAGGCCCACTCCTATTTTTATAACATTCAAATATCTCCAAGTAGGGACAACATTGTCATTTGTCTACAAATTTAATGACAATAATTTATTATCAAAATCAATCAAAATAATTTTTATTTGTATTTGAATAATTCATACAATAATTTATTAAAGATGGAAGAATTATTAGATATTGCAGTACACCAGCTGCTGGATAATTATAATCATAATAAATTCGAATCTATTTAGTACATTGGTTAATATTTCCAGTTGCAGAAGTCCTTTGTCTATTTACATAGCAATAGATGGAGATTTTCATTGAAATTCAACTGAGTTGTAGTCGATATTGAAAAACACTCTATGATGTAATAAACACACAGATTTTGTCGATTTTCTACTATCGGTACACGACCATGGTTTCATGACCACACAACACAGGTCACATTTCTCACGAGTAGAAAATTGACAAAATCTGTGTGTTTATTTCATCAGAGATTTTAATTAATTATTATTAAAATTATTTATTATTTTTTGTGAAGATTAGGCCTACTGTTGTGAATAAATAAATTTTTTCTTCTATAATGATTTTTTAAGAGAGAGATAACCAACTAGATATCAAAATCCTATAATATCTATAAAAATTAAAATATTCATATTCATAGTGATAATATAATCATAAAATACTTTCCCAATATGAATCATTTTTCGATGTTATCATATTCTGGTGGAATTCATTATTAATATTTTGTCACCCTCATGCTCTTTTCTTAAAATTCATCAATTTGAACACAATTTCCAAGTGCCTCCATCAATACAATTCTTCATTGAAGCTTCTATACCGGTATTAAGAAATCTGTAACAGAATAGTTAAAAAAAACATTGATTGATTTTATAAATGCGTGAATAAAAACTGAGAGAAGATAAGGAATTAGTTGGGAAACCAATTGAATGATAAAAGTATCGAAAAAATCCTTTAATTGAGTTCAAGGAACTTAAAAGAAAGATAAAATTCTATCAGTAAGGACAATCAAATTATCAATTCATTTGATGAAGTCTCTTATCTGTTATAACACTTATCACAAATAATGAAACCTTTATAGACTTTATTATTAATCTGTGATAATATCAAAAGTCCCTATAAAAGAGTGGATAACACTAATCACAAGTAATGGGACCTTTATAGGCTCCATTATCTGTCTGTGATTATGCCTAAATAAGGCCCTATGAAAGACCTCCTTAAATCCAATACATTACTACGATATTTAAAATTGAAATTAAATCAAATTAATTATTTAGTTCATGTATGTATTCTATTTAGTTCATAAAAATCTATAATGACCTTATCTATCATTTTCTAACTATTGTTTTTGTGATTGGGCACCCGCCGAAGAACCTAAGTTTTGGCAGGACCCTAGATTGTTAATGAAAATTTGATTTGATTTTGATATCAAACACTAATTCATTTTTATTCTAGGTATCTTTTTGTAATCTAAACTTTTCCAGAAACAATAGCTGACAAAGAACATCCGTAAATATTTATTAAATACGTCAGGCTATAAATTTCTCTCTCTATTCAAGTCAATTTTGATTATTTCTGGTACCGTATAGTACAGTGCACACCCATCATAAATCAAGTTGATCTAATAAACTAAGAACAGTTACTACTTGAAACAAATATTCAATACAAATTTAACTCCTTAACGGCGCGACTGATAAGAGATAACAAATGGGACTCATAAATTTTTATTTCAAAGGTTTATTATTCATTAGCAATTACAATAGGCCTGTTACTACACATTTAATCTATGTCACGATTTACAGAAGATTTATAGATATGGATATTTAATAAAAAGCTACCGTATGAAACTTATATGCTTATATCTTCAATAATTTTATTGATATTTATTGAGTTTCACTATACTATAAGCCCAGAGCTGATATGGGGATCACCTAGAATACCATATCTGAAAGAACTACAATACTAAATAAAGAAATTTAAAACAGGGCTGTTTAAAATAATTGAAAAATAAATAAAACTCAAACACCCTTTTTTTGAAAACTTTAAAAATTATAAAACACACATACATGTTTCGGGATCTAAGCCCATTTTCAATGTGTTTTATAATTTTTAAAGTTTTCAAAAAAAGGGTGTTTGAGTTTTATTTATTTTTCAATTACAATACTAAATGTATGTACTAAAAACTGAATTGATAAACCGTGTTATTCCTTGAAACTTTCACGATTTGAAGCGTTATTATACAAGATCAAGGACAAGGATAACTTAAAATTAATTTTAAATTTACTAACTGATTCTTGATAGTATAACACACCTTATTCACACTTCAAAATAGCTCTAAAGAGTTGAAACATGTCTTGTTGAAGTGAAAACTTTTAAAAGGTTACCGGTACTGAGATTAATATTCTATTAAATAATATAAATTGATCAGTAGCTGTAGCCCTGAGCAAAAAATTAATATTAGTAGATTTGCCTCAAAACGCCTTGCTCAACCATAACGTTTTGACAGGACATCAGATAGATATCAGATAGATATAAGTAGGCCTACTTATAAAATTTCAAATTTCGGGAATGGAAATTGGATAATTATGAT
The DNA here is from genome assembly GCA_017141385.1 of Sogatella furcifera. Lineage (NCBI taxonomy): Eukaryota > Metazoa > Arthropoda > Insecta > Hemiptera > Delphacidae > Sogatella > Sogatella furcifera. The sequence goes on from CM029556.1 coordinate 3,723,005, forward strand.
TGATAAAAGCAATACTATCACAATAAGCTCTCACAATTTATCAAGCTCTGGTGGATTAAAAAACTAAATATAGATTTTCCATGGTACTTGTTCAACAAAACTAGTCTTCTGCATTTAGCCTAACTGCTTCTAAATTCCGGTTGGAGTGGAATAGAGAACTGGATGATTGTGTAGCAGTATAGTACGCACAAGCTGAGAAGACACTCCATCACAATGTAAAATGTATTGCGACGGCGTTCCTACTCAGATTGCGCAAACGTCATAGATTTGAAAAGTTGGGTAGTAGAATGTGTGTGATTTCAACAAACTAGTATAGTCTGTACAGGCAAAGAAGACATTCTGGAAAGATGTAAAAATGACTCCGGCTCGGTCAATATGGGTTCAAAAATTATAAATTTATTCTCAAATTTAAGATCAGAATGTTTCCTACAATTTGAAATCAAATTTATAATTTTTGTACTAATATTGACCGAGTTGCAGTCATTTTCACATCTTGCCACAATGTCTTCTTTGCTTGGACAGACTATACCCAGTTTATAAAATGTGACGTCATTCACGTTAATTTTATTATTCAACTAGTTTTGAAACAGTTTTAAAAGTTGAAGAGGCGATTTTCTCCAAACTTATTCCAATCAAAATAATTTTTTTCACATTTCAATAGAAAGATACTAAAATGAACATAGTTTACGTCCTAAGAAAATTTTCATTAACACTAAATCTGAATCCAAAATGTTGATCTAAATTCACAAAAATAAAATGATAGAGTAAATATGGTCATCCACAAGCTATGAATATCAGATGCAACGAACATTACTGTAGAAGCTGATTCCAAAAAAAGCTTGATTCTTGCTTTAAAACTAACAACAAATCAATCAAATTTATTTGTGATCAAGTAACATCATACGTATACAAATTTAACTGAAATATTTTAATAATCAATCATAATTTCTGTTTTTCAAGCATCAAATCAATATAATTTAAGTGAGTGGAGAATGCTAAGTGTATAACTTTGTACGCTGTTGCCCGGTTTTTCAAATTTGAGGGACCCTCAAGTTTACTACACTTTACTACATTTCCTATACTTATCATAGAAAATGTCAGCTGTTCATCAAAATTTGAGGGTCCCTCAAGTTTTAGTGTGCTTGGAAAAACCGGACATATGTGTCCTCGGTTCGATTTATATTCAAGAAGATACTAATGTCAATCAAATTTGATCTATGACACGATAAAAATAATATATATTTTTTCAATTTGAATACGGTACTTCATTTGATACACTTATCGTATTCTACCTTCTCTTGTATCTTCTTAAGGAAACTAAACCATTGGCTCACAGCTTGAGACAAGTAGCCTATGCCAATCGTAGGCCTACAGAAAAGTTTGTCAGAGATATCGATAATTAAAAACAGTTGAACGGGTTCCAATGTAAATTGACTGGTGTGGTGAAAGTATAGTCAGTCCAAGCAAAGAAGACATTCTGGCAAGAAGGTAAAATTACTCCAGCACCGTCAATATTGGTTCAAAAATGATAAATTTTACCTCAAATTGTAGATGAGAATCTTTCCTACAATTTGAAACCAAATTTAGGTTTTTTAAATCAATATTGGCCGATCTGGAGTAATTTTACCTTCTTGCCAGAATGTCTTCTTTGCTTGGACAGACTATACTAGGAATAGACTCGTTTATAAGGATGCCCATGATTGAACATAAGTCAATTTCAGTCTTTTGAGCAGGCTTCCATAAACTCATTATGATTGACTAACACCAGATTCATCCACTGGAATAATTTTACTATTACAGTTCATGCTGTACTAACTATAATTTGACGTCTAACTGTACAATATTTCAACTGGAATAATTGGATTATAGTTCATACTGAACTAAACTGAGCGTTTGATGTCTAATAATAGAAATTGAATATTTCCGTTTAAATATTGGAATAACTCAATATAGTAAACTTGTAGTAACTAATAATAGTAGTTGCTGCTCTATTAATTAAGTATATTAGAATATTACGAATATTATTATTAGTAGATCCATTTTAAGATTAAGGATGTATGAAATCTAGTCTGGACTGTTCAAGCAAAGAAGATATTCTGTCAAGGTGGGAAAATGACTCAAGCTTGATTAATATTGGTTAAGAAATTTTAAACTTAGACTCATATCGTAGATAAGAATGTTTCCTACAATTTTAGACCAAGTTCATAATTTTCGAACCAATATATTGACAGAACTGGAGTCATTTTTCCCATCTTGCCAGAATTAAATGTCCACTTTGCTTGAACAAACTATATCAGTGTATAATTCAATGTAGTATCATAATATACATGAATTCAGCAGCAAAATGCAATGCAGGTGCATGAGATGAAAGTTATATTATGCATTATACCATATACATTTTTTTCAATAATTATTCATTTGAGTTGTATTAGGAATCCGTTCTCAGTTTTTAATAAAGAAATATAAAAAAAACAGCAAGTTCAACAATGTAGTTATGGAAAAAGCAATAATTACTTTGGGCTGAATATCCACGTGTGACTCTATCAACTGTAAACATGTTTATACGAAGAGTGTTGTTATTGAGTTACTAATTAAAGAATGCCTCGACTATTATGCAACTCGAGAGTATTCGAGTACAAAAATAGATAAATACTTTCACTGTTTGGGATTGGGATACTCGAAATGAGAATTTGTCACTATAACAATATGGATCAAGTATTAATAATGTATTTCAAAACATTGCAATAAGTCTATTATCATAAAAACAGTTCAATCTGATTAGTTACTTGACTTTTCAGAAAATAATGATTTCTAATTGAAATTGTATTTACTCTTGTTCTTCAGCAGCCATCAAAAGCTTATACTATGTCTAATTATTTCAAATAACTTTTATTCAAATATTTATAAAAATTTACACTTTGATCAGAGATGTTGTGGAACTTATCGATAATTTGGGTAAGTGAAAACAAAGGTTGTCAGATCCACAAGATCCAGTTTATTAACTTTGTAGATCTGACAAACTTTGTTTCCACTTACCCAAATATTTATTAATAAACAAATCAATTTAAAAATTCAAAATATTGTAATTGATATCCATCAAATAAAACTATCAACTTTCAATGTACAATAATTTATTTATTATATTACAAACCAAAAGATCTTGAACATCATTTCAACATTCAAGCAGGGGGACAATTCAACAGACAAAATCACCGTAACTTGAAAGATGTTTCAGCTTGTAAAATATTGAAATCTGCTTGTAAATTATTAAATAATTGAAATCTAGAAAAATTTAAAAAAATTAAAACTTGACAGCACTTCAATTATTAGTTGTGACCTGGATCTTTCATTGACGAAGTATAGTAGAATCTTGTTTTCTCACTGCGAATTTTCAACCTCTTCAAAACCAAATAAATTTGACAATTTACAAATTTTCCTTGAATTGAATATTCCCGCACCAGTAATCATTCAACACACTCTCCTGTCATCGTAAATTTCGACCAAAAGTCTAGGTTTGCCTTTGTCAATAGGTGGCGATAGTGGTCGTATATAAAGCCGTCTTTGTCCAGAAGTCAAAAAAGTGGTAGCTGTCAACTGCGACCAACATCTCGGCAAAAAGGGGTCATCTGGATTATTAGCAGACTCCGGTACTTTATAATTGTATTGGTAATCCAGTGTTTGCCTCAAAAACTCCTTTAAATTCAAATCTTTCCTGGCCACTTTTCTTCTCTTTTGTTTTCGCGATTTTTTCACCATTTTTCTATGTGTCAACAAAATCAACGCCAACGATTTTACACCAATCATTTTCTTCAACCTCACCTTCTCATCCCCACTCTCCCTACCAGAAGGAATTTTCAAATTTTCATCCTTATTCACAAAATATCTACCACTTTCTTCCACCCTTAAACTACCTTTCAACACAGATTTCGTCAAATACTTCAACAATCGAATACTGGTAGCTAGCTTACATCCGGGGCTCATTTTCAGATACTTATGCACCATATCCACTAGAGTTTCCAGGGTAGCTCCTCTTTGTCGCAATGTATTTTCCATGTAAGAATGCAATTCGTTGATGAGGCTATTTCGAACTTTTTCATGTCTGGTAATCATTTTGTCAACTGGAATTTTTGTTGAATTTGAATGCAAACTAGCTAAACGTGTCTCAAAAGTAGATTTGTGTGAATGGTTGGAAATTTTGTTTGGAACAGTCCTCATCAATTTCTAAATCAAAACTACCACTTGTTTGTTTTGAAAAACATATGATTTGATAAAATTTAGTCAAGATACAGTAGAAAATCATAAGCCGTGGAAAAATGTTTCCAGAAAATACTAAATTAATTAGTGATGTATATCATTGTGAACTTTGGCAATAAGAAAATCGTATATGACAATTATTGGTGAGAATAATACCTACTAATAATAATCGATAGTTTCAGAGATTATTATAATGAATCAAAAAAGCTTGAAATACTAATTTAGAGCAGCAATCTTTATAACAGCTTGTGGAATGTTTGAGGGGAAGGAAAAGTATTCAAATGATTTTGGTCGAATCTTCTTACAGAAGGCATTGAATTTTGGATTTTAATTTACAGTCACCTGTAACAATAATATTTAAGAAAATACTAATGACAAGTTGAGGGACCCACAACATGGTATTCAGTACAAGACTTGATTCCAATACATATTATTAATGTTCTAAAATGTATGAATTTCATGAAATTTATATTTTCATTGGCAGTAGTGTGAATTGGAGATTATTGAGTCTCTATAGCCTTCAATAAATATTTAGTTTTTAAATCTTCGACACAGTCTATAGAACGGGAAATTATAAAAAGTTTATAGATCATTCATTTTTAAAAGGAAACTGGACTGAAATAAATTTTCATCAAGAATTTTTGAATTGTATAGAAATTTATCCATTATGTGGTTGTCATTATGCCATATGCCATCATTGCATAATGTGGTTGAATTCCTAATAAGTTCAACCACCGATAGCAAGTGTAGTAAATCGTCGGCCGAGTGGACTGCGGCGTTACAACCTTCAGTCTGCTCTCGCTACCCGGCCGTGGGTTCGAATCCTACCAGAGGCATGGTCGTTTAACCACCTCATAAATCACCCTCGCACTCTCCATCACCCAAGTAAAATTGAATACTTATGTGGGCATCATTAAAGTGCTGTTAGATAATGCCATTGAACTTGAAGGAAACTAATTGCAAGGAGCTTAGTTAGATGAAACAATTTCACAAATATTAAATTAAATATTGGAGTTTTATAAGTCTTAAACTTGAGAATAATGACAATAATTCATTTCCACCTAGGCCTCTACACTCAGCAAAATTATGCAATACGGTATATAGTCTGTCCAAGCAAAGAAGACCCTCTAGCAAGATGAGAAAATGACTCCAGCTCGGTCAATATTGGTGCAAAAAACATTGATTTGGTCTCTAATTGTAGATCAGAATGTTTCCTACGATTGAGACCAAATCAATAATTTTTGAACCAATATTGACCGAGCTGGAGTCATTTTCTCATCTTGCCAGAGGGTCTTCTTTGCTTGGACAGACTCAGTCTATACAATAGCTATACAATACATCTCATATCACTGTTCATCACAATTTTTGATAACATTTCCATTCATCCGTTCAGTCGATGATTTCTTTACGCGAGCTTCAGGTGACTACCAAAGTTCGCGCAAGCTAAGAAGACACGCCCTAACAATGTAAGCGTATTGGAACGGCGTGTCTTCTCAGCTTGCGCGAACTATACTTCAGACGTTATCCTTGACATACATATTCTGACGTTATTTTATCATGGAGAGTTAGCGAGAGAGTGAGAGAGAGGTAGTAAAATAAAGATATAGAGGAAAAGTAAGAGAGAAAGAGAGAGACTGAGAGAGAGATAAAGGAGAAAAGTAAGAGTGGGAGGGAGAGAGAAGATTATAGTGAGAAGGTACGTTCAACTTCTGACGTGCTTTTCAAGGTAAACTCAATACATTACTAATAGGTAATAGAGACTGGTTTTTGAAGTTTGCTTATAGTAAACAAAAGTAGAAAACGCTTTTTTGGAAATATAACTATTCATGAAACTTCAAAATTTGAAAGCCTCGACACAAAGAATAGATCATTATGGGGCAGCAGAAGTAAGCTGGAGATTTCAGTGACTACATAAAAGATCTAGTATCTAGTCATCTAGTATCTAGATAAAGATTTTTTATCTAGTCACTATACTCGAGATTCGACCGCTGCGGTCTCTACTAATTTGACTAAATACTGAACTAATCCTGGACCTTCATTTCATGTTTAGATGACAGAGGTACCTAAATTTGTAACAATTATAACAAAAATGAATTAGCAACAAGAATATTCCAAAAATAAATTAAAAACGCTGAACTTCAGACAACTTGTACTCGCGTTGCTTCAGCTTCCCTATACAGGGGCGAACCTAGGAATTAATTTCGGTGGGGGATATGAAAAAATCAGAGGGGAACCCAGGGAAACCCCTCCACCTGGGAGGGAGGCTGTTTGTTGTTGCTGCCATGAAATATCTGTAGCGACCTCAGTATTTATAATAGCCTTCTCTAAACAAACATTATCATATCTTTTGACCAAGTAAACTGAGTTGAATTGATAAATTTACTGTGTAAATATGTTTTCTTTTTTAAAGGATAGTACATAGTAATAATGAAGATTTTATTTACCAATTATTATTGTGGAGGAATTGATTATAACAAGAGCTTTTGGTCTCTTTCAGTCATTATAAATTGAAAAATTGTTGATCAAATATTGTTGATCGAATTGTTGATCAAATATTGTTAATCAAATTGTTGATCAAATATTGTTGATCAAAGTTTCGATCAAATATTGTTGATCAAATTGTTGATCAAATATTGTTGATCAACAATATTGATCAACATTTGATCAAATATTTGATCAACAATTTGATCAACAATATTTGATCAACAATATTTGATCAACAATAATTATCAACACATCATGGGTTGTAAAGCCGATTAAGTGGAATTTGAAATAAACTTTTCTTTGTTTCAATGGTAGGCCTTGCCTAGTTAGAAAATTATTTATCAAATTGATATAAATACATTTTTTGGTAATAAATAGATTCAGTCCTGATCATATTAGCCCAGAAAAATCTCAATGAGGTCTTCTTAGCTTTATAATTATTACATTATTGAAACGAGAAATGCCAACTAAGGTTTCAAATCTGATTATCAAATATTAAACCTTGATCACCAATCAGTGCAATTGCTATCACAAATAGTTGAAAATATATTCAACAAGAGCTGTCACTACAGTTTAAAGTTCTTCTAAGCTAAAGAAATGACTGAATTTAAAAAAAAAACCACCGAATGCAGTTGACTGATGAGTTTTTTATTCCAGATTTGAATAATTCATTCAATAGCTGAAGCTTAATATGCGATAAAGTTCAAAGGCCATTGAACTGGCGTACACTTGAATGTATCGTAGTAAACATACCGCATTAAAACCCCATATCTCATTCACTCATAAATGCACGTAGGCAACTCAACTTCCATATTCTCATATAATACTCATTCAAGTAATGTTCCCAAGATAAATACCAACTTTTGAAATACTAACTTCCAGCATACATTATCAATCAACTATAGCCGATGATACAATCAGAATAATTAATTTATTAAAAAGATTATTTCCTGTAGTGGATATTATAGTCACAATATTATTTTCCAAGCCGTGATCAACTAATAACAATATTTCTTCTACCACTAAAAAGCTCATTCTTAATTTATTATTTTATTCCTCAAGTCCATAGTTAATAAATATTACTTGATATTATATTGGAATATATCTTTGTACCTCTCTAATCCTTTGTTAAATGATTCTACATATTTGAAAAATAAAATGAGAATCAAATACCTTTTAAAAACTTTAAAATTATTAATGCACAAACATGTTTCGGGACTTTCAGCCCATTATCAATGTGGATAAAATAATCATTTTAAAGTTATTATTAATATATTATTATTTTATCCACATTGATAATGGGCTGAAAGTCCCGAAACATGTTTGTGCATTAATAATTTTAAAGTTTTTAAAAGGGTATTTGATTCTCATACTATTTTTCAAATATTTTAAATAGCCCTAAGTTTTAAAGTTTGATTCTACATATTATTGAATCCATTAATACTTATTCTCAAGCTGTTATCAACTAATAACTTACTAGCCCCTCTTGTTGTAGATATCAAATGTCTCCTTTGTAAAGTAAATATTTGTGGTAAACCTCGCAGATCATAGCGTGATTGCTCTGCTTTGTTTTCCAAGCAAAAATGATGTTTCATATCTCTTACAACATGTAACACTACTTTTTCTCACGATTATCCAGATTTATCATACCGTATCCTGGAGCATAATTTTTGTGATATAGATGGTAGTAGCAGAGACAATGTATATTAATATACATTGTCTCTGGTAGAAGGTTGACGTTACATGACAACAAATATAGTGGATTGGATGCATTCATGTTTAGTTACTCAACATTTTTCATGTTTTAAATTGATTTCAATATTGGGCTGAGTAATTTGCAAATTAAACAGTAGTTGGCAATTGGCAGGAGTTGAGTGTCTTGCGTCCAAATCCCTCTCAAGAAGGCAAAGAAGACAATTAAATATGATAGAACATAGAGAGTGTTATATATAAAATTGAAACAATCCAATTGACAGGTCTTATTAATAGTCAAACAATACTTGACAAACATACCATTTGATACATGAATGATATTGTGTATCTTCTTGAAAATTTGAATTAAACGTTAATAAGTTAAATAATACCTGACAAACCCTTCTATTTATTTGATTGTTTCATTTGATAACATGGATACTTTTGGGTATCTTCTTGATAAAGTTTAATCAAAAGTCATAAACGTTGAAAACTTTTGAGTTACTGGTTAATGAATAAAAAATTATTGTTGTTCCCAACAACTTGTTGGAACAGTTTTTTCAAATCTAATAGTTGATGAATATATTGTCTTGTGTATCTTATTTATAAGAAACTGACTGAAAACAGACTTCAACAGGGAACAGACTGCTTTACAAATTCATTATAATATTCAACTATTCAATCAATGATGTATGAAATATTGAGATATTGCAGTACACCAACTGCTGGAGATTCTAATTAATTATTATTATATTCAATAATATTGTACATTCAAATAGATTCAATGAGAGTTTTATGTGTTTTTCTCATTCCACATTGGATTTATATGATTTTCAATTGATTTTATTGCAGAAGGCCGCTGCCAAAATGTTGGGCGTATCTCGTATGACGGGCCCAATGCGGTGCCACCTCAAAAAACAGTTCATCCAGCTGTCCATGTCCCGCAAGTACTCGCCCGAAGTCGAATACAAACCAATCCGCAAAGTACTTGTCGCTAACAGAGGTAACTGACTTTTCATCATCATTTTTCAACGCTTAACGCTTCTAGAACTTATTTAGTTTCTTCTTTTGTCTTCATCCTACTTGAATTGTTTCGAGACTACGCACAGGCGCAAAGTACATTCTAGTATTGTACTTTTAAGATTGGATTTTCAGTGAATAAAAGTTAAGTCTAGTACTGTTCTTATAAGATTGAATTATTTGTGAATGAAAATTTATTCTTTCAGATAAGCTCACTGCATATTAGATGTGGGATAAACGAGTTTCTAATTTGATTTTCTTGGTGATAATTATAAGAAATTTCAATAATAATTTTTTGTTGAAACGAATTTCAATTCAGACTACTTCACCATAAGCTCGTCATAGGTTTGGAAAATCATTCAACAAACTTTGGAAAACTCTACACCTTCAAAAGTTCTAAACAAAAAACTGTAATGAGCAATTTAAATGACAAAACTTACATGAAGAATATAAACATTTCAACAAGATGATAACATAATGATAGTTGTATCTGTAAGTTATTGAAACAGAAAAAGTAATATGAGATATAATATTAACAACATGACAAGTGGTAAAATACTCAATAGTGCATGCATTATCCAACATTAAATACAAGAAAAACCTCTTCAAATGTTTTAGAATTCCAATTCCCTGAACAAATATTATTCCATGATAAATCAACCAGATAGTCAATGTGAATAATAATTATTTAACAATAATTATTTTCAACACATTTATCGAAATTTATAAGAAAACAGATAGTGAAAGTGAAACAGCCTTCATTAACTTATTTCGAATACAATTATCAAATTTTGGACATGTTGTCTGTGTTTACATCTTGTACTATCTTGGATAAATTATAGCACATTTAAATTTAGACTTATCTCTTCCAATCGGATACTAATACTAAATTTTTTACAAATTTCATTAGAATGCTGTATTTCATGTAAATAGAAGCGCACTGATGCCATTTTTACATTTTAATTGCTCAGAAATCACGTGTATCAAAACAAAGTATCTATATTTTATTGAATTGTTCCAACGTCAACACTAGGATTATGAATTTTTATACTTGACTATGAGATTCAACATCAACAGTATGTAACTTATCCAGTTTTGAAGAATAAAGTGAAATAAATCTAAGCTGCTTAAACAAATCTGTGTTGTACAGGTCTTTCCTCACATGACATCTCTGATCACTGTACTCAATAAGAGCCAAGTTGTATTGTAAGGTTTGAGAAAGTTATAGATTGTTTCAAATCATAGCTATCTTTGTAAAAGATACGGCTTTAGAAGTGGCAACCATGTAGAGTTGGAAAGTCGTCCATTTGAAATCATTGAAATTATTTTTAAATAAGCTGTTTCAACGGATTCGTTTCTTGTGTACGTTATCATATTCAACTTGCCATATTTGTCTATTCTCAAGTTTTCCTTCTAATTTCTATCATAATCTAGTACGGGATACACAAAAGGAAATCAATTTAAAAAGTTAAATGACTATATTTTATGAAAATCAAATTAAAATAGGGAGAACTCAAGTCAAAAGCATTATTTTAACAGTTATTGTACTCAATGCTTAAGTCTGTCCAAGCAAAGAAGACATTCTGGCAAGATGGGAAAATGACTCCACCTCGGTAAACTCCACCTTGGTTCAAATTAAAAATTGGGTCTCAAATTGTAGGAAACATTCTTGTCTATAATATGAGACAAAATTAATAAAATTTTAGCCAATATTAACCGAGCTGGAGTAATTTTCCCATCTTGTCAGAATGTTTTCTTTGCTTGGACAGACTATATAAACATTTGAAGAGTTCTAAATCAATTTTTGTGTAAATTCCAGGTGAAATCGCCATCCGTGTGTTCCGAGCATGTACCGAACTGGGAATCCGTTCGGTGGCCATCTACTCAGAACAGGACAAAATGCAAATGCACCGACAGAAGGCCGACGAATCCTATGTGGTTGGCAAGGGCCTACCACCCGTGCAGGCCTACCTCAATATTCCAGAAATCATCAGGGTTGCTAAGGTATCCATCTAAAAATCTCTCAAAGATCAATTAATAATTTGAGGATTTTTTAATCTAAAAGAACTCTCCTAATCTAATAACTTAATCTAAAAGAATTTCTAAAGGTTCTCAAGGTAAAGTCTGATCGAGAAAAGGAGATATTTCTGGTAAGATGTGGAAATGTCTCCAGCTCGGTCAATACTGGTTCAAAAAATACAAATTCTGTCTCAAATTTTTTACAATTTGAGACCAAATTACCATTATTGACGAACCAATTTTAATCAATCTGGAGTCATTTTTCCATCTAGAGAGGATTTCTTCTTTGCTCGACCAGACTATTAACACCATGAAAAGAGCTTTATGAGAGTACATTATAAATTGGAATAAGAAGTCAATTATCCAAAAAGGAGACGAATAAAAAGGCGAGCATAAAAATAAATTCAATAGGTTTTTTAATGAATTGTGTTTTGTTCACCATTTTTTAAATTAAAACACTATACTCTTAGTGAAAATACTATTATCACTGTAAGTTATAGTGATTTATGCTATAAATACCTCGTTGAGCATTCAAGAGAATTGTAGATAATATTCGTTGAGTAATTTGTTGAGCTCTAAGTATTTATAATACTTTTAAGTGTGTCTAAGACAGCAGGCTTTATGATGTTCAATGAAAATTCAATCTCTGTATCTCAATCATGATTCCATCATGAACAAGAACAATTCAAACTTTACAAATGTAGTCATTAAACAAGAAACACGTACTGAATTTGGTTAACTATTTCCTTCTGAATGCGTGCCTGTTATTCTGAATATTGTTCTATAATTTTCTTGACCAAATGAAGATATTCAACTTACATCATGTACCTCTTTCATGTGACGATTACATATATAATTTATATATTTGTTATATAGTCATATTTGTTGAGCAATAAAAACTATACTATTCTCTCAACTCCAATTTGTTAACATTTTTCTCAATTTTTTCCATAGGAAAACGACGTGGACGCAATTCACCCCGGTTACGGTCTGCTGTCCGAGAGAAGCGATTTCGCCCAAGCAGTTATCGATGCCGGCATCAGATTCATTGGACCCACTCCTTTCGTTGTACAACAGATGGGTGACAAGGTACGTCAAACATAATGAAAAATGATCACGAATTTGGCATTCTCAACAACATTTCTAATTTTGAATGAGAAAACACGCAGCATTCCCAGTTCAATCCTAGCTATGCTGCATTATCATTACTATGCATCTCATGTCAATTGCTATTGCATTATCCTTGCATGTTATGTCAATCTGACATTGAAGTTATCTCATTAATAGACCATCCTCTGTAACAATGAATAATCACATAGCTTCCTTTAAAAGTAGGCCCTGCCCTAATAATATGGCAACGTCGCACCGTAGACACAGTCTTTTCATATGAAAGCATTAAGTACAGGTACAAATCATGCATGTTGACTTGTTTTTTCTCTCTTTGAGCATAATTTTCATGGAAAACGTTCATGAAACTCTTCTTATAGAATTCCTTTTGTCTTTTTTGTAATAGGTTGTGATAGAGATTAGCAATAAGAAAGATTAAGAATAGACAGTTATTTATTAAAACAGCTTATGATTTGTAGCGAGTCAAATGGGAGAACGCACACAAGAAACGCTTCCAATAGAACAGCTGATTGGAAAGTGATTTCAATGCTTTCAAATGGACCCAATTTCCTACTCTACATAGTTGCCAATTTTTAGGCCATGGCCTTCTATCAAAAAAAGCTATGATAATGATCATAGACATTAATATAACAACAATAATACAACATTATTACAACCCAATAGATAGAAAAAAAGCAGCCATCATCCTCTATTCAGTTCAATCCTTGCTATTTTGTATTATCCTTGTACGCTGAAGATGTGGTTCAGTGCCCCGAAATGCGTTCGATAAGCAACGAAATCATGAGTCATGGTGTTTAAAGTCAACGTAATTTATTAAAATTTTCAATTCGTTTTAGGTGGCAGCCAGACAAGCAGCCATCGACTCAGAAGTGCCCATTGTGCCGGGAACACCGGGACCAGTGACCACCACAGATGAAGCCATGGAGTTCTGTCTCACACACGGCCTGCCCGTCATCTTCAAGGCCGCCTACGGAGGTGGTGGACGTGGTATGAGGGTTGTACGCAAAATGGAGGTAAGCACAAAACATTAAAACTATTTTTGTCATAGTAGTAGTCTGTAATCAATAACTTTTCAAGCAAGATTTGCATCTGGTAAATTGCAGCTTACAGAAAACCAAACATCAACAGTCCTTCGCCACACTGCAGCTGTTATTTACCGCACGTTTATAGACTTTAAATAGAGACAGTTGTTCGTCTGTAATGTAAAATTATTCCATCCAAGTTCAAACTGTTTTTTTTTTTGTAATGTTTGTAGATTATAGAACAATGATTTATCGTTGCTATTTGAAAAAATTGTACAAAACTCGTGTGGAATAGTACATCACACTACAAGCACAGAAAGTAGGTGTTTACGGACTACGGTATGAGGATAGTTTCCCGGGCGAGGCTTGCCGAGCCCGGGAATATGTTATCCGAATACCGTAAACACCTTTCTGTGTGAGTTGAGTACGATACTTTTCGCCACACTGCGAGAATAAGAATAATAAATATTGTATAAGAATGTTTGCGGCGATCGCTGATTCGAACTGAAGTAGGCTAAAGCAGAAAAGCAGTGCATTGTCGCCCGATCTTGCGGCCGGATAGGTAACTACCAGTCTCTTTCTGTGCACTAGCTCCGAAAGAGCCCTCTTTCGGAGCTAGTAGCAAAACCGCCTGTAAATGGCGTCTTTCGAATCTCTTTAGTGCACAGAAAACAGCTGCTTTCTGTGCAGTGTGGCGAAAAGGTGTTTACAAACTCATATCATATTCCACTCTTGTCTATTCGACTCGGGTGGAAGCATTCATTTGTTTGTAAACTCGACATTCTCACACTCGTAATGTAATATACTATTTTGATACTGGCTTTTAAAAACATTTGAATTAATGTTATGTAACGTATTTGAATATTTCAAGTTGACTATATGCAATTTTTAAATTGTAATAATGTTGTTGTGATATAGTCTGTAGGTCATCATCATCATTCATCATCACTCATTCATCCTTTGCTTAAAATACTTGGAAACCAAGTCGCAATTGTAAAGAAAGAATAAAGGTATGAGCAAAAAAAAAAAATGGAAAAATTACTCCAGCAGGGTAAATATTGGTTCAAAAATAATAAATTTGGTCTGAAATTGTTCTGTATCTATAATTAGAATGTATAATAGAATGTTTTTTCTACAATTTGAGACCAGATCAATAATTTTTTAACCAATATTAACCGAGCTGGAGTTATTTTCCCATGTTGCCATAATGTCTTCTTAGCTTGGACAGACTATACAAACTAATCGTTTCTCCTCACCTGTGTTTTTTAGGAAGTAAAAGAGAACTTCCAGCGAGCCAGCTCGGAGGCGGCGGCCGCCTTCGGCAACGGCGCCATGTTCATTGAAAAGTTCGTCGAACGACCTCGCCACATCGAGGTGCAGCTGCTCGGTGACACGGCCGGCAACATCGTGCACTTGTACGAGCGAGACTGCTCCGTGCAGCGTAGACATCAGAAGGTGGTCGAAATAGCCCCGGCGCCGCATCTCGACCCGGCTGTAAGTACGAAAATGAATTGAAATTTTAAAAAGATGAAACTTGAAAGCACACAACTGAAATAGAGAATCTCATATTGTCCACATGTGCTGAAAAAAAATAGTTAGAACTAGGCCTAAGTAGCTTTTTAGTTTTCACCGAGCTTTGACAGTTGTCCCAGCTTGCCAACAGTATCCTTACAATGATGCATATTAAAACTGTATCATAGCCAATAAATTATTTTTCAAAAAATACACAGTTTTTATCTTCATTTCTGCTGTGCGATCAAGACTACTAGTTTTATTCTGTACAATATTATTGCACTGTGAACATTGCTTTACCTATATTTTAATTCTACTGTATTTAACTTTATTTATTTGTTCTTGTTATAATTCACTCTCTTGTGTTAATGAAAGGTACGTTCTTGAGCATTCCTTTCCAAGAATGGACATTCATATGTCCAAACTCCACCTTTTTTTGTGATTACAGCTCCAGTTATATTACCGTTAACATAATTATTAAATCCTACATTTGAATCATTCTCGTAAGTTCTCATATAGTCTTTAATAGTCTATACTTAGTTATTAAAACGAGCGATGTAATTAGTATCATTTTTAATTTACATAATATAGGATTTGAGTCGATGTATTTTGTAATTAACATAAATAAAGTGAATGAATCTGAATCTGAATCTTGTTCCCCAAGTGAATCTATTTCTCTATTAGGTTCACGAACGGAAGTAAGTTTTGTGAGCTTCACATTCCCTTGTACTATAATTTTTGTATTAACATTGAACAATGTATATTTGAATATATTATGTAATATTGCATAAGGAATTAAAACAGAATGTTCTCATTAGATTTTCATTCCACCAGGTTTTGAAACGACGTTGAGAATCCTTATCAGTTAGGATTTTCCAAATCTTTTAGATAATCTGGAAATGATAGAACAATATTTTTCAAATGAATTGAATATAATGTGACCAATTTGTTGTCAACAGATCCGTAAAAGAATGACAGACAGTGCACTGAAGTTGGCCCGCCACGTGAAGTACTCCAACGCGGGAACTGTGGAGTTCTTGGCTGACGGCGACGGTAACTTCTACTTCATTGAAGTCAACGCCCGTCTACAGGTGGAGCACACAGTCACTGAGGAAATTACAGGGTGAGAGCCAAATTTCCTTTAAAATATTGTATTTTTAAACTGATAACTTTCTCCACCAAACTATCAATAACAACGCTTAAAGACAGCGATACTGACCCCCTAGGCGTTCAAGATATCATACCAGGGAAGGTTGTAGTAAAGACAATGAGCCTGGTAGAAGGACTTGGATTAATCGAGGAGATGAATTAGTCTGGAAATCTTAATACCAATTGATGTATTAATGTTTCTAATTGGATACTTGTGTTCAATGTATCTGAAAATATTCCTTTTTTAAGATATATAAATTGCTAAGCTTTTTATGTAGAGCTGCCGTATTATGGGAACGGGGAAATCTTGAAACAACGTGTTTGTGGGATATGTTGCACTTTTATTAAGGATTTATTTAATAATAATTCCATCTGAACTGAATTTTTCTCCAAAATTAGGATCGAGATAGTAAAGGGCCTTTGCTTGTTTTCTCTTTCCCCATCATATAATTATTATGATTGTGTGTTTGTATCTCTGGAATAAATAAATTAATAATAGCCTTTTGTGAGACAGCAAGAGGCTTCAAGACAACTGAAGATGAACCACACCAATCCAGCATGCCTCATTCCAACAGAGATTGAACCAAGGTAGTTAGATTACAATTTAATCTGGAATGTAATTACCTTGGATTGAACAGTTCAAATCGATATACATGATATGAATTGAAACTGATGCTTTGATTAACTCAAGTTTAAAAGGAAAAGAAGAGGCATTAAAGTCTATATTGAATACCGTATTTCAAAAGATTTTGTTTGATTTTCTGGGGGTGATGCCCACATGAGCTCTTAGGCTTGTGCGTGGGTGATGAGCAGGATGATGTTGAGAGATTACGGCGGGGCCGACGGCTTATCGTCTCCTCCGAAAGACAGGGTGGCCTTATATTTTACTGTTTTGTATTTATACTGTTAACTTTCATAAAATCATTCATTTTGATTCACAGAATCGACTTGGTACAATCACAGATCAAGGTGGCCGAGGGCATCACCCTGCCCGAGTTGGGACTCACCCAGGACAAGATCGTGCCCCAGGGATTCGCCATCCAATGTCGTGTCACCACTGAAGACCCCGCCAAAAACTTCCAGCCCGATTGTGGAAGGATTGAGGTACATTCCAATGAGAAACTTTGACTTTAAAAAAAGGGCAGCAAAGCCCCATAAAATAAGAATTGAATAGAATAGAATCGCTGCCTTTATTTAACATCCTGGGAGAGCAAAGTTAGGGCGCAGCCGGCCCTCTCTTACACTTAACCCTCAAGAATAGAATAGAAGTGTATTACGTTAAATTACTGAAAGCAGTAGATTATTGAATAGAGTACCTTTAGCATATTTCATACAAAAGAATAAACTATTCAATAAAAATGATATTGAATATTGAAATAATATTGAAAATAAAATAAAAAATAAAAAAATATTTAAAATAATTAATATTGAATAAAAATATAGAATAACTTGTTGAGTAGTTGTGAAGGCAATACTGTAGTAGTTATCCATATTAAATGGAGAGACAAGATAATGTCAAATCACAAATTTATTAGAAAATCGAGATACCGGATTCGGTTGCTTCACCATTATCAATCTCTAGAGTTTACCACAACCAGCAACCGAAACCGGTATCTTGATTTTCTAATAAATCTGTGGTTTGACAATATCTTATTATTTTCACTTAAAATAGGTCAATTCAACAACTAATTATAATCATGGCGATGGATGAAATAATCACTTTGAGTAGTCTGTCCAAGCAAAGAAGACCCTCTGGCAAGATCGGAAAATGACTCCAGCTCGGTCAATATTGGTTCAAAAAATATTGATTTGATCTCAAATTGTAGATCAGAATGTTTCCTAAGATTGATAAAAAATCAATATTTTTTGAACCAATATTGACCGAGCTGGAGTCATTTTCCGATCTTGCCTGAGGGTCTTCTTTGCTTGGGCAGACTATAGTTGTGAAGTTGATATTGTGGTAGTTTCATTTATGATAAAATAAGCATTAAAACAAAAAAGTATCCTGGAAACATACCATTAAAACTGTAAATTCAGAAGAATATAGAATCATAGATCAATGATATCAATGTACATATATAGCCTACTTGGTATATTATTCTCCTATACATAAAAAACCATGAAATGTTCATTTTATTTGTTGTCCCCAGGTATTCCGTAGCGGAGAGGGTATGGGCATCCGATTGGACAGTGCATCGGCGTTTGCCGGAGCTATCATTTCGCCCTACTACGACTCTCTACTGGTCAAGGTCATCGCTCACGCCGGAGACCTCCAAGCATCCTGCTCCAAGATGAGCCGTGCGCTCAGGGAGTTCCGAGTCAGAGGAGTCAAGGTAAATCGTTGATAAGACATGAATTGGAAATCAAAAATTTTTAAGAGACGATTTAAAACATTTGAAGAGTAGCTAGTAGCCTACTATTGTGCATTGAAATTAGTTGAGTCTATTAGTTGAACACCAAATACAGGTACAAGCACAATTACACCAGATAAAAGTACAACAAGCACAAGTACACCAGATAAAAGAACAACAAGCACAAGTACTCCAAAAATAAGTACAAGTACGTAGGTACAAGTACATGATGATACAAGAACAGCAAGTACAATACAATACAAATTGTCACACAGAAATGTTCAATTATAATAAAAGCATAGTCTGTCCAAGCAAAGAAGATATTCCTGCAAGATCGGAAAATGACTCCAGCTCGGACAATATTAGTTCAGAAAATCAAATTGTAGAGCAGAATGTTTCCTAAAATTTGAGACCAGATTTATAATCTATGAACCAATATCGACCGAGCAGGAGTAATTTTTCCATCTTGCCAGAATATCTTCTCTGATTGTACAGACTACAGCTCCATTATACGAGGTACCTATGTATGGTCTGTCCATGTCCAAGCAGAGAAGACCCTCTGGCAAGATGGGAAAATGACTCCACCTCGGTCAATATTCGATCAAGAGTTATAAATGTGGTTTTGATAGTAGATCAAATTGTTTCCTACAATTTGAGATCAAATTTATAATTTTTGAACAAACGATTCTAGGTATAGGCTGTCCAAGTAAAGAATACATTGTGGCAAGATGGGAAAATGACTCCAGCTCGGTCAATATTGCTTAAAAAATTATTTATTTGATCTCAAATAAGGAAACATTCTGAACAACAATTTAAGATCAAATCTGAGATTTTTTAACCAAAATTAAACGAGCTTGAGTCAATCTCCCATCTTGCCAGAGGGTCTTCTTTGCTTGAACAGACTCTAATATAAATTTTGTTGAGAGAAATGGCACAGTTCTTATCTATTTGTAACGTTATCTGTCACCAGACCAACATACCCTTCCTGCTGAACGTGCTCGAGAACCAGAAGTTCATGACCGGCGCCGTGGACACCTACTTCATCGACGAGAACCCTCAACTGTTCACCTTCCAGCCCAGCCAGAACCGCGCCCAGAAACTGCTCAACTACCTCGGATCAGTGCTGGTCAACGGACCTTCCACACCATTGGCCACTTCCCTCAAGCCAGCCGAAGTCAACCCGCCAATCCCCGCCATTGATACTGGTGAGTGCGGACCTGTTGAGTGATAGGAAAATAACTGTTGAGTGATAGGGTTGTTGATACTGTTGAGTGATAGTTGATACTGGGGCTGTTGAGTGATATAAAAAGCATTTGAAACAGGTTAGAGACTTGTTGAGTAATTGTGAAGGTGATATTATGCACATAATATCCATATTGAATTCATAGACAAGATATTATCGAACCACTGATTTATTAAAAATCAATGGTAAAGTCTGTACAAGCAAAGAAGACCCTCTGGGGGTGGAAATGGGAAAATGACTCCAGCCTGGTCAATATTTGTTCAACAATTACAAATGTGGTCTTAATAGTAGATCAAATTGTTTCCTACAATTTGAGATCAAATTGTTTCCTACAATTTGAGATCAAATTTATAATTTTTAAACCAATATTGACCGAGCTTGAGTAATTTTCCCATCTTGCCATAGGGTCTTCTTTGCTTGAACAGACTATAGTTATCCATATTGAATGAATAGACAAGATATTATCAAACCACTGTTTTATTAAAAATCAATGGTATCAATCATTGGTTAACTCCAGATATTTGGTAGGAATCTTGTCTTTCCATTTAATAAGGTTAGAGATTGTTGAAGAGGTTACAGAATCATAACAAGTTCATGCATCAAGCTATTGTTCAAGATTCAATTTCAAGAACATTTGTCAATTGAAACAATCTAATCGAACGGTCTTACATCTTTACTTCTATAGTCTGGTCAAACAGAGAAGACATTATTGCAAAATAGGAAAATTACTGAATCTCGGTCAATATTGGTTCAAAACTTTATAATAAATTTGGTCTCATATTGTATATGGCCGGTATTACACGATAATAGTTATATATGATCATATCTCTGATCATATGGAAGGAGATAGAAATATGATTTCGTATTTTCATCTCTTTCCATAATATGATCAGATATGATACTATATTATCATCCTAAAACATTCATCTGCTCTACAATAATGGAGACCAGATTTATAAATTTTTAACCAATATTAATCGAGCTGGAGCCATTTCCAATTTTGCCAGTGTCTTATTTGCTTGACTATATCTTTACACAAACGACTTCTATCAACAATATTATTATAAGGCCTTGTATCTTTAATGAAGCTACGTCTATCAATTACAGAGCAAGACCTTTAAATTTAATTGCTATATTCGACACATTTATCTTTATCTTTTTGAAAAGATATTCAACTGGGATCTCACAGCTTCAGGTCATGCGATACCATATTGAATTATTATTAAAGTGTGTTGAGGTCGCAAAATCATTCGGAGATCAAGAATGATTTATATAGTTGAAAATGCATAATATAAGGATTTGATTATATTTTTGGGTTTGATGAGTTGGGTGTATTGAGATGTTATAATTTACTTATAAATATAAATTTCATTAAATCATTCAATGCCATTTCACAATCAAAAGATCATACAACTCATTGGGAAATAATTCAAAAAATCAATCATTAATGGGGTCATGAAATTCATATTTAATTATTTCTTACCATTGATCAATTCAAGGCATAAATGCTATCATCTAATTGAAATGGTTGATTATCTCTTAGATCATAATTAATTATTGGACATCAAATTTGATCGCCCAATCCATTTACATCACTTATCTATTATTTTGTATGCAATTCACAAACTTTGATCAGTGTATCCTAATGTAATTTCCTACACTATCATTCTTAAGAATCATAAGAAACAAGATTACATTGTGGTGAAAAAAGAACAGTTATAGTATGTCCAAGCAAAGAAGACATTCTAGCAAGATTGACTCCAGCTCGGTCAATATTGATTCAAGTTTGGTCTCAAATCAGATCATAATGTTTTCTACTATTTGAGACCAAATTAAAAATTTTTGAACTTATATTGACCTAGCTGAAGTCATTTTCCCATCTTCACAGAATGTCTCATTTGCTTGGACAGTCTACTTTAAGCATGACTATCATCATCATTGCAACTGATTGCTGTGGTGGAAGATTGAAATCTTTCTTTTTTGAAGGTGATGGATTTATGAAGTTTTTAAGGATTTCTATTGATTTTTTATACAGTTTATTGTAATTTATTGTTTGAAGAATGTGTTTTTAAAGGAAGAAAGTATTTTTTCTTTTCTGCACTCAATTGAAGAGGTTAAGGTGAATCAAGTCATCATAGAATAAACACTGACACCAGATCTGAGCCAGCCAGGTTACACGAATATTATTTTTATCATTGAATAATAGCATTGATTGATATATTATTGTAGAGTATGTCTTTATCATCAAATTTGGCTATGATTTTTTTCTCTCTAAATTACTTTTTTGTTTACTGTAGCCTACTCAATCTTTTAAATCCTATAAGTCTGTCCAAGCAGAGAAGACATTCTATTCTGGAAAGATGGAAAAATGACTCCAACTCGGTCAAGATTGGTTCAAAAATTATAAATTTTATCTCAAATTGTAGAGCTGGATGTTTCCGAATCAGAGTCCATATTTATAATTTTTTTGTACCAATATTGACCGAGCTGGAGTCATTTTCCCATATTTTCAGAATTTCTTCTTTGCTTGGACATACTATACTTTACTAGTCTAAACTTTGCTTGATTTTGACGAAAATCATACTAAACTAATAATTCATCTCATGAAAATCTCTAGAGATAATCATATTATCATGGAAAATCATCATAATCATAAAACATGGGACATTAAATAAATGTTCATCCATCTATTGAATCCAAATCAATTTATCATGAACATAAACAATAAGTTTTTCCCATGGAAATTCACTTGAATGCCCCTGACCATGTACTTGGCAATATTGTTTTGGTGTGCATTGTTGTAAAGGTTTGCATGTTATTCATTTCATCGGAATGTTTGTTTTTCTCTTTTTTGGGTTGAATGTGAATGCAGATTACAGCAAAATTGAACGGAATGAGGACGGAGAGGTCATAGGTAAGATCATTCATACTCACCATTTCATTATTTGTCAATTGGCATTACTATCAGTATAAGTTACCATTCCATTTTTGTTCGTGTTACTGCCATTTTAATCAGTATGCCATTCACGACTGGATGACTGGTAATCGTTTGTTCACTCCTTCATAGAACATACTTCTTGTGAAGTTTGTCACATTTTGCAACCTGCAACATAAAATTAATATTTTAAACAAATGAAACCAATTATAAAGTTAAATTAATTTACCTCAACTGTTGTCTCAATTTCAGAAGATTTACAATTCAAGTATCGGTAAACAATAAATAATGTAACAAGTATAAGTATAAATTGAATTTTCAATGATATCATCATTGTAGTTTCTCAATAATAATGTCAATTGAATACCTAGAAGGGAATCCTAATAGAGTTTCCAAAAAAGAACAATGTTTTCTTTGATTGTTCATTGAAAAGTTGATTATTTAAATTATGAAAAATATAATATATGTCAGTAGTCTCTACCTAACAACCATGTTTTGCAAGATCTGTTGAAGAGATAAATTAATTGATGTGAATAATTATTGAATTGTGTTGATTGAATTTCTGTAAAGCCATTGTCAATTTACATTCAATAAAATTCATAAGTTGATACATTAGAAGAAACAATCTAATTATTAAGTCACGTTTCATAATTGAAATGTTTTGTATCAATTGTGATATTTTATTTCCTAATTTTACACATATAGAGTCTAGTCTGGTCGAGAAAGTGACTTAAATATTGGTTCAAAAATTATATTTGGTCTCAAATATTGTAGAGAAAAATGTTTTATACAATTTGAGACCAACTTTATAATTTTTAAACCAATATGGACCGAGCTGGAGTGATTACCCTAAATTGCCAGAATGTCTTCTTTGCTCGACCAGATTAATCACATTGTAAGTGAATTTAACCGTGCTCAAAAAAGTTGATAAATTACACCCAATAAACATCACACCAATCAAACAACTAATTTCTATCCATTTCCAGTCCCCGCACCACCGCGCGGCTTCAAAGACATCCTGCGCGAAGGCGGCCCCGAGGCGTTCGCCAAGGCCGTCCGCGCCCAAAAGGGCCTCCTGCTCATGGACACCACCTTCCGCGACGCCCACCAGTCCCTGCTGGCCACCAGGGTGCGTTCCCGCGACATCCTCAAGATCTCCCCCTTCGTCGCTCACAGTTTCAACAACCTCTACTCCCTGGAGAACTGGGGTGGAGCTACGTTCGATGTGGCACTCAGGTTCTTGCACGAATGCCCCTGGGAGCGACTGGAGGACATGAGGAAACTCATTCCTAACATTCCGTTCCAGATGTTGTTGCGTGGAGCCAACGCTGTGGGATACACTAACTACCCTGATAATGTTGTTCACAAGTGAGTTTTACTCTTTTATTACTCTTTATTTACTCTTGTTTAACTTGCTCTTTTACTAGGTTGATAGATCTATAGAGAGTACAGTTGTAGATTTACAGTTATAAAATATTATTCGGTTAATAACATTCCAGATTAACTTACTGAACACTTAAGTGGAAGATTTGGTAGATTGTTTTGAAGAATTTTTGAGTATTAACCAATAGAATGGAGGATAAACTTTTAGAGTGATTCTTACATTTTTCTTCTGATTATCATAAGTCTTTCTATTTTACCTTTCTTCTACTTTCTCATCTCCTTTTTTCTATCTTCATAGTAGATTTATCATTTCTTCTGTAAATTCTTAATGGCTTGTTGAATTGAATCTTGTTAGCAACTCTCATCTCCGCACGGGATTGAAGGTGATTGGTTTCTTGCATTTTAGCTTCAAGTTTTGTTTAACAATAAATTTTCAATTTGAATAAGACATTATTTCTCAATATTGAATGTTTATAATTGTAATATTGAATGTACCTTTATAAGG
Source organism: Sogatella furcifera (assembly GCA_017141385.1). Lineage (NCBI taxonomy): Eukaryota > Metazoa > Arthropoda > Insecta > Hemiptera > Delphacidae > Sogatella > Sogatella furcifera. Next base: position 3,747,702 of record CM029556.1, read on the forward strand.
AGGAAGTTGATTTACATGAGTACTTCAGTACCAAGTACTCAACTCAAGTAATTAAAGTATTAAACCTTATTCCAGATCACTCTCTCATAGGCCTAGACTCCTAAGATCAGTGGAAAAGTTAAACTTGATATAAAAAACTTATCACCAGTATTTTTTCCTTTCATTTGGATAACCTATATGAGACAAGATTTCTGCACATACTTTTTCGCCATGATATCCATTTTCATTTCTTCTTGGTTGAAAGTGGACTAGCTCACAATTTTTGTTTTGCTTGCCCTTTCTTCTGTATTCTTCTTTCTTACATTCTTCCTAGTTCTTCATTCCTTTCCATATCTTTTTTCTCTCATCCTCTACCTGCCCATTACATAAGAAACCAAAGTTTTCCCTCCACTTTTCTTTCCAGCACACCCAACCATGAAGACTGTGCTTTTTGTTCAATATGATCATGTTTATTGTAGATTGTTTTTATTATTATTATTATTTTTTTTTTTTTTAATTTTAAATAATAAATAATAAAATAGAAAAAATTATTAAATCAGATATGAATATTTCAATTTCAATATGAATATTCAACCAATCTTTCCCTCAGGTTCTGCGACCTATCAGTGCAAGTGGGCATGGACGTGTTCCGTGTGTTCGACTCGCTCAACTACCTGCCCAACCTCTTCTTGGGCATGGACGCGGCCGGCAAGGCGGGAGGTGTGGTCGAGGCGGCCATCTCTTACACGGGTGACGTAAGCGACCCCACCAAAACAAAGTACGACCTCAAGTACTACGTCAACCTGGCCGATGAACTGGTCAAGAACGGCACACATGTGTTGTGTATCAAGGTATGGATTCATTCGATAATTTAAAGTTGATTCATTGATACATTTGATGGTCAATGTCGAGTCAGGTCGAGCAAAGAAGGCATTCTGGCAAGATGGGAAAATGACTCCATCTCATTCAGTATTGTTCCAATAATTATTAGATATAAAATTGTTTAGAATGATATTTAATTGTATAGAAAATATCCTACTCTACAATTTGAGATCAAATTTATAATTTTAAAACCAATATTGACCTAGCCATTTTACCATCTTGCCAGAATGTCTTCTCTGCTCGACCAAACTATAGTGTAGTTCACTTTTCTTCCAAGATACTAGAGACAATATAATTATTATACACGTTCAAAATAATTTATCAAGTTCAACCAATACTATAGCTAACGCCAAAAAATCGAGCGGTTTCGTCTGTCTCTTGTACGTGATGTAATCTAATAACCGCTGATGTAGAGCATATTGTGTCTTTTGATTTTAAAAACATCATCATTTTCAAATCCATATTTTTCATTTCTATATTCACATTTTTTCATTATTTTTTCCATTTTCTACACCGTTTCTGCTGGAAATATATTTCTGTAGGCTATATTATTCTGTAATCAGAATATTAAACTGTTTTACTAATATTTTACTGTTTGTACAGTATTTTTGAGTATTCTGTAGAACATTGTATGTTTAGTTACATAAATCAATGTTTTCGAAGAGCATTTAGTACGTACCGTAGCGTATTTTTCAAGATTTGTATTTTAAATACAAATTTAAAAAAATGTTATGTAATGACCGGATTATGATTTTTTTATACGACCCTCCTCACACACAGACTTGTTTCTAGGTGAGGAGTATTATTTTCTATCTATTGTTATTTCATTTTGAACTTGTACTATGTTTTTCATTATCAATAAATGAACAATTCAATCTCTTTAATCGAATACCGCTAAGGTTCGAACAACCACTTTCTATTCACCAACCTCATTTCACGTATATGTCTTCTCCCCAGGACATGGCCGGTCTCCTGAAGCCAGCCTCCGCCAAGCTTCTCATCACGGCCCTGCGTGACAAGCACCCCGACGTGCCCATCCACGTGCACACGCACGACACGTCTGGCGCCGGTGTCGCCTCGATGCTGGCTTGCGCACAGGCGGGAGCGGATGTCGTCGATGTGGCCGTCGACAGTATGTCGGGAATGACGTCACAGCCCAGCATGGGCGCGGTTGTCGCCTCGCTGCAGGGATCCGACTTGGACACTAGTGAGTAATGTTTGAAATTTCTAGTGAAAAAATTCATCTTCAATACTAGATCAAGAGAAATTCGGATAATTTCCACTGAAAATTTCTATCTTCAATCCTAGAAAGAGAAAAATCTAGATAATTTCCACTGAAAATATCTGTCTTCAATCCTAGATAAAGAAATATCTGGATAATTTCTACTGAATATATTCATCTTAAATCCTTGATCAAGAAAAATTGTAATAATTTCCACTGAAAAATTACCAGGTAGGCTACTGCATCTTCAATCCTAGATCATGTTCTATTGCCAATCCAACTTCAAGAATAAATTAATCTACACGTACATCTGTGTTGGGTGTAACTCACTTGAACTAACACAAAACATCATAATTATAATAAGTTATGCTTTTTTCATATCAATTTCAGTCAAAAAATAAGATACACGAGTTTGAATGAACCCTTATTCTTGGAATAAGGAATAACAAGAAAATATACGAGAACTTTTTTTTAGAATTTATGGCAATTTTGTTGATGAACTGAGCTTTCCTGAAATTCTTGCGTGAGTTATCTCATTATTGTAATAGGCTAAGTTAATTGACACTAGCACTTACATCATCTAGCAATTGATAGATTTACTGCGTTGACGGTGCACAATGCTGGACTTTGAAATATGCTCAGTCTGGTCAAATTAACTGGATTTTATCTCAACCGCACTTCGCCGCTCGGCTCAAGTTGCTCCATTTTACTCCTCTCTGAAAAATAAATTGAAAATAATAGTAATATATTGTGATAAAAATTGATCCCTGATACAAAAACCGTTCAAGTTAACTCAAATTTTTGTAGCAGAGATTTTTCTACAATTTTAGACAAAATGTATAAATTTGAACCAATATTGACCGAACTGGAATCATTTTCCCATCTTGCCAGACGGTCTTCTTCGCTCGACCAGACTGTAAGCTACGGTACCGTACATTTCAATATAACTTGAGGCCTACCGGTAGGCTACAACCATCTTTCAAATAGACATAAAATATAACGTAGATAAAAATAAAATTGATGCCACACTTGTAATATATCACTGAATTTTATGGATTATTATATATTTATTTGTACAAGTAACAATCCTATTATTTAAAAAATATATATAATAATATTACCTGCGCACGGATCACATGAAAATTCATGTCTGCTTGTCTGGAAACGTTACATTTGAAAGGATTAGCTTAAGCATAGTTATTTCTATTCCAAGTAGATCATAAGTTGATGGTACTTACAATTTTATTATTTACCTCTGGATAAGCATTATTAACGAATCACAAGCAATTCATAAGCAATTTTATTAAAATCATATTGAAAGAAAGAAGAAACCCCTCCTTAGACCTAACCTCAAATCTTCACGTGATTCTCATTCTCCTCCTGACTCCTGGAGTCTGGACTGGACTGGACCGCCTGGACGCATGCGCACGCAAACAAGAAAGAGATGATCACCTCTGATTCGCTGATGTTTGACGTCATAGTGCGCCAACTTTTAAAATACAGCGCGCTGGCATTGATATATTCTACAGAGAACAATAATTTTAATAAGACAGCTTCAATACAATAATATTAGGCTACAACCACCACAATGCTTCATTTCATATTAATTCACTCATTTCACATTTCTGAGTACCGTAGGCTACTTAATGACGCACAGAATAACCTTAGATGCAGTTTTTCTTGGTTTCTACTTTGAAGACTGTATAATAATTACCGGTATAAAGTCTCTATAATCTCTACTATTGCAGAATTTGGTTGTGATCAATAAAATCATTCTGAAAAGCTCATTATTAATTTATTATTCTTGTATTGAGCACCAAGAAAAAGAGGTACTTTATTTTAGAGACTTCAAATCATCTTATTTTAATCCTACATAATGAGGTAATCATTGATCATCTTCACATAAAATATATTAAAAGAAATTCAGCAGTAGGGTATTACATTTTTCTACAGTAAGATGAGCTTAAACAAGAAGCAGCAATCACAAAATAATATACAGTTGTACAGTAGTATCAACTACAATAACATTATTAGAGATTAGACTGTATAAATGATTCATCATTGAATAACAAAATATTCAATACGGTACCTATTTTTGAAAATATTACTATAAAATAAAGGCATAAATAGAAGCCTAATAGATAAAGAAAGCATGAATAGAACTATAAAATAAGGCAAATAATAATAAACTACAATAAAGACATCTATTTATCCATCTAAACACAACCAGCTCTATTATTTTTGGAATTAATTATTATTCTTGAATGCTATATTATTGTAAATACATATTTCCTATAAGTGGTAAGAAATTTCATGTAGGTTTTTCATGCTCTTTGATCAGAATGTACCCTTCTATAATATGGTAATATGGAGTGAATTATTATTATTAATAATAATAATGGAGTGAAAATATTTTGATTCAATTTTTCGTTTACAGATTTGAAATTGTCCGACGTGTCATCCTACTCAGCCTACTGGGAACAGGCCAGACAACTTTACGGACCATTCGAATGTACCACAACTATGAAATCGGGTAAATAAATGACCTAAATTAATTAACCACATTGACTAAATTAATCACATTGACTTTGTCTTACCATGTTCCATGTTTTTCGACAATAAATATTTTGATTTTTTTGAACTTGATTAGCTCAAGAATTTAATTTACAAACATATAGTTACACAATATGATCACATTTTGTCATAAATACGGTAGGTACAGAAAAGTATTAAGTCTTCTTATAGGAGTAACTCATACAGTCTCTATACAGAAAACTATCGTTATCTATATAATATAATATTATTGTTACTTATACTTTCTATGAATATTCTACTAATCTACACATAGTTTAACTTTGATTTTGTCCAGATATTTCCCCTTTGTTATTAAATATTCTAAATTGATATTATTGTATTGCCTGGAACTTGTTCCTGAGACTAATGCCCGGTTTTTCCCAAGGTAATTAGAATAGTCTAAATTCTATTCTAATTACCTTGGTTTTTCCTAGCACACTCAAAGTTGAGGGACCCTCAAATTTTGATAAACAGCTGACATTTTCTATGATAAGTATAGGAAATGCAGTAAAGTGTAGTAAACTTGAGGGTCCCTCAAATTTGAGTGTGCTTGGAAAAACCGGGCATAAGTTTTCTAAGACTCATATATTGTTTCACTCTGGACTATTTTACACCTCTCTGCAAATAAATTTTTGAATATTAGCAAAATCGATGAGTATCATATATTGTCTTAAAATATATTTATAATATCAGCTCACATCCTGCTTTTTATTAATTTCAAAAGTATAATAAATTCTTTTTTTTGAAATTCATATTCTTATAATAATCTATCGTTATTAATATAAATTGATTAATTTTAGGTAACGCTGACGTGTACATGAACGAGATCCCTGGTGGACAATACACAAACTTGCAGTTCCAGGCCTACTCTCTGGGACTGGGAGAGTTCTTCGAGGATGTCAAGAAGGCTTACAGGGAAGCCAACCTGCTGCTGGGTGACATTATCAAGGTTGGTAGCCTCAAGAAACGCTATAATTGATATAGCATTATATGATAATAATTTATTAACGTGATATTTTTTATTACTTATGATTTTGCGGGTAAAAAGCACTGGCGGCCCGTACCCACGAAACATAGGTGAAGTGCCCGTATCTTTTACTATACAGCACTTCACCTATTTTGAGGGCACGAGCCGCCAGTGGTGAAAAGTTGGTGTCTGATCACTTGATGGTCGATTGCTGTTAAGTGACATTATCAAGGCAGGTGAGATAATGGTAACCATGAGAAATGTTTTATTATAATTATGATTTTTTATGAAAAGTTTGAGTCTGATCAATTGATCAATGCAGAAATCAATGTAAATTACCTACAATCAGAGTCTTTCTGGATTGAAGTCGACTTGATCAAGATTAGAGATGTCCAGAAGATTGAAGAAATTGTTTTTATTTTATTACAGTTTACAAAATTTGTTGTTGTATGAGGTCTGAAGACTGAAAAGACCCATTACATATGAAATTAAAGAGTTTTACATAGTTTTCAAACAACACAGAGTATTATAAAATTGGAAGAATTGATGGTGATATAGTGAAATCCCTATCTCAAATAATAAATGTTTTCACAATAAAGAAGTGAAATTTGAGAATATCCATGTTTTCTTATAATATCACAGAGTATGATAATTATATTATGATTGCATCAGTCAAATTTAGATAAAGTTTAAAACTGCTTATTAAAGTGATGAAAAATACACAAACACTTTCAATATTGAATTCAGAATAAAATATCATAACTTGATTATATGTCTAATTCATAAAATATCATAACTTGATTATATGTACAATTTATATTTAGTCTTTATTAATTATAACTTAAGACTAAGATTGAAGGTAAAATTTGGTGACTTATTCAAATTTTTCAAGTCAACTGACTATTGACTTACCCACCCTGTATCTTTCACTGATAAGCTGTAACAATTACAGACATTTATGATGAATTTGTAATAGATTGAAAATGAGATCTTATATTTATGTTTATTTTTAGGTGACACCCTCATCGAAAGTGGTGGGAGATTTGGCTCAGTTCATGGTACAGAACAACCTGAAGAGCGAAGATGTTTTGGAGAAGGCTGAGGAGTTGAGTTTCCCCAAATCGGTGGTTGAGTTCCTACAGGGTGCCATTGGAGAACCATACCAGGGCTTCCCTGAACCACTCAGGTCGAAGGTGAGACGAACTCAAGTTTCTATAGAATTCAAATGAATATATAAATTTAAATTAAAGTAGTTTTAATATCCCTCATTGAAAATTATGAATGGTTTATCATCAAGATTACATAAAGATTTAATTTATTATTATAATAGAGAGACTTATTTTAGAGCATAGACCTACTCGTTCTTCACATAGAAAAATTAAATTAAACTACATTCATAATGTAGAAACGATCTGAATTGATTGATCGATTTTGAATTCAATGTAGAAAACGATCAGTGGATTCAGTGTGAGAAAGAATCAGAATTCAAGTTAAAACTATCTGAATTCAATAAATGAACAATTATAAATATTTATCAAAAAGGTAACTTACTTGAAAAAATGTTAGAATAGAATAAAATTCATTGTATCACGTTTCACTATACTAATCAAGCATTCTTTCATACATAATCAAGCAAATAGCTTAGTAGTATCTGACATGTCATGTTATACAATTTTATTTGTTACAATCTATTCAAAATTACTATAGAATGTATTAGTATAAGTCGCCAATCATCTACAGTTATTTTTTCCTTAGGAAGACTTGATTGATTCATATCCATCAATCAATACATATTCATACTTGATAGAAAAAACAATAAAGAATGATAATGATAGAACATTTCTATAAAACAATTATTGGAAGATTTAACTTCTCTCACTATTTTCTTGTATATAGGCTCACTTCATAAAATTTCCTTCCATTCAATTTATTATCAAGATTCCATTGAATTCTCCAATTTAGATCCTTTTTCTATCAGGTAATTGTAACAATTGATTTTTTCCCAATTAATTCATCAAGATTCTAGTAGTTCTCAACTAGCTTTTTATCCTTCTTCCACCAGGTACTGAAAGACATGCCCCGTATCAAGGGACGTCCCGGCGCCACTCTTGCCCCTCTGGACTTCGACAAGTTAAAGAAAGATCTGCAGGAGAAGCACCCGCGCGCCACCGATCGTGACGTCATGAGTTCGGCACTCTACCCACAGGTGACCGACGAGTACCTCACCTTCAAGGAGACCTATGGACCCGTCGACAAACTCGACACTAGGATATTCCTGGTCGGGCCCAAGGTTGGAGAGGAGTTCGAGGTGAGTTACAAGCTTTCGGATTGGTTTGTGTCATAGATTTTCTAAAAGCGTATCATTCCATTGATATATGGATTTTTTTGATACGCTATGTATTATCATAGGATCATAGCTTCCTTCATTAGACCATGGCCTTCAAGGTGGCAACAATATAGAGTAGGGAAGTTGGTCCATTTTTAAGTATTGAAATATAATTTTTCAATAATCTGTTACTAAACTGATGCCTTTCTTGTTTGCATTACCACATTTGATTAGCTAAAAAATTAATCATAGCAATCTTTAGACTTTAAATATTAGACAAATTTTGTCTATTTTCAATCTTTTCTGCATTTTCTGCAAATTTCTATCACAACCCAGTAGGCTTATAGAAAACACAAAAATAATTCTATAAGAAAAGTTTAATGATCATATCTCATGAAAATTATGCTCCATAAAGAGAAAAACGAAGTCAACATGCATAATTTGCAACTGTTCTCAATGCTTTCTCCTTCAATGCAATCCAATCCAATGCAATGCTAAGGGTAGACTGTGATGAAGGCTACCTACGGTGCGATGTGGCCACTTCATCATTAGGGCAGGGTCTTATGTCAAAGTAAGCTATATGATACTGTATATAATGCAGCAGTTTTAAAGAGTTGCCAATAATTGGACTGATAATAGAGGCTTAAAACTTCAAAAAATATAGTTTTAGAGTAGGCTACTCTTCTTGAAAAAATCCTCCTGGCTTAGCAATTTTTGATAAACTTCATAAAAGTGTAAAATTTATTTTAGCGCTATCTCATTTATATGTGAATATTTATCACTGGTACAGAAAAAGACGAACTTATAATAATTTATTCATGACTTCATAAAAGTGTAACGAAGCCATGAAAATATATCTATATAATTAATATGCTTACACATACACCCTACACTATTGAATATAGTGTAGAGTCATACTCATGGGGATTGGACAACAACTGATAGATATAGTAAGTTATATATAACTGATACCAACTGGAATGAGATGACATGAGTATTGATGTTTTTTTCTTTAGGTAACAATTGAAAAAGGAAAGACACTAGCAATCAAGACCCTAGCCATGGCTGAAGATCTGACACCAAACGGAGAGAGAGAAATCTTCTTCGAGATGAACGGTCAGCTGCGATCAGTCTTCATCAGGGACAAGGAAGCTTCAAAGGTCAGTTAATTCAATGGATTTCCATTAATCATATTAATTCCAAAACAAATAATTCTCTTTCTATTGATAAGCCACCAATAACTTACATAGTTTACACATTATGTAGATCTATGCAGTTTGCAGCGTGCGAGAGTTTTTAAAATATTACTGGACTCAATAAATTATAACTGTCAAATACTTTGATTATTTTAATTTGTTTGGAATTGGACTACAACTGTAGTCTGGATACAATGTAGTCAACTTATTTCCTGTTTGTAAAAAACATTAATACTGTATGTTTCATAAAGGAAAATAAAGTTCATTCATTCATTTATTTTATTTATTCACTTCTGCAGATTCCAAATGAATAGTCCTTAATCTCTTTTAGCACATGCATTGTTGATAGTTTTTAACACATTCTATAATTATAGTCTGGTTGACAAAGATCGAATACATTCTAGATTCTAAAATTCTGGTTTTAAATGTGGAACACATGACATCATTTGAACTTCATAAAATTTTATTATTTGTAGCCACCTTGCATTGGTGGCAACCCCCTTCTAGACCTTTTTTTGACCACCCTCTCATTGCGCTTTTCCACAGGAAATCCACCTGCACCCCAAGGTGGACAAGAGCGCCAAAGGTCAGGTGGGCTCGCCGATGCGCGGCACCGTCATCGAGGTCAAGGTCAAGGTCGGCGATCAGGTGGAGAAGGGCGCCGCCCTCGTCGTTCTGTCCGCCATGAAGATGGAGATGGTCGTCCAGGCGCCCATTGCCGGAAAGGTCAAGTCGATCGACGCACTAGTTGGCATGAAGTTGGAAGGAGACGATCTGGTCGCCACCATCGAATAGAAACGGAAAATTTGAATTATTTTCCAACGAGATATCAAAAAATATCGATGTATCGATGTAACAAAAATATCGATGTATCGATATATTGATGATAATGATGTATCGATGTATTGATGATATTGATGTATCGATATTTTAATAATATTGATGTATAGTCTGTCCAAGCGAAGAAGATCCTCTGGGAAGATGGGAGAATGACTCTAGCTTGAGCTTGAGTCATTTTCCCACCTTGCCAGAGGGTCTTCTTTGCTTGGACAGTCTATACCAATATTATTAATAATATTGATATATTGATAATATCGAATCTAATAATGTATTGATGTAACATATCAATTTTATGAGGGATATTGATATTTTGAGAATATCGATGTATTATCATATATTGAGTTATGGAAGACATTAAATTTGGAAAGAACTTTACAGTGGAATGGTTGTTTTTGGAAAAATAGTGTAGATGTCTCGATATATTGAGAATATTTATGTATCGATACATTAAGTTATTGAAAATAACGATGTTGAAAATACCAAATTTGAAAAAGAATTACAGTGAACTGATTGTTTTGGAAATATGGTATATAGAAGAGAACTATCCAGCTTTTATAATAACTGTGGAATGAACAAAAAACTGCCTAAATATTACCAAGGTTTCCATTGGATAGCCTACAAGGTGATGCCGCCACTGAAGACCTCTACTTCAACGTTGAGTTATAGTTTCTTGCAGCAAAGACAATGTACTCTGAGATTTAGTAAATTATTAATATTTATTTATTTTATAATTTGTATGATATTATGAAAATCTTATAATAAATTCTATTAACTTATTTATTAATTCATAGATCAAATTGTCCTTGCTTGCGATGAAGACATTATCTCAACTTTTTCAGTTACCTATTCAATATTTTACTTTCCAATCTCATTGGAGCTGAATCTTAAGTCACGTTTACACCGAAATGTTAATAACATTTGTTAATAACTTTTATATAATATTTTATATGATATATAAGTATATATAATATATAAGTATATATAATATATAAGTATATCTAATAATAAGTTATTCAAGAAAGTTATTAACAAATGTTATTAACATTCCGGTGTAAACGTGGCATATTAGAGGTTAGAGCTATCCAAAAACCATTTAAGCTGTTACACTACTTTGTTGATTTTTGGGAAATTATTGTGCTCTATCAACAAGTCTAGATAGTATACATCTTTTTCACTCCTCTGTAGAGATTTTTTTATTCATTTGTAAAAATATAATTATAATAGTTCAACAATGAATATAAATTTATTCACATCCAAAAGTGAAAGTTTCTGAAAGGAACAGTAAACAACGATGCCAATTATTTATAATTTTCTGTAAATAAATAAAATGTGCCAAAAAGTGTATTCAAGCGAAATAGTTATTTATTTATTCACAAATATTGGTACAAGGTGAAAATTTTCAACTATAGAGATAGATAGCCTGTTGTGTATGTTGAGGCATTTGTAAACTTGAAATAGAATACTTATTTGTATCAAATTATTTTCTTGGAAGGTTTTATGGATAGGTTAGGTGTAATGGTAAAGCTGTATATTTGTATTCGAACAAATTAAGATTCTAAAAATATTTATGTAAAAAAATTGTTAACCAGATTGCTCCCAATTTTCTTTGTACATTTTTGTTGTTACCGTATCTCATGTGCAATTTTTTCAGTAAAATCTCCTTTTTGGTTTTATTTCGGAAAATTTAAGTACTTCATGAAACCAATCTATTAATGTTTCTGATATTGTTATAAATATTAGAATGCTTTCTACTGAGTATTCTCTATTTATTTGCAATTTGAATTCTAAAAGACAAAATTATTAATCTATGTTACTTCTTGTTACCCTAGGCCTAAAGGTTGTTATGTAGCGGAAATTATTTTTATAATAAAAATTATTGTTATTTCTTATATATGATGTTGTTTTCATCATTTCATGTCCTAATAAATCATCTATTCACGAGGATAAATTCCAATTTTGAATTACAATGCAAGATTACTTTGTGATCACATTTTTTCTAAGATAGTCTCTAAGGAGAACCCATTACTTATAATGTTTGTAGAAGAATAGAACTGAAAATACGGTACCTCAAAACTGAAATAGAACTTTAAAGTTTTCTATAAACCTTTGGCTACTGAGATATTATTTAGAATTATTATTCCAAAATTGAAATTATTATTTTGAGCATAATATTTCTATAATACTGTAGTCTTCAAGGGGAACCCAGTTTTTACAATGTTTATAGGAGAATAAAACTGCAATTATACCTTAAAACTTACATAGAACTTGGAAAAATGTTTTAGAAACCTTCAACTACTGGGATATTATTCAAAAACCTTTGAGAACTTTCCCCATCCATTGTAGTCATCTGCCTTATCTCTCATAATCATCATCATCATCATCATCATCATCATCATCATCATCATCATCATCATCATCATCATCATCATCATCACCATCATCATTCATCTCATTATCAATGCTCAAGCTTCTTGTGAGATCATAAGAGCTCCACCCTCAGAAAACAAACAAATATTTTCATGAAAAACAAATGAAACCAAAATCAATCATACAACAATCTTCAATTTATTCTCTTTCCAGCTCTAATATATTTTTACAAAACACTCTTAATCTGAAGTCAATGAATAGAGAGTTACAAAACTCTCCACATCTAATAAAATCACCATAATTTCACTGTCCTCGAGTACTCATCATCACTAGTGATGTTCATTTCATACTCGTCATCACTTGTAAAATTGTACGAGAAATCTTCATGAAAATGATTTATTGTTTCAATCACATCCTCCCTGATAGATCTATTCAACGACATAACGCATCCAATAATAAATAAGAAAATGCCTATCAAAATCGCCACTAACTTGAAAGGACTGGTACACAATATCAATCTATAGGTTATGTGCAGATACAACTGTTTACAAATAGATGTAGAGTATTGGGAGACTTCCGAATTCCTTGTTCGTTTCCAACCGTCCAATTCTCTCAGTTTTCTGGCTAGAATGTCGATTGAAGAAAATTTACTATTGAACACAGAACTTTTCCTCCTATCTTCGCCATCTTGTGTGGTTGTGAAAACTGTTTTGCGTTTTGATTCTGGTATCAGTACATTATCACTACTTGTTGAATCACTCCTGTTCAATTTTATTTGTGTGGTTAATGTGTTTTCCAAACGGTAATTAATGGGGTAATAGCTGGTATCGTAGCTTAGTTCACTGCCTGTTATGGATCCATAAGAGCTGTCGTATTGATCGTCTATTATGCAAATGGTGGGATGGCAGTCTTTTCCAAATTTTCCGTCCATTCAGATGTTTTTCCTGTGAAAATAAGAAAATACTGCCAGGTAATGAAAATATTTTTTATGAATCTGGGATTCATAAAGTAAAAGGAATACTTAGTAAAAGGAAGAGCAGGCATAATCCTTAGTGATTTTCTATTTTAAATAATATCACAGTAAACTTTTCAAGTATTTCTTACTAAAGCATTAGGTACATGTTTCGACTATTAATAGTCATTTTCGAATATTAATAGTCGAAACATGTAATGCTTTAGTAAAATATAATTAGTGGAAATAATTCCTTGGTCATATGACAAAACCACTTAAGTCCAAAACTGCAGTTTTGAGAAAATGGCGCTCAAAGTTTTCTAGTATGTTCAAACACAATTTTTAATAATATTTTTTATCTTATCACAATAAAACTTACAAAGTAGGTTTAAAATACACTTATTCATAGTTCTATTATTCCAAAATGATGTGAAAATGTAAAATCACTGATTTAGTCATGACTTTAGTTGTTTGGACCATGTAAAAACATGGCATAAGTGGAGTTAGGTCACTTTACCCAAATGAAATGAAAGACTTAAGTTATTTTACACACCCTCAAAAAAATAGAAATAGTGAGTTAAGTGGTTTTACCGAAACATAGATTCCCATAATTCATCTGCAATACCTGACTTAAGATGTTATAACAGTCTTAATAATGGAAGTAAGACTTAGGTTGTTTTACCAAAGCGTAGATCTCAAAATTCTACACCCGGATATGTAATTATCTCATTTTCTCAAAAAGTGGACTTAAGTGCTTTTGTCAAATGACCAAGGAATTAATCAATTATTAGTAAAAATAATTGAAAAGGGTACTGTGATATTATTTAAAATATAAAATCAGTGATAAAAGTAGCCCTAAGATACAGGAAAATTAGGAAACAATAATCAACAATAATCCTTAGTATTTATAACACAATTTATGAGATAAACATATAGGTAACTTAAATATTGAGAAGAAATTAATATGATTATTAAAAGCTGGGAAGGTTCTCAAGAAAAATCTTATTCATAATATTTGAAGAGAAATGCATATGCATATTATACGTCAATCAATATTCTCCTATCAACAACTGAGGAAAGTAGCGAATAATAATACGATTCTATTACGCGTCATGAAGTCGCGCGCATGACAAGTACGGTAGATATCAAGGAGAACATGATTTATTGTAGTCGTAGGTACTTCACATTCAACACAATGTGCTGATATTCTAATACGAAACTTTTCACGTACGGTACCTACTTTTATCGAGTACCGTATTTAATAATCATTAATTTAAATAAAATATTTTCCATTTTACATCACAAAGAGAGCAAAGCTTTTCACTTTTACACTTTTCTTTTAAAAAATGAAGGTTTTTTAAAATATGTGAAGAAATTATATTAGAAAAAAATTATCTTTATTATTGTGGATCAAAACATAATTTCAATAATAATATTATTATCGATTGCATTCACTCATCGCACGCACTCTTGGGACACTATTCATAATATGATGTGATAATATGAATATTCACCAATATGTATATTATACATATTATACAGTGTAGGCTACAATACTTCTTTTTCTCAGGGCTACTGTATTCATAATACAGAGTCGAAATATGTTATGCAAAATAAAAATATTTTAAAAAGGGTACTTTGATTAATTGAACATTTTAGTGTAGGCTACAGTATACATTATTCAAGTTTAAATCACAACCTCATCAGAAATTAATCATTTTAAGAATCACTGGCTTTACTATAACGTATATGACATAACAGGATTTTTTTATCATGCGGAGAATAATATTCATATCGTTGATTCCATGAATCATAATATTTATACAGTAAATGCAGGATAACATTCAGTAACTACACTGCGAGTAGTAGGTACAATAAACTAGAGCTATAATATTCGAATGGATAATTTCTACTCACGTCTTATTTGTGATTCAAAACTGAGCTGTAGAAAAAAATCAATCTCAAAAATGGAATCTTGAATTTTTATATTAAAACTTTGCGAAATTCACTTTAGAATAAACTTTATGTGTCACTTGTCACATCTCACACCAACTGCGAACAATAAGAAAATGTTCAAGTGAAGTGGTTGATAATAGTTTACTAGGAAATAATCTAGCAAAATGAAAATACTTGAGTTTGAATGTCAATTCATCACTAACCTTTCAAGATTCAATAATTTTCTTCCACGTTTAAGATGGTTTGGAATTTCAAGTGCTTGTGTAATCTGTCCAAGCAAAGAAGACCCCCTCTGGCAAGATGGGAAAATGACTCAAGCTCGGTCAATATTAATTGTTCAAAAATAATAAATGCGGTCTTGATAGTAGATCAAATCGTTTTTCACAATTTGAGATTGAATTGATAATTTTTTAATCAATATTGACCGAGCTTGAGTCATTTTCCCTTCCTGCCAGAGGGTCTTCTTTGCTTGGACAGACTATACCATACCTGTTCCACTCATATCTCATAGATTAATGAATCACTGTGACAATACACTGTAATTTTTCAATAACAGTTATTCAGTTAAGTGACAAGCTCCATATTGTTATTCTGAAATGATAATTGAATACGTGAATTACTAAACAAGGCAATTTTCTTATCTCTTCATTTGCAGAGATTGATGAAGAAAAAATGAGAGTTATAAAATTTATTTAATATTTTTATCTCATATTCAGTTACTAGCTCTCATATCATGTGTTGAACCATAGCTTTCTTAAATAGGTTGATTAAAGGAAGATTTGGTTGAACACCAAATTGAAACTCATATTATTGTTTTAGCCTGGCCCTGAGAATGATTCAATTGGTATTGGTGTTACAGGGTTATTGAAAATAAAAATAAGCTATACATTCTACGCACCTTGTCGACTTTGAGTGTGATACTTGACTGAACTGTCATTTGTTCAGTTATTTACTAAGTTGAAAGTGACCTTACTCGATTTGAAATTGAACTTGATTTCAATCCCTTTCAGTATTCTCATTCTCCCTTCATTCGCCTTATTTCCACCTCATTATTTCCATATAATCTTCTTTTCTTTATAATAATTATGACACAAATTCTGTCGCTCCTAGAGTTTCGACTTGAATACGGTTTTGAAAAATATCACGATGAGGATGAGGAAGGAGAAGAAAAAACGAAAATTAATTGAACAAAAAGAAAAATACAGTAAGTCAATAATCCGTATCCTCATCCTCAATACTAAATAAAAATAATAGGATTTCGATATCTGTAAAATTCACAAAAATTTGAAAAACTTGATTATAGCAGTCACAGAAATAGCAGATAAGATAACTTAAAATTCAATGGAATTTCTTGCCTATACCCTTGGGTAGGTCTACAATAAAAACTGGTGTTTCCAGGAGTGTACAGCTTATTGAGGACTGTTTTTTTCAAGAATTCATGCATCTCAAAAACATGAATGAAAATAAAAAGCTATCTCCTTTCTATTCAGTGGACCACTATTTTGTTCTGAGAAGAAGAAAATTCTATTTGAAACACCATTTTGTTCTGAGAAGAAAAAAATAGCACGTTGTGAATGTTTGTCCTCGACTTGGGAAATTCACATCCGCGTTTGTAGAAAACACGTAGAATCTTCAGGTAGATCACGGATACGAATTTGATATGCTAATTTATCTCAATACTCATTACTATATTTATGTTCGGGAAGTTACCGGTATCTTGAATTCAACTATATTCTACGTGATTTCCTTCATAACTCCTTTTTGTGACAAAGTCTCTAACAGTTTTCCGTGTTTTCCCCAATGCGAAAAATCATTGATCATTATTTTATTGCTGGTATTTGTTGAATAGTTGTGAAGGTGGTATTCTGGTAGTTCTATCCATATTGAATGGAAAGTAAGATATTGTCGAAGCACAGATATCTTAAATGAAAAAATTAGATTTTTCAAAAAATTCTTGTTTGTCTCACCCTGAATGTATGAGTTATTACTTGAAGATATTCGAATTGGATTGAATTGAATCCTGTTCCTTCTAATTTAGATTCCCTCATACTCTCAATCCTTTAATTATATAGAATAGAATAGAAATTTTATTTGCCATTAAAAACAAACGTAAATATACAGAATCAATAATACAATAAGACATTGGTACAATTTTGAGAAAAATAAAAAAGTACAACAAATGGCAAATTTACTGAGCGCAAGGAAATAACTTTCCGTCCGCGCACAGGAGCATCACTTAGACAAATAATAAGAGTCTTTGAGTATAGAAAAAATAAAATAATGAGACAAAATTATCTTCATTTTCTTCTATAAATCAATAATCTATACAATACTATGTAATACTATCTAGGTAAGTGAAAACAAAGGTTGTCAGATCCACAACGATACTCAAGTTTCAATGCTATTAGTATGGTATTTTAAATAAACTTTGTGGATCTGACAACCTAGCTTTGCTTTCGTTTCCTAAATTATGGATAAGTTCCTCAACATCTCTGATAAAAGTTTAAATTTAAATACTATTTCAAATTAGAAGACAAGATGTTGTCAAACCACTGATTTATTAGAAAATCGAGACACCTGTTTCGGTTGTTTTAAACCATTATCAATCTCTGGTAAACTGAGTTTATGTGACTGGTAAACTGAAAATCGAGACACCTGTTCGGTTGTTGAACCATTATCAATCTCTGGTAAACTGAGTTTATGTGACTGGTAAACTGAGTTTACGTGAGATTGATAATGGTGTAACAACCGAAACCGGTATCTCGATTTTCTAATAAATCAGTGGTTTGACAACATCTTGTCTTTTCATTTAATACATGGATATTCTTTTCATTTTAATGTATGGATAACTACCACAATATCACCTTCACAACTACTCAAAGAGTTAATACTATTTAGTTACTGTACGAGAAATAATCTATATCTATATAAGCAAAATGGCACTGACTGACTGACTGATTCATTCATCAACAGAACTAAAAATTCACTGAACCGAATGCGTTCAAATTTGGCAGGCATGTTCAGTTGGACGTTTAGACGCGCGCTAAGAACGGATTTTGAAAACTTTTCAGGGATACGCTAAATATATGAGTTTTTCTATAGTTTTTCGGCGTTTTTTCAATTTTTTCGAGAACCAATCGGTAGAAAATGTTGATATTTGGTGGGCAGGTTCAGATAAGGTCTAGAAATGTTGTGTTGAAATATTTTTGATATCCGTTCAAGATTACAGTAATCAGGTTTTCAAAATTGTAGATGTATTGCGGGTTGCATATCTTCCGCCTTGATACGACCAATCCTTAGTGTAAATTCAATGGTTCAGCGAGATTATAGATGAAGATATTGAATCAACTTTCAAACAATGTCCGATATACTTCCCAAGGTTATGCTCAATATTAGCGTTTTACTATTTTTTCGAAAACAAATTGGCAGAAAATGTTGAAATTTGGTAATCAGGTCTAGATTAGGTCAATAAATGCTGTGTTCAATAAATTTTGGAACCCCTTATTAACGGAGTTTGTCTCAGCTGACACTGGCAGAGGTTTTGCAGGCGAGGGGAGCGAGCCTGTTTGACTCACACTTCCGATACTGGCGGGGTTCCAGGGGGCGGAGCCCCCTGGCTAGGCGGAGAAAGCGAGCCTGCCGGCTAGTGATACTATATTGAAACCTATTAAATTTTAATTATCTTTGAGAGAACATTTATATGACAAAATAAGGATCAGCCTACAGGCTCAGTCGTTCAGGTATTTTATTTCTTCAAATTAAATCGAGACGGAACACACCACTTTTCACAAAAACAATGAAGGAACAATCAATAGTGCTAGGTTATCCAGATATAATGTTAATATAGATATAGATGAAATGTCATCCAGTATATGTCATAAGATTTTTTACCTGCTACCGGACTGCACTATAATACCATAATGTCCTTCAAGCTCCTCAAATATTTTGATAGCACAATAAATAGCCACTGAAACATACGTGGGAACAGATCCATTTGGCTTTGTGGTCTGTCACATTTGAACAAAAAATATTTTTGTTGCGTTGTGAAGAAAAGTGAAAATACAAATTGATCGGTTTCCATAGAGGAAGTGAGTACAAGTTTTTAACAATGATACACAAGCTGGGGCTTGGAACAAGGAATGGAACTTGGAACAAAGAATAGAACTTGGCAAAAAGAATAGAGGAAAAAATGAGACTTTCAGACTAAATCGAAAATTGATGGGACAGCAGCCTTCTTCCTAACTCAATAAAGAGTCATGTCAATAGGTCTATTAGGGATTTTGTTAAAGCTTTTTATGAGTCAAATAGAATGTCTATTGAACTGAGAAGAACACAAAAAATCGAAAGAGGATGAGGAATAGGAAGGAAGGAAGGAAGGAAGAATACAGGGACATAATTGAGGCTGAAAGTAAAAACTATTGATAAATGGTTTGGTAGTGCCGATCCCAAGATACGTTGAAGAATTTCATTCCAATACTTTTTCGCGGTCAATCCTTGACAATGGTATCGTGGAAGTTTTCTAGTAGAGAAATATTTTGAGCAGAGATAAAAAGCTCTCATGCGGGCTACCTTCTCAATACTGATGATTTTTTCAGCTGAGAGAACCAAGTCGAATACATCAATCACTTATCATAACTTTTCAGTCAACATGCACTTTCTCATAGCTACTTTTTCACTTTTATTCTCTTGGCACTCTTTTAAGTAAGACTGGATCTCTCGTTCTAATCTTTTAACTATTTCTGATGTTGTTGAAAATAGATGTTGTGTATATTTTCTTGTAGAACTTCACGTTACTCAGGCCAAAGTAAGCTTTGGAGAAGGTTACAAAAAAATTGATTAAAGAGGAGGAAAATGTAAAGGAAGAAAGAGCAAAAAGAGGAAGCCTATATGAATAAAGAAGAAATGGATAACAAAAGTTTAAAAGTGACAAAAAGGTTGATAAAAACAGAAAGGGAAGAGGGGAAACATTAATAATTAGCTCAGTTGAATCAATCTTATTCTTCATCAATTCCATACAAATTGAGATTTAATTGTACATTAAATAGAAAAGCGAATAGAATAGTGAAGTTTCTAAACAAGAATTACGTTTAGAGCACTAAAGCTCAAAGATAAGAGCTTTATGAGAGAAAGAATCAGTAAAATAGAAGAGATGAAGGCAATAAAGCAATTATTTAGAAAATCGTGTGAAAGCCTCTGTATGCTAGTGAATAGTTCCGACAATATTATTACTAGTATCAATAATTAATGCGAGGGTAAAGCAAACCAAAAAAATATTTCTTAAGATAGTTCAAATCAAAACCCTCCATTTCATAGACTCAAATATTCCTCATCAAGGAGGAGGAGGAGAAGAAGATTACAGAAGGAATTGGGAGAAAGAGAACTGATACAAGTGAGGAAATGATGATTCAAAAGAATGAAGAAGGAAGAAAGTTTGAAGGGAGAGTAGAGAAAATGGAAGGTAAAGGAGAAGACTTTGCAAGGGAACCATTTCATTGATTTGTAGAAGGAAATGAAGAGAATTTAAGAATTAAGAGGAAGAGGGAATCAAAAAATGAGAAGGAAAAGGAGAGACAAACAAGAATAAGAAGACAAATGACTGACTGATGCGATCCTATCGACACTTTGACATAACACAATTGAAAGCAATCCACCATTCGCAATGCTAAAGTATACCCTCCAACTGGATTCCTTCACGTTTTGCAAACTGCTGGTACAGTATAATCTGTCCAAGCACAAAAGACATTCTGGCCAGATGGGAAAATGTCTCCAGCTAGGGTAATATTGGTTCAAGAACTATTAGTTGGGCCCCAAATTGTGGAAAACATTCTGATCTACAATTTAAGACCAAATTTTTAATTTTTGAACCAATATTGACCGAGCTGGAGTCTTTCCCCATCTTGCCAGAATGTCTTCTTTGCTTGCTCAGTCTGTTCTGGTACCGAGTTGATTCACTAATAAATCTAAACGTCGTAGCTACTAGGACGGCTGAGATACACTGTACTGGTTTCAATAGTTCAATTTTTTGCAATTTAAGTTCTTACACAAATTAGCAGGCAGAAATGTAGACCTACACAGCGTAATAATCGAAACCTAATTGGAAATTGACTTTAAAAAATATTTTACTTGAATTGTAGTATTTTTCTTTATAGGCTACAGATGACGCCAACAATTTGAGTGTCTTCGTCTGTACAATAGAATACAAATTAAAAACTTGAATTTTAACGATAAAATTAACTAGATTTAGGAGGAGAAGAAGAAAAAATATACAAAATCAAACTAAAGTAGGCCTACACATATTGGAGTTAAGGAATAATTAATATTTATTTATTTAGCGTATGGCTTTTAATAGTGGGGAGACCCAAGGGTTGTTCCACTTCGCCAGATAACCTCATTTTCCACAAACGGAGATATGAGTGATAGTTATTTTAAAAAGTTAATTTATAATTTATAATTAATATAAAGGGTGTATATTTAATAATTATTGATAATTATCAATATTAATAGAGGGTGGTGACAAATTGGAGTCAAATATAGAATTAAATTTAAACTAGTTATTTGATACTGTTTTCCAAATCAAATTATTTAAACAAATCAAATAATTAGACTAAATCAAATCATTGAAACACGTCAAATAATTTAAACAAATCATATAATTGAGACAAATCGAATCAAATAGACAAAACAGTCCACCCAAGTCCCAAGCGACCTATCTACTCTAAACAAATTCTCCAATGCAAAATCCACCGCCTACTCCCTGTCATAACCACTCCATTTATTTATTAACGAAACGAAAGCCACCAACATTAGACAACGATATTTAGGCGATTCAAACTCCGAACAAATATTTATTATTTTCGAAGAAAGGCTCGAACATATCCAGACACTTGACTTCAGTGGTTTTGTGATATTAATAATGTATAGCCTGTCCAAGTGAAGAAGACATTCTGGCAAGATGGGAAAATGACTCCGGCTCGGTCAATATTTGATTAAAAATTATAAGTTTGGTTCCAAATCGTTGGGAACATTCTGACCTACAATTTAAGACCAAATTAATAATTTTTGAACCAATATTGGCCAAGCTGGAGTCATTTTTCCATCTTGCCAGAGTGTCTTCTTTGCTAGGACAGGCCTTAGAACTTCCCAGGTTATTCATAACCCCTGCTGATACTCCTACCTACGTACCTATAAAAATATAGCAGTCTATTAGGCCATATGAATTGTATCTTATTATATGTATATGTATCAAGCCATATAAACATACAAGTTTTATCTTGCAACTAGACTATAGTCGAAATTTTGTCCAGGTCATTGTATTCTGGGTCGTATATTTTTACAGTGTGGTCGAGCTAAGAAGACATCTTGGCAAGATGAAAAAATGACTCCAACTCGGTCAATATTGTTTCAAAAAAGATGAAATTGGTCTCAAATTGTAGAGCAGAATGTTTACTACAATTTAAAATAAAAATTTATGATCTTTAAACAAATATTGACCGAGCTGGAGTCATTTTCACATCTTGCCAGAATGTCTTCTCTGCTCGACCAGACAAAAATTCGGCACCCAAGTAATAAATGGTAGTAGCCTAATTTTTACTATGGTTATTTTTCAAGTGTCCTATTCAAATGAACAGTTAACTGAGTCGCTTAATGTTTAGAGGATAGTTTATGTCGGCCGGGACATTAATTGATTGGCTTCGGATATATCTATTAGTTTCAACATGACTGCGCTTGAATTGAATAGTCAATCGTTTAAACTGTTTTCAGAAGTGCCTATAGCTACTGTGAAGATAATTCAGTTCGATACCAATTTTTTGAATCCTACAAAAATAGATGATATAAAATTTCAAAAAGTATGTTGGAGGAATAATACATAACCAACCATGGTTTCCTATAATGTAATAGGCAGGTGGAGTGTGGAAGAAGAAAGATATGGAGAGGAGTCAAGTTCTATTGAAAATTGAAAAATACCAATTTCCAGCTATCATAATTATTTGAAACATCACTAATATCAACCAATCACGTGCAAGATACGATCACAACGCGTTCTCATTGGCCTAGTTGCCATTTCCAGCAGCCATTTCATCTCTCAATGGATTCCATTTTGGACAACTATACCATTTAAACCAAAAGGTATTACCTCTTAATCACTAAAGTGACTAGTAGGTCACTAGCGGCTCGTACCCACGAAACGGGTGAAGTGATCATATCTTTTACTGTATAGCACTTCGCCTTTTTCGTGGGCACGAGCCACCAGTGCGAGTAGGTAATGATGTGATTAAAGTCAGATTACTTTTCAAGCTTTTCTTTTTTATTCTAGTATGTGAAATGAATTATACCATCAAACTAATTTTCAGTTGTTTCGTGGACACGAGCCGCCAGTGTTTCCAACTATTTGTTACTATCAGCGAATAATGATGTATTTGTATGTGTAAAAGTCTGACAATATATTCAAAATATATAACAAGATTTTTCGAAGGTTTCTGTCCTCAACGTCATAGTATTATTAAGTTACATCATTTTAATACCTTTCCAACCACTTTAATACCTAGGAGATCATCAACAGAGTAAAATAGGGAATTCCATCGACAATATCAGAATGGAATCAAATCTATTTTCTCCTTTTATACTTCCATCCCATTTAGGAATTTCCTACTTTTTAAAGCTTTCTCTCATTTCCTCAACCACTATTATTATTATTATTATTATTATTATTTGTTGTTACAATTGCGACTTATATAAAGTATTTTAAGCAAAGGTGATAAGTGGATGATGATGTTTAGGCTACACAGTGAATGAATGATGATGGTTGCTGAATGTTTACATTACAATTCTATCAGAGATCACAGTTTTGAAACTCTGCTGCAGCCTGACAGCAAATATCAGAAACATTTTTTCCGCTTGTAATTAATTCAAAGAATTTAACAGTACGGTAACTTGTTGTTCTGATCTTCTGATTGATGTAACCCGAAAATTTCTGATTTAATTTCATCTTCCATTTTTCATATTCCATATTTCATCCCAACTTCCATATTTCATTCATCACTGGTCGTCAAACACAAAGTTACTGGTCAAACAAACAAAGGGGTACACCCCAAAAATGGAATGAGAAATAATTCCACGTCAAATTTCTGATTTATCACTCCTCTAACACAGTATCCGGTGAATAGGTTAAGCCAACTGAACTGGCAGTTGACGAATGAAACTTATCAACAATCTACTCTGTCAGGACAGTCGGCCAGCGGTCTGCGAGAGCTCATCAATTACATAGCAACCTCTACTAAACCGATACGCTGGCGTAGACTACTTTCAGACTGTTCTTACAGAGTTGAGCGTTGATAACACACTTTCGCCCCCCGCCACTTTCTGTGGAATTTGCGATATTATTTATTAAGCGAAGCGAATAGCGTGCCGCTACTGACCACTCATTAGTGTCATATCTAATTATTATAGTCTGTCCAAGCAGAGAAGACCCTCTGGCAAGATGGGGAAATGACTCCAGCTTGGTCAATATTTGTTTAAGAATGGTACATTTGGCTTAGAATTGTAGTGCAGAATGTTTACTACAATTTGAGATCAAATTTATCATTTTTAAACCAATATTGACCGATCTGGAGTCATTTTCCCATCTTGCCAGAGGGTCTTCTCTGCTTGGACAGACTAGAGTTTTCAACACAATTCAAAACCAAAGAAGTCGGTTGCAGAGAGCAGAGAACAAACTGAAAGGCAGCCGGTAGAAATTTGAAACTGGTTTGGTATATACTGTACTGGTGATAGAAACGAACATTCGAATAGAATAGGAACTTTTGGTTTGGTGGAAGGAGACTGCGAGGAGACGAAAAGAAGAAGAGGTATGAGGAATATGAGTAAGATGATGAGTAACAGCATAGAATAATAGAACTCCTAGGATCCTCTAAGAGTAATAGAATAATAGAATACGTAGGATCCTCTTTGGTAACAGAGAGAAGAAAGATAGATCCGAAAAATGAGGATGAGATGATGAGTAACAAAGAGTTAAGAAAGATTAAATAGTAGTGATAATATGCTTTTGATAATGAAGACAAGACAGGGATACGAGAAAAATATATATATGAGAGATGTGAGAAATAAGAATAAGATGATGATTGACAGAGAGAAGAAATAGATTATAAAGTAGTGATAATTGATAATAAAGATAAGACATGGAGTGAAGATAAAATTATATTTCTATTTTTTCAATTTTCAGCACCCCACTTACCGCTTATGTAAGCATTGTAATCGGTATATGGATTTGTCGATAATTTCTAAGTCTTGAGCTAACAATCTTATTTTTATTCTGTGCAACTTTACAATGTAAAAGGAATTCTTCATTGAAGTTCATGAGATATTACTAATTATTACCAATGGTTATAACACGGTTCTTTCTATAAGAGAGGCCAGATATGCACTGTCCTTTATATTACTAATCTCTCTCAATACTGTGGGTGGAATAGGGGGCTCTTGTGCCTCAACTTCGCCCACAACACTAACTTTATGTAATGTACAAAATGGAAAATAGAGACATTTATCTATCCATCTATCTATCTATCTACCCGTGCACACTAGATATAGCGCACTTCACTTGACTCCTCATTCCATTACGAATTGAATACAATATTATTATTTAGACCCAATGGTTGTTCCACTTCGCCAGATAACCTCATTTTCTACAAATGGAGACATGAGTTATAGTTCTTTCAAAAAGTTCATTTGAAAACATAATTTTTGATTTCAAAACATTGTTGACTATTAAAACTGAAGCATTTCACAAAATCACTACACCATAGCCGAAAATATTGAATTTTTACTAGAAATTTAGAGCACGATAATATTATTGAATACAATAATAGAAGAGGATGGAAAAATTAAAGAATAGCAGAAGAGGGAGAATTAGAAAAGAATAGGAGAAGAATGAGAAGGCAAGAATAGCAAAATAAGGAAAAGTAGACAAGAAAAGGAGAACAGGGAAAAGGAGAATGTTCTGAATGTGATGAGAAGAGAAATGAATGAACTTAGATTGTTTCTCCCATACTGCATAGTCTTTCCAAGCAAAGAAGACCCTCTGGCAAGATGAGAAAGTGACTCCAGCTCGGTCAATATTGGTTCAAAAATACGAAATTTGTCTCAATCGTGAGAAATATTCTGATCTACAATTTGAGACCAAATCAATATTTTTTGAACCAATATTGACCGAGCTGGAGTCATTTTCTCATCTTGCCAGAGGGCTTCTTTGCTTGGATAGACTATATCAAGTGGTTCAAATCGCCAGCAGAGCATGAACGCATCAAGGACCATTTTCGGCAATCCAACAACAGCTCATCAACTGGAGACTGCTGCTTCATTCATTATTTCAATGCAATTTGTTTACACATGTCAGGCAGGCATACCTTTTCTCATCTACTGCATAAAGTGTCAGTTACCGTTTTGGATGTTGATTTATTAATACGGACTATACGGTCCATATTTCTATCGTGCTTGTATTCCACTGTTCCATTTTTCATCATCAATTCTTCTTACTTTCTACACATTCTTTTCTCTTTTCCTTTCTCTTTCCTTTTTGCTTTTTCCGTCCACACATTTTCCCTCTCCCCCTTTTCAACTCATCTTCCTTCGAATTATCTTTTATAAATGATCTTCTTCTGATAATTCACATGAATACAATAATATTGTGATAGTGGTTCATCAATGATCAATGTATTCTAGTGTTAAATAGTGTAGTACAATACAGTAGAACGCCGATTAACCGAATTGCCAATTATCCGAATCGGTCTTGAGCGTAGTAATAAATCAAAAACCAGCGTTTACGACGTGATCGTAGCGTGGCGAGGTGATGTATTGTACTAATTGAATAATTGTACTGTAGTTTAGTATAGTATTGGTTTTGCTTTCCATATCAATTAAACATCACTACAATGTACTTTTCAAATGTAATAAAATATATTCCAACGTTTAACACATTGTTTTTCTTTAATACAATTCAATGTCCAATTATCCGAATTGATTCCAGTCCCAATTTATTAGTTCGGATAATCGGCGTTCTACTGTAAGTACTACGCAATAAGTTTCTGGAAGGCTGAAAATAGCTACGGTTATCGTGATTGATAGTTTCAATACAAATAATTCAAAATAATGAATCATGAATCCTCATAATCTATAGAGAAATTATGAGGCAATATTTAAAAAAAATTGCATGTGGAGAATACCATTTGACTATCAACATGAAAAGTATTACCAAAGAGGATCCTAGTACTTCTATTAATTAGTAATTCTATTTATTAGTAACTAGCCGGCAGGCTCGCTTCGCTCGCCTTCTCCGCCTAGCCAGGGGGCTCCGCCCCTTGGACCCCCGACAGTATCAGCAGTGTAAGTGAGTCATCTGGGCCAGTGTCAGTGTCAGTGAGTCTCGCTTCGCTCGCCTGCATAACCTCTGTCAGTGTAAACAAAGACAAACAGGCTCGCTTTGCTAACCTGAAAATTCCGTTCAGAAGGGATTCAAAACTTATTGAACACAGCATTTCTAGACCTAATCTGGACCTGTTCACCAAATTTCGACATTTTCTACCAATTTATTCTCGAAAAATCCAAGAAAAACTCCGAAAATTCCAAAAAATAGTAAAACGCTAATATTGAGCGTAACCTTGGGAACTATATCGGACTTAGTTTGAAACTTGATTCAATATCTTCCAGATTAGTTTATCTGTGATCGCTGAACCATTGAATTTACAGTAAGGATTGGTCGTATCAAGGCGGAAGATATGCAACCCGCAATACATCTACAATTTTGAAAAACCTGATTACTGGCGTAATCTTGAACGGAATTCAAAAATATCTTAAAACAACATTTCTAGACCTTATCTGAACCTACCCACCAAATATCAACATTTTCTACCGATTGGTTATCGAAAAAATTGAGAAAACGCCGAAAAACTATAGAAAAACTTAAATATTTGGCGTATTTTTTAAAAGTTCCTAAAATCCGTTCTTAGCGCGTATCTAAACGTCCAACTGAACATGCCTGCCAAATTTGAACGCATTCGGTTCAGTCGATTTTTAGTTCTAGTGATGAATGAATGAATGAATCAGTCAGTCAGTGCCATTTCGCTTTTATAGATATAGATTCTATTAATTAGGAATTCTAGTAATATCTTCTAGAGCTCTATTATTCTATGTTATTACAGAGACTAAATATTGGAGAAAACGTAAGCTGAAACTATCTTGACTCTGATTGGCCAGTCTTTTTTTGGGAGTGGGAGGTCCACCAATCACAGAACTTCAGCGTAGTCCCGGTAGATCTCGTCATTTCTGTTGCTAAATCAACCATTTTCTTCTTTTCAACATTTGTGCTCTGCCAGTGATTAATTTTTGTTTATCAGATCGTTTTTTTTAATGAGAAATCAAGATCCTTGATCCATGAACTACTAGATTTCCTGGATTGAAATACCTACTTCAGTATTATTCGGTCAGTAAAATGTTCATAAATATTTAGTTCATTACATTTGAAATCCATTAGTGTTACTCATTTGTCATGCTCTACTACCCATTCACTATTTAACATCTCATACTACCAGTTGTAATAATCTCGATCATTAAAACTATAATCATAGTCTGTCCAAGCAAAGAAGACATTCTGGTAAGATGGGAAAATGACTCCAGCTTGATCAATATTGGCTCAAAAATTATAAATTTTGTCTCAAATTGTAGAGCAAAATGTTTCCTACAACTTGAAACCAGATAAATAATTTTTGAAAAATTATTGACCGAGCTGTAGTCATTTCCTCATCTTGCCAGAATGTCTTCTTTTCTTGGATATCATTCATGACTGTTATAGAAAATCTAGTTCGTAAATTAAGTTGGGAATCCAATGTTTGAAACATTTCTTAGTTTCAATTCAAACAAGTTTACAGCCGTATAGAATGGTCCCAGTGACATTTCAAATGGAATGATTTGATTTATAATTATGCTCGAGGTAATAAAAGTAATAAATTCCAATTATTCCTGGGGAGTCGGATAACACTTAACGTTTTATGGAGAACTAAATGGTGATTCCGAACTGGCTCCCTCCCAAACCGGCTGGGAAAATGTTTAGTCAAACAGGATTACGATCATACTAGTCTTCTAGATTTCTAATTGGATACTATTGATGTACTTTATAACTTTAAAGTTATGATATTACTCGTATGTATAATGCATTTACGTATTTTATGATACTAGATCACATGAATAGTTAGACAATCTGATATTTGATAGCAATTAGAATTATTTAACTATGTTTGATAATAGTATAGTATAGAATCTGATTTTTAAGTTCCATTGCAATGTTCGCATTGCAATATTACCCATCTTTCTTGGTCTGATGAACAAGAGGATCCGTGCTCGAATCTTGACCATGATCAGGGCATAATTCTTTGACATGTTTAGCACCAAAGCATTCTTTGACATGTACAGCACAATCACATATACTTGCATACTTGCACATATACTTTTCGGAGGAGACGATAAGCCGTCGGTCCCGTCTACCTACAAAGTAGTTTTCATCTCTCATCCACATCCCTCTCATTACCCACGCACTTGCCTAAAAGCTCATGTGGGCATCACCTTCAGAAACAAAACTAAAACGAGTAAAATTCTCTCTAGACATATATAGTAGAGTAAACACTATGCATAAGCATTATTATCATGGATGTGGACTGCTCAGAGAAATTATTATTGTAATTAATAAATTTGTGACAAATATGACAAAAATTCAACTTTCATGAACAAGAGAAGTGATCTAGATTCTTGAAGTGAGCTGTTAAGTTACCATAATTCCACTAATAATTTAGGAAAACTTGAATCACTCTAACAATCATAATTTATTATTTTAATGACTAACGTATTCGAAAGTTGAGTTGGAATGATCGTAAACTCATAAATTCCATCAATTTTGTTATGCATGAGGAGAATAGATTCGATTTGCATGATTTTATCGATTAGCATGATCACTGATTAACTAGGAATCAGTTACTAATAATTCTCAGTAACGATAATATAAAAGTCGGAAAATATCAATATGAATTGAGTAGTGAGGTAGTAAAAGTTTACATTAAAAGCTTACAATTCACATTAATTAATACGATTTACACCTCATAGCATTTCATCCTGTTTTCTAACATTAGTCAACACTCAAGTATAGAGAAAACTTACCAACAATAATAATACAACTTGAAAGTAGGGCTATTATCAACCTCTGCATTTTAAGGGGGAGTAGATTTATTAAATAAAAATACATCGACAATAGAAAAGGCAATATGTTGTCTTTTCATTTAATATGGATAAGTACCACAATATCACCTTCACAACCACTTAAAAAGTGGAAAAATTTTTGATTGGTTGAAGATTGAAAGAAAAATGATCATTGATTAGCAATTGAAATTACATGCTCACTCGTTTTAAAATAGTTTTATTTCGAGAAAGTCATGGGATGCAAATCGGGACATTCAGAAATCACCCCAATGTTTAATATTCAATTAATTTGATGCATGAAATACTTGAAGGGTATCAAGAATTTTACATGATTATCATTGATGTTGATGATTTTATTAGTGGAAAGTAACACATTTTCAAAGAGGTGTAAAAATTTATGACTAATATTCAATGAAGCGTAGGAGAATAACTAGATGAGAATAATAATATAAATTTTATGAGATATTATTGAAATTAGGCCAATAAAATACCGGTGGCACAGAACATGGCTTCTGATGTATTTTGAGAATAAAATGGTGTAATTAAGATTCAAATAGATATCCAGCTATCGAGGTCTAGGTGCTTTTTAAAGTTAGAAAATGAGAAGTAAATAATACTCGTGTTTCCCATTGCAGTACTGCGTGAAAATCTAATTATCGAAGATTTATTGGGTGATGGAAACAAGCTGGTGAATGAATTATCAATAATGGCTTCCACTGACTTGTAATTCTTGTTTCAACTGCTAATTTCATGCGATCGCCGCCATTTTGTTTGTATATTACCTCTCACTTTCTTGCTGTTTCCCTCTTTTTCTGCTTCCTTCTTCTTGTTCAAATTCTTAATCTTCGTTTCTCTTTACTCCATTCACTCCACCTACTCCTATCTCACTCTCCTCCTATTACTTTCCATTTTTTATTTTTCATTCATAAATGTTCACCCTTGTTTGTGAGTAATCCGCAATCCTTGTATCAGATACAGTCTTTCCAAGCAAAGAAGACATTCTGGCGAGATGAGAAAATGACTCCAGCTCGGTCAATATTGGTTCAAAAATTACAAATTTGGACTCAAACTGTAGATTAGAATGGTATCTACAATTTGAGAACAGATTTATAACTCCTGAACCAATATTCTCTGAGCTAGAGTCATTTTCACATCTCGCCAGAATGTCTCCTTTGCTTGGACAGACTTTAACAAGGAAATCTTCGAACAACCTCTAAACATGTCTTTAATCTTGTAATAATTTATTCGAACATGTTTGATTCGTCCAATTACACTGCTAGATGTCAGAGGTAGGCTCTTTCAACTGTTGTCTTCTTGTATTTATTTTGAAAAGATTATTTCTTCCCATTCATAGCCATCACTATCATCTTCTTCTGTCCCCCCCCCAACACTCCTGATTGTATTCTCGTATTTTCCTGAATGCATTTTGATTGTTTTTGAATTCGAATCAATACTCGACTTTTAGAAACATATCTTATCTTGCACGCACTAGAATTCCTACTTGCGAGAAAATTTTATAATTTAGCAAGTAAAGTAATATTTTTTATTTTGACATTTTTTCAGCATTAGTTCTGTATAGGAAATATTATTTATAAGCCTTTTTTTATTATGTATACATTTTCTTATAAAACATGTTTCATTTGATGAATTGTATTTTTCAAGTGTCAAAATAAATAAATATATTTGATACTTGAAAACAGTGATTTATACATGTGGATACAGGATACACTCTATAAGAGAGACATTTCATTGATCAAATAATTTCTTATCAGTTTTCTATCTGTCAGTAATAGATTATACACGATTCATAAAAAATCTACTCATATTCTTAATATTTTTCATCGATTGAATAAATTCCTATTTCTCGTCTTTTGTATTCTCACTCGCTATTTAAAATCAAAGAAAGGTTTTCAATCCTTTTTCTTATGCTTGAACACATAAAGCTAACGAAAAAAGTTAGCCCATAGTGTATACGATTTCTTGTACTTAATGTAACCTACTAATAGCAGATACAAAGTATCCATTGTCTCTCCTGATTTTAAAATCATTATCTTGGCTTAGCCAAATGACTACGCTAATCAGCTGTTGTAGTGCACAAGAAGCAGACGAAACCACCTTACTTTTTGGCGTCAGCTGTAGTATGCTCGTTCCCTATGGTTCCCATCTCTACTTCTGCATACAATCCTTGGATAAAACACCACTTTGTAGTCAAATACACACGTTAAAGAGATATGAGCCTAGTGTTAAAGTATATTCAAGTATAGCACTATATTCAAGTACACTTGTTTAAGAGATGTAGGCCTAGTGTTATAGTATGTTAAAGTTTAGCACTATATTGAAGTACACCTGTTATAGTGTTATATAGTGGACCATAAGGTTTATTGCAACTTGTGAAGAAGGTTCACCTAGAGTAGGTTCGCCTAGTCTATAATTCTGCTAGCAGCAATTGAGTGGTGATTCGTATAGTCTGTCCAAGCAAAGAAGACCCTGTGGCAAGATGAGAAAATGACTCCAGCTCGGTGAATATTGGTTCAAAAATATTGATTTGGTCTCAAATTGTAAATCAGAATGTTTCCTACAATTGAGACCAAATTAATAATTTTTGAACCAATATTGACTGGGCTGGAACCATTTTCTCATCTAGTCAGAGGCTCTTCTTTGCTTGAACAGACTGTAGTAGCATAGTGGCTTCATCATTTTTAGTGCACAGTTCATTTGAAGCTATACTCACATCGCATCACATGTACAGCAATATGACCCCTACATAAATATATATCTATTATTACTGTACTGTACTTGGGTATTCACTATCATTATACTTGAGTGTAGAATCTGCCAAGTACAGTAGAACCTACCGCTGGCGGCTCGTGCCCACGAAACAGGTGAAGTGCTGTACAGTAAAAGATACGGGCACTTCACCTGTTTCGTGGGTACGAGCCGCCAGTGGAACCTACTTCATATTACACTTGATACTTTATCGAAGTACAGTAGAACCTAGTTTAACCGTCACCCTCAGGACCGTGACGGATGACCGAATAGTCGGATAACAGACGTAACATGATTTTAAAAGAGAGCTAAACAAAACTCAAAAAATTCAAAGTGAATAATACAAAGTTTCAATAGAAAAAAAATGAATGAAATATCATTTAAAACTTCATAAGTGCACTATACTTTAGTGTAGAAACTTTCGTGATAGAATGAACACAAATAACACGATTTTAAAAGAAAGCTAAACAAAACTGAACAAATTTAAAGTAAAAAATACAAGTTATTCTTATTAGTAAAATAATTGAATATCAACCGAAACATAGTACATTCCTGTGAAAGATTACAAGGCATAGGCCTAATTAGTTTTTGAAAAAGTCTGTCATTTGAAAAAATGTTTTAAAAGTTGATGGTTAATTGAGTTCTTAATGTACTGCAAATTCGCATATATGTTCGAATGGACTTTCCCGAAACTGATCACCTTCTGTAGTATTTTTTTTTTAATTTTCTTCTATAAATCTCTCTGAATATCTTTGTTTGCTATCCATCTCTTTTCCTTTTTCTCTTATATTCTTCCTATTCTCTACTTCAACGATTCCTACTAATTTCTATACAACTAATAAATTAGAAATTTAAAAATTTTATATAAAAACTTGTATTATATGTATATAACTCCTGTAGGCCTACCTATTATAATTTTCTGCTGGACTATTTTCATGCATTCAACTCTAGTGTTGAAGCCTTGAGTGAGTATGCTAGTTAATAGTTAAGCCCTGAGCCTAAGTAGACCTTTAGATGCGTGATTACGTTGATGGTGATTTATATTGCTGCCGTGGGCTTGACATTATTTCCATCTGAGTGACTCTGGGTGATATGGGTAGTTTTACTACTTTACTATCAGCTGTTTTCAAGTAATCATCAAACGTACCTCGGAAATGAGCTAGGAAGAAAATGAAGGAACATAGGATATGATGGAGAGGTATGGAAAGAGAGTAATATAAGATATGAAAAGTATAAGGTTTTTGTGAAGCGTGAAGAGTAAACAAGAGAGTAAATTAAGCTGCATTTTGAAAGTTCAATTATAATTGAACCATGTTGAGTATGAGCCTTGCTGAATGTATCAAATTTAATGAAAATGATGATTGTCTCTTAATTTGATACATTTCAGGGTATGTGTCGAAGCTTCAATATTATTTTTAAATTTTATACATTCGACAGGATACTCAAGACTGATACTTCTAAAGTTTTTTTTTAAAAAATAGGGTAT
Organism: Sogatella furcifera; assembly: GCA_017141385.1. Lineage (NCBI taxonomy): Eukaryota > Metazoa > Arthropoda > Insecta > Hemiptera > Delphacidae > Sogatella > Sogatella furcifera. The sequence goes on from CM029556.1 coordinate 3,782,449, forward strand.
TTGATTTTTTATTTAATTTATCAATTAATTTAAATAGCCCTATATAAGTTTAATAAAGTTCAATACTCAAGACTATACAACATGATACGAAAGGCAATGTAAATTCTGTCCTAGCAAAGAAGACATTCAGGGAAGACGGAAAAATGACTCACGCTCGGTCAATATTGAATCCAAAACTATGAATTTGGTTTTAGATTGTACAGCATAATATTTTTCTACAATTTGAGTTGAAATTTATCATTTTTGAACTAATACTGACCGAGCTGGATCTATTTTCCCATCTTGCCAGAATGTCTTCTTTGCTCAACCAGAGATAATCTTCAGTATAAAATTGTCTTTGATGATACATATTTTGATCAATTCTTATAATATACGTTATTCAAATAAAACAATAAAATTGAAAGGTATCAGTTTCAGGCATGGTAAGTGTGCTGGTTAAGGCATATAATTATCATAACAGCCCAATTTAAGATGGCCAGAAGATTGAATTTCACTTTCTTACCAATGAACAATGAATATTTGTGATATCCTGTATCAATAATATCTCATTCATGAATTCCAACATGATAATTCTAAAATGAATGTATTTCACGCTTAACATAGCACAACTAAGCAGAGAGATATGTGTCATTTTGAGCTCTTGGTCAGTAAAAGTAGTTATTTTACAAGCTCTGTAAAAGTAGTTTATTCTACAAGCCGGACGCTGCAGCGGTCATTAGTGGGTCATTATCATTGATGATTAATGACTTGGTTGATATTTGCCATCTATAATTACCACATATCTCCTGTTAAGCGGCTATCTCTATTCTGGTCGAGCAAAGAAGACATTCTGGCGAGATGGGAAAATGGCTTCAACTTGATCAATATTGATTCAAACCTTATAAATTTAGTTTCACATTGAAGAGCAGAATGTGTTCTTCTAAAATTTGATACCGAATTCATGATTTTCGTACTAATATTGACCGAGCAAGATTAATTTTCTCATCTTTCCTGAATGTTTTCTTTGCTCAAACAGACTATATTTTATTGACTTACTGTACTATATTCATACAAAAGACTATTGAAAAATGAATAAGACTATTGATCTACATTTGGGTGGCTCGTTTTACATATCAATGTTATATTTTTAGGGTATGCTTGCATTGTCAATACATATTCTATGTCGATAATTTCAATTATTATAAGATGGATAATGTATACAAATTCTATGTAAGGTCATTGCATACATTGTTCAATCCAGAACACATCCTATTCAGTTTGTTTATGTAGACATCAAATCAAATAAACGAGTAAATAAATATACTGTAGTAATAATGTATATCTACATAAATATTGAACATAACTGAAGCATTGTAGGCCTACGGTTCTTTATTATCGAATGCACTTGAAAATGAAGTTTGAATGTTCATAGTGTTCCATGGAAGTAAAGAATGAAAATACTGTACTGTACTATTAATAAACGAAACATTTTGCAGGGCATTATCGATTGTTCAATTTTCAGTTATTGATTGCTTTATTTTTTATTTCTACGCTTCAAGAGCACATTGCAGATTGCGCATGAGAAAGAAAAAAATTGAAATCAGAATTTCAATTTCAGAAATCAATTTTTTTTCACAGAAAAAATTGAAATCATCATAAATCTTGCATTTCACTAAAAATATTCATACATGTTTCAGCAAAAACTCGGAAACTCAATCACAAGGAAGTTTAAGATTGCAGCCATTTTCACTGCCCTCCCACTTTACTTGACAAAAACATTCGAAATAGTTCTGAATTAAGCCAGCAGATGACAGTAGCAAAAGGGTGGCTTGCTTCGCACTCCATTGCACAAGCCTTCAAGCTCCGCCTACGCTCTGATTGGCCGACGACATCGGTTTGAAAAGTTTCCAAATTCTACCAGTAGATGGCAGCAGTTGTCGGGTGATGTTTCAGATTCGACTTGGACACGCCTTCATGCCCCGCCTGCTCTTTCCTGATTGGTTGATAGTGCTTTGTGAGTTCTGCCTTAGAAAATGGCTGCTAGTGAGAAAATGGTGGATGATATACAACTCACACAACGTAATACTGATTAACCATTCAGTATTCACTATCTTACACTGATGCAGCTCGGTTAATCTTTTCTTCAAAAACTATAAATTTGAACTCAAATTGAAGACCCGAGTGCTTTCTACAATTTTAGACTGAATTAATAATTTTTGAACTAAAATTGACCGAGCTGTAGTAACTTTCCCATCTTGGTAGAATGTCTTCTTTGCTTGGGCAGTCTATACTAGGCCTACTATCAAATATCATATTATAGCATAAAATATTACTATTATACTAATTACTCTGGAATGATCTTCAATAATATAATCGAAATCAATATGACGCCGCCACATCAATCTCAAATAAAGTTTTCCTCCTATTACTTCGAAATCGTTTCGGAGAATCTGAAATCTCTCAAGACTAGCATTCAGTCTGGCAGTTGGCATCATTCATAAAACCGGTAGGCGTCGTATGTGTTATGCTACTATTAATTCCAAGCGAATTGAATGCTAAACAGATAATTATTAATACTCCCCCAACTGTAAACTGTATTAATTTCTCCGCCAACTGAAAATTATTATTGTACTGCGTTCAAAACATACACGAGTCTCCATAATTTATGCAAATCGGAGCGGTAGTAGTCTGTCCAAGCAAAGATGACATTATGGCAAGATGGGAAAATGACAACAGCTCGGTCAATATTGTTCAAAAATTATAAATTTCAACTCAAATTGTAGATCAGGATGTTCTCTAGAGTTTGAAACGAAATTTTTTATTTTTCAACAAATATTGACCAAGCTGGAGTCATTTTCCCATCTGGCTAGAATGTCTTCTTTGCTTGGACAGATTTTAGTTTATTCAGAAGTATTTTAGCGTAATTTACTCGGATTTATTGCAATACTACCCGGCATCACATAAAATACTGAATTAACATTTATGAAAACGTGGCCTCGTATCTCACGAGATGTGTCGGAGTTTAGGCTCAACTTTTGAAATAATTTAAACTGTTTCTTTCATGTTTTGTTCTTTGTCTTCTTTCATCTTTTCCTCACTGATCTTCCACTTTATTCTCTCTCTTCTCCTATTTTTCCTTTCCGTTTCTCCTTACTCTTTTCCTATTTCCCTTCAATTTTCTGTTTCCCTCTACCGTAATTTCTACTTAATTTTCCATTCTACTTTGTATTCTACCTCTTTTACTCTTCCACAAATTCCTCCAGTCCACTTTCTATTCTACTTCATATGCTTCCACTCCACTTCTTTCAATTCTTCGTTGTCACGTTCTCTTTCTTTTCCCCTAACTTTCTCAAATTTCCACCACTGTCTTTAATCTCCTCCGTCTCTTCCTATAGATTCCTCTTCTCCTTTCCCCATCTCATTCTCCAACGCAGTTATGATTTATTTCAATTTTCTAATTCTGATCATAATTCTCCCTTTCTTGAAAAATGAATGAAAATCAAATACCCTTTTAAAAACTTAAAAATTATTAAAACACAGACATGTTTCGGGACAGCAGCCCATTATCAATGTGGATAAAATAATAATGAAATAAGTAAACAAAATTAAAAATTAAAAATATAAGTCTAAATAATATCTTATTACTTATTTCATTATTATTATTATCCACATTGATAATGGGCTGATGTCCCGAAACATGTCTGTGCACTAATAATTTTTAAGTTTTTAAAAGGGTATTTGATTTTCATTTATTTTTCAATTATTTTAAATGGCCCTAAGTTTTAAAGTTCAGTTTTCTCCCTTTCTTTCCTACCTCTTCTTCTTCTCTTAATTCTCCTTATTCCTTCTATCATTTATCATTTTTCTTCTCAATTGTTTATTATAACTCACTTGTTTATTTGTTGTTTTGTTATTGTTGTTGCTTATTATTTGTTGTTTATTTTCTTCTCACTTATTATTACTTCAGTTGTTATTCATTCCTATTTTTCCAATTTCCAACACTATTCTTGTTTTCTTTCCTTCCACCCTTCTTCTTCTTCATCTTCAGTGAATTATTAATTCATTCTGCACCTCATAGCTTGTTATTCCAGCAGTTTCTGTTTTCTTCTTCTTGTTCATCACTAGAATCTTCTCCTCCTCCTCCTCCTCCTCCTCCTTCTCCTTCTCCTCCTCCCTCTATTTCTCACTTTCCACTTTGCCTCTTCCTTCTTCCCTCACTTCTGCTCTCAACCATCCTCTTTCAACATCTTCTAACCTCCTTTTTCTTATTTGCTGAGAATAAATTAATATCGAATGTTGAGATCGGCTTAGAAGAATTCAAAACATAGATTATATTCTGAATCCAGCTACAACAGACTCACAAATCAAGATTTCCGGAATCATTCTATTGTAAGTTGGTTTAAGCTGACATAAATAATAATATCTATTAGCAATTCTCTCTCTGTATGCAGTAGCTCATAAATTTATAGAGAACTCAAATAATTGAGAGAGTTATGTTTGCTAGTGCATATATTCGCTAATATTTATCACTAGTACAGTCGGAACCGCTTCTAAAGGATCGCAAATTCGAGCAATTGAAATATTTCAAAGGATTTAATTTTTGCAAGCACAGTAGCCTATAATACGTCTTTTATCATGCCGTGTTTTCACTAGAAATTGAACATTTAGAGAAGATGCAAATTATCAATATTTGAATTCGTAACACATTTGAATTTCAATGGATGTTAGCTGTTTATGATGTTATTTCTTAGAGAGTTCAAGAGAAAAATCTGTGAAATTCACTACAAATCTCCCATGTGAGTTATGAGAGATATGTAGGATATTTGAATCTGAATACACTCCGACAGTGTTCGGTTTAGGATGATAGTATTCCAAAGGAAATTTAATGAAATTTTTAAAAATTCTTCAAGAGAGCAACTATTTCCCACGAACTAGAAGGTCTGAAATTATTCAAGTAAAAGTTGTTGCTTCTTCAACTTCAACGATGTGTTCGGTAACATCATAAAATAATATATTCAAGTAGGTGGTTTCGTGATACATGAAGAGCAGCTGTGTGTTGGATATTTAGGGATATACAGAGTGTTTCAGGAGGAATGTGCAATACTTCTCAGGCTGATTCCACACACCAAGTAGACAAAAAAGTTCCATGGGACCAACCCCCAAAAACGCTTTGTTACCGAGATAACAATGGCGGAGAATTGAGATTTTTAAAAATATATTATTTTTGTACATATTTTAGAGGCTTTAGTGAGGTTCTAAAATAATCAATTCCTATGTAAAATTAGCTGAGGAATTCAATGAAACCAGTTCCAACTTTGTAACTTTAACGGTTATTGAGATAATTGGAGAAATATGCTGAAAAACGCAATTTTTCAACAATAAGGGTTATAACTGGATAAGGAATCATAAAATTGTATTTTTTATTGATGGAAGTTGAAGAGAGTCGGATTCTAAAGAAAAAGTTTAATGGCGGCGATTGTGTAAATCTTACCCAAATCTCAGAAATAGCGATCAAAAATTGCAAAATCGCTACTAAACACAAATTCATCACTTGTTTTGTCAATTTTGCGATTTTTAATCGCCATTTCTGAGATTTGGGTAAGATTTCCACAGTTGCCGCCAGTTTACTTTTTCTTTAGAATCCGACTCTCTTCAACTTCCATTTATAAAAAATACAATTTTATGATTCCTTATCCAGTTATAACCCTTATTGTTGAAAAATTGCGTAATGTAGCATATTTTTCCAATTATCTCAATAACCGTTGAAGTTACAAACTTGGAACTGGTTTCATTGAATTTTAGCCACTGAAGTTTTCAAGTTGTTCGCCCATGACTTGAAAAAGATTGATGTCCATGAAAATTTAATACATGATACGAAGAATACGTTACAAGAATTATTTACAAGCTGCAGGGCTAACCTAATACAACTGAATTGTTTAATTTGATACGATATCAATAAAATTATGGGTAATATGATACAAATGAAGGAATTTGTAACATCTTCTATCTTATTGAGTCATTTAACGTAGGTCCATCAGAAAAAAATTCTACCCTTCTAAACCATGTACACCGCACACAGTTCAAATGTATTTAAATAAAAATACACTCAAGCTCTAGGCCTATACCACAGGACACAGATACCCATTTAAATTAAAAATTCGTACACAACCCTTATTCTTATTCAAAATAAAATGAACTAACTAGTTACTAGTTACTTGAAAAGTTACTGAAAAGACTAGTATTTAGAAGAAAAAGTTAGGAATAAAAGTAATATCACACACGTTCCCATACATGTGCCAAGTGTAAACATAGCTCAACTTACCTTCAGCCTGTTTACATTCTAACAGCTCAATTATTGCTCTCAAAGATGTCCTTGAACACTGAGTTAAGGCCTCCATTAACTCACGTAGCCAATAACTCATCTCCGAATTAACTAACTAGTCGTCACAACCACTGAGGACGGAAAACTATGTGTCACAACTTAATGTAATCACGTAGCTAGAGCTAAAAACAGTACACTGAAAAATTAACCTTTGCCGTTGCGGCTAGCTAAAAACAGTACCTGTGCACTGAAAAATTAACCTTTACTATGATAAATGACGCAGAACATACCCTAATTCATGTAACTTTCGAATGAACCTGAATTAAATTGTCGTAGATATTAGTAATTTGTAACATAGAACTCCTTTCGTATAGGTAATTCAATGTTCTCTAATACGGAAGTTACATTTATTCGAGTATAATTTATGTGTGATGAGAAATATCTGCTCGCTAATAATTAGATTAGTTGGATCATTTATAAAATCTACACGGTACACTGAGTTGTTGTTATTAATTTAGAGCCTAAAGCCTATTCAGGCTTACAAACTAGAGCCTATTTAGGCTTACTAAACTGTCATCAAGTAGGCGAAACCGCTGGTCACGTGATTTAAATCACATAATTAATGGCGCCAGTTGTAATGAGAGGTTCCTTCTGACATAATATCAAATAATATCTGCTATAATTACTGACTTTTTAATTAATTATTAATTCTGTATCGTTCAAGGTAAAATAACCTACATGTTATGTGTTTCTACGCTTGAGATAAACGCTACTGATAAGCACTGTCGGCTCGTAGGCTAATCACGAAACAGGTGAAGTGCCCGTAAAGCACTTCATCACTGTACAGCACTTCACCTGTTTCGTGTGCACTAGTCGCCAGTACTGATAAGCTAATTCTGATGAATATATTACGAGCAGAGCATGCTTCATCAATTACTTTTTATCATTCATTTACGGGGTTGAAATGAATGGAATATGTATCAAATGCTATGCTTTTCAACTCTTGTTGAACCAGTGATAAAAAATAAAACACACTAAATAGTAAATTGCACTAAAAACAGCAGTCAATATTCCGCCATAGTTTGCTGAATGTTTTTAAAGAATTAGAGCTAAATTTGAACCTTATTAATTCAAGCTTATAGCTAATCCTTATTAATCTTGTAAGTTGTAACCAAATAGCTCTAATATATCTCACAAAAAAGCTTTGGATAGTATAGCTGACGAGTGATGATAAGAAGTTAGGTGGTTTTGTCTGTCTCTTGTTCGTGATGTAACCTACTAACAGCTGATGTGAAGCATCTATTGTCTCATCTGATTTCAAGAACATCATCTTGGCTAGGCGTAGCTAAATAATAACAATTCTAATTGACAAAACCAGCTGTTGTAGGGCACAGGAGCAAATAAAACCACCTCAACTTTTGGCTTCAGCTGTATCGGCCATATCGTAATGTGAGCAAATCAGAGTTGCAGTCAGAACGACCTCTAATTTCAGTTCGCAATGCTATTGGTCGCCCCACCAAGTCCAACCCATTGTAATGTAAGCCAATCAGAGTAGAAAAGAGTCAGACCGCCTCAAAATTCACCTCGCATTGCTATTGGTCGCCCCACCAAGCCCCACCCACAGCCTGGCCACGCCTCCACCAATCACAAGCCAACAAAGCTCAATACTGAAAGACGACAGTTCAGTTAGTTCATCCAACTTTGTTCATAGATGGCATTGAATACATTTTCTATTCCCAATGAAGATCAGTCCATTGTTTGTTTTCAGATAATGTTGGATTTTTTATTCATAATATTTTAAGCATTTTATGCTATAGTTGTAGCTGTATGAGAGCAAAAACTATGTTAATTAATAAATCTGTAGATAATTCCAATTAATTCTCTAGTCTGTGATGATAGGTACATTCATGCTTCCACTATACTGTATGTGTTTATCAATTATCGTTTATTTTATTGTACAATTATTATACATCAGCTATGTTGTTTTTCATTTTAAACAATTATCAAAGTACCCTTTTTCAATTATTTCTCCAATGCATTACATGTTTCGACTATTTATAGTTATTTTCAAATGCGAATGAACAAATAAACAAATTAATTCTATAATAAGTAGGCCTACTGTTTATAAGCTATGTTTATTGAAATTATTGTTTAATAGGATACCATGTTCGTTATTTCAAGTAGGTTAATGGATAGCTGAAATTATTGAGCTGTTTAATTGTCATTATTTAGTTATTAATAAGGGGACTATTCAAATTATCCATTTCATGCATATTAGTGGATTAAAGCACTATAATCGAAGACCATTTAATTAATCTGGACATTAATGAATCATTCTTGCATCTTGAGGCATCAATAAAATCAATGAAGGGACCTCACCAATCCTCCATCGTAAAACTAAAATATTATTGATAGACTAAAATTATAGCTACGTAGACAAACAAGCATATAGCTGAAGCCAAAAAGTTGGGCTGTTTCGTCTGCTCCTTGTGCGCTCCAACAGCTGATGTTGTCAATTAGAGTAGTCATTTAGCTACCTAACCCCTGAATGATTTGTTTTGAAATCAAAAGAGACGATAGATGCTTCAAATTAGGATAACCAGCTGTTAGCAGGTTACATCACGTATAAGAGACAGACGAAACCGCCTAACTTTTTGCTGACAGTTATTTTAACTAAATAAAGCATACTGTTCAATAACAGGTAAATATAGTATCATTGTAGGTCCCTATCAATTATTACTATTACCTCTATCTTATAACTGTATTAAACACTTTATTCCAATACTTATTTCTTATACGTATCTCTGAGTTTACCAGAGATTGATAATGGTGTAACAACCGAAACCGGTATCTCGATTTTGTAATAAATCAGTGGTTTGACAACATCTTGTCTTTTCATCTACTTCATTCCAAGCTACTTGAGTTTTCTATACACATGATCTAATAAGGTAGGTTCTAAAAGGTAGGCCTTTAATTTTCACAACAATAATGACTGATTTTACAATCAGGATAGATACAATCAATCACTAACCACAGATAAGACGGTATTCCTAGTGATAAGGGTCACTATAACATCATAGAGTAACTAGATCAATTAATAATACAACTCTAATACTCTTTGCTAATATTTACAATCTTCATTCCCATCAATTTCCTAGTCAACGTAGCTTAACTCTTTATTGAGAATGACATGAAATTTATTGATACGACTAATATCATGATGGATACCCGTAATAAACTATTGAATAATATTGTCAATGCCATTGATATTGCAAGCAATAACAATAAGAAGGCCAAGGCCTTCTACCAATGTATATGCTTTATATGAGGTTGTCCAAAGTTGGTTTCAATTTTATTTGATGACCTACTAACGAACTTTATTGAGATTTTGATTGATTGCCATCACTTCAAAAGAGTTTGTTTGATAGAGGTTTCTGCCGGTAATTTGAATGTTAGTTTTTGATTGCATACAGTTTAATATTAAAAATAAATTAAAATCAAACACCCTTTTAAAAAACTTTAAAATTATTAGAACACAGACATGTTTCGGCACATTAGGCCATTATCAATGTGCCGAAACTTGTCTGTGTTTTAATGAGTTTAAAGTTTTTTAAATGGGTGTTTGATTTTCATTTATTTTTCAATTATTTTAAATAGCCCTAAGTTTTTAAGTTCAGTTTAATATTAATTTTGTTGAAGATGGGTTTAGCCATTTCAAGGGAGACAATACTGAATTGAACTCACTACACCCAACACCACTGGCGGCTCGTATCCACGAAACAGGTGAAATGCCCGTTTATTTCACTGTACAGCACTTCACCTGTTTCGTGGGCACGAGCCGCCAGTGCCTAACACTGGAATTATTGACGATTATTTTCCCCCGATCCCTTTCAAAATAAAAACATAAAAGATATGACAAAATCCCGTTCACTTACTAGACAACACTATTGGTCATTACGGTACCCTTCATTCTTTCTATTTATGGTACACTTCTATCCCATAGTAATTACGGTATATTATAGTTCCACTATACTTCAACTTGTGGGTCCCTCTGAACTCTCTACTACAACTTGTATGTACATTTACTGTAATAAGTTGTGTATGACTGAGAGTAATTATTATGCATGACTGGAGACACTCACAATGTAGTAATAAACTTTTCCAATGAGATATTAGAGTTGAAAAGTTCTCTACTCGGTTAATAACAGTAGGAGCTCGGTTACCTATAATTTGATCTCTAATGAACCGTGCTATTCCATTCCTGGACTTTTTATTCACTTATTCTAAGAAATTGGAAATGATATTCCAACACTTATTTAAAATGTATTGAAAAGATCATTAGCGAAATCTATAGATTGTATATAAATAGAATGAATTAATGAATGAATGAATCGAATAAATGAATATAGACTATATTCATTAATTTTGAGATCATGACAATAATTTGTAATATCAACATATTGTGTTTTTCAAAGTGAAAATTGTAATGTGAATTTGTATCATCTTTCATTTACCATGTAAACATCATCATTCACTCACTCATCCTCATCCATGACCTTTGCTTGAAATACTCACTATCAATTCCTAATATTGGAACAATGAAAAAATGAATGTAGATTATAGTCATAATTTTTGAGATCATGATAATGATTTTATTCGCAAATAAAAATCTATTTGTGAGATGAACACTATAGGCCACTTGAATGAGGCCATGGCCTTAAAAGTGGCAGCTATGTAGAATAGGGGAAACGGTCCATTTGAAAGAATTGAGATCAATTTCAAATCAGCTGCTTCAAAGGATGCATTTCTTGTGGGCGTTCTCACATTTGACTTGCTACAAATAATGGCTATCTCAAGACATAATCGTCTATTTTCAATATTTTATACTAATTTCAATTATAATCTAGTACAAAAAACCCAAGAGGAATTCTGTAAGAGAAGTTTACTGGTCATTATGTTCTCTTTTGTCATGAGTTAATGGTAAAATCATGCAAGCCATTTAGCATCACTTTTTATCACAATTTTTAACTTTTTTTTCATCCATAAACTACTACAAAATAAGAAAATGTAAATTATGTTGCATTTATAGCATAATAGCATATTATTAACTACGGTACTATCGGGAAAATTTTCGGCACTTGATGATATATGGAAATATAAATACAGCTCACTGCAAACACACAAGTTTATCTTATGTTGGCAGTGTCAAAAATGTATCAGATAAAAATGTTTTATTAAGTGACAATTTTGTGTTCTGTTTATTGCTATTTAATTCAAATTATTTTGTAAATTGTTTTATCTTATAGATATAAAATATGTTTTTTTGGCAAATGAAAATTCATTCTTTCATTCATTATTTCATGAAAACTATGCTTAAGGACAGAAAAACCAATTCAACGAGCATGAGTTGTAACTATACTACAGAAGATTGAAGATTGTACCTACAGTGAAATATTGCCATTTTATCAGGCTAGGACCATTGATTACAGGGGCCTATGGATGAAACAATAAATTTCGCAACTTGAGAGTGAGAAATAGCAATTGGAAATAAATCTGAATAAAATAATTGAAGAAAAATGTGTTTTTCTCGAAACTTGACCCATACTCCAAAGAAATTCTAGTTATTGAATTCATTCCAGCAAAAAGTATTATTCTGGTGGATTTTTTAGCATAAAACTATGAATGAGTGATTGCTTATTTTCATCAATGATGTGTTTTACAACAACTATATCGGTAGACTATTATAGTATGTCCAAGCAAAGAAGACCCTCTGGAAAGATGGGAAAATGGCTCCAGCTCGGTTAATATTGGTCCAAAAATTGTCAATTCGATCTCAAATTGTAGGATACCACTTGATCTACTATTGAGACCACATTTATAATTTTTGAACAAATATTGATTGAGCTGGAGTCATTTTCCCATCTCGCCAGAGGGTCTTCTTTGCTTGGACAGACTATAGCTCTGCAACCAACAAGTCATTTAGTACATGGACACAGGCTTTACAGCCCGCCTTGGGCTGAATCTTAGTTAAAACATAATTCACCCTTTAACAATTGCTAGATAATGAGCTCTGTAACTGTAACCTTGAACAGTTATTTACGAATTTATGTGGATGTATAGTCTGTACTGTCTGTATAGACTATACCAATCATGGTGACTTATGAGAACTATCGGGAACAAGCTAATCATTTTAATACTCCATTACATTATCGTGCAATTAGTCTGAAAACCCTAATAAACTAGTTGATCAATGAAATGAAAGGTTTTTAGGCCTCCGCTAACATACTGGATTAGGCATGAATACTTCCCATTTGAGTGCCTAGTTTAGCATGAATACTCTTCCTAATTGAGTAAGGAAGAATATTCAGATGCTCAGGTATTGGTTGAACAGACGTTAACTTGAAGAACAGAGAAAAAGACTAAGAACAATGAGGCAAAGATCGAGAAGAGGCAGAAGAAGAAAATTGTGAAGGAGAAGAAGAAGAAGAAGAAGAAGAAGAAGAAGAAGAAGAAGAAGAAGGAGGAGAAGAAGAAGAAGAAGAAGAAGAAGAAGAAGAAGAAGAAGAAGAAGAAGAAGAAGAAGAAGAAGAAGAAGAAGAAGAAGAAGAAGAAGAAGATAGTGGAGAAAAAGTACCTAACTAGTTATCAAGCTATAGTAATTGAGTGAGTCGAATTTTCGACAAATTGAAATAATCTAGCACAAAGTAATCTATATCTATAAAAGCGAAATGGCACTGACTGACTGACTGATTCATTCATTCATCACCTGAACTAAAAATCCACTAAACCGAATGCGTTCAAATTTGGCAGGCATGTTCAGTTGGACGTTTAGACGCGCGCTAAGAACGGATTTTAGGAACTTTTCAAGGATACGCCAAATATTCAAGTTTTTCTATAGTTTTTCGGCGTTTTCTCAATTTTTTCAAGAAACAATCGGTAGAAAATGTTTATATTTGGTAGGTAGGTTCAGATACGGTCTAGAAATGTTGTGTTAAGATATTTTTGAATTCCGTTCAAGATTAAGCCAGTAATCAGGTTTTTAAAAATTGTAGATATATTGCGGGTTGCATATCTTCCGCCTTGATATGACCAATCCTTACTGTAAATTCAATGGTTCAGCGATCACAGATAAACTAATCTGGAAGATATTGAATCAAGTTTCAAACTAAGTCCGATATAGTTCCCAAGGTTACGCTCAATATTAGCGTTTTACTATTTTTTGGAATTTTCGGAGTTTTTCTTGGATTAAATTCAATGGTTCAGCGAGATTAGATTAGATTAGGTAAACTAATTTGGAAGATATTGAATATTGAATCAAGTTTCAAACTATGTCCGATATAGTTCCCAAGGCTACGCTCAATATTAGCGTTTTACTATTTTTCAGAGTTTTTCTTGGATTTATCGAGAATAAATTACTAGAAAATATCGAAATTTGGTGAACAGGTCCAGATTAGGTCTAAAAATGCTGTGTTCAATAAGTTTTGAATCCCTTCTGAACGGAGCGAAGCGAGCCTGTTTGTCTCAGCTTACACTGGCACAGCTTATGCAGGCGAGCGAAGCGAGCCTGTTTGACTCACTGACACTGATACTGTCGGGGGTCCAGGGGGCGGAGCCCCCTGGCTAGGCGGAGAAGGCGAGCGAAGCGAGCCTGCCGGCTAGTCTCTATATATGAAAGCGAAATGGGACTGATTCATTCATTCATTCATTCATCACCAGAACTAAAAATCCACTGAACTGAATGCGTTCAAATTTGGAAGGCGTGTTCAGTTGGACGTTTAGACGCCTGCTAAGAACGGATTTTGAAAACTTTTCAAGGATACGCCAAATATTTTAGTTTTTCTAAAGTTTTTCGAGGTTGTCCTAATTTTTTCGTGAACCAATCGGTAGAAAATGTTGATATTTGGTGGGCAGGTTTTGATAAGGTCTAGAAATGTTGTGTTTAAATATTTTTGCAATTCGTTCAAGATTACGCCAGTAATAAGGATTTCATAATTGTAGATGTGTTGCGGGTTACATATCTTCTGCCTTGATACGACCAATCCTAACTGTAAATCCAATGCTTCAGCGAGATTATAGATGAACTTATTTTGAAGATATTGAATCAAGATTCCAATGTACTTTACTTTGCAAAGAGTTATCTTTGAACCGGCAGGAAATGTTAAAATTAGGTAAACAGGTCCAGATTAGGTGTAGAAATGCTGTGCTCAATAAATTTCAAACCCCTACTGGACGGAATTTGTAGGCGAGCGAAGTGAGCCTGTTTGTGTCAGCTGACACTGACAGATGTTTTGCAGGCGAGCGAAGCGAGCCTGTTTGACTCACTTTTACTGCCTATACTGTCGGGGGTCCAGGGGGCAGACCCCCCTGGCTAGGCGGAGAAGGCGAGCGAAGCGAGCCTGCCGGCTAGAAAGTACTGTATGTACTGCACAGTGTATAATGGCCAATGAGTATCAAGTATGTATGACTCTGTGCTCTCTTCTATAACTATAAACTTTTATAGAGTTCACTGCATGATAAACTAACATATTATTATGTATCAAGCTTGTATAAAGAAATTTATTATGAGCTTTTTCAATGTTCCATCAGGAATTCTTAGTTGGGAGTAGCTAGTAGAAATTGTCCAAGCAAAGAAGACCCTCTGGCAAGATGCGAAAATGACTCCAGCTCAGACAATATTGGTTCAAACAATATTTATTTGACTACAAATTGTAGATCAGAATGTTTCCTACGACTGAGACCAAATCAAAAATTTTGAAGCAGAATTGACCGAGCTGGAGTCATTATCCCACCTTGCCAGAGAGTCTTCTCTGCTTGGACTGACTGTACACATGCTCTCAAAAGAGAATTTAAAATTGTAATTCAACATCAAGCTTTAAAAGCTCCGCCCCTAGTGTAGCCAGATGGAGCAGAGAAGACATCCTGGTAAGATGGGAATATGACTCCAGCTCGGTCAATATTGGTTCCACAATTATAAATTTGGTCTTAAATTGTAGTAAACATTTACTTCTACAAATTGAGGTAGAATTCATAATTGTGTAACCAATATTGGTTAAGCTGGTGTCATTTTCCCATCTTGCCAGAATGTCTTCTTTGCTCGACCAGATTATAGTAGGCCTGTGGTACCACCCATGCTTTTTTAGATAGTTGCAATTTGTCACTCCCTTATTTGTGACCTGGATTCGGTTGTTTACATGATCAACCAATTAGAGAACAGTATTGTTTGTAGCCTAATGTTGGGTGGTAATTAATGCGTTCAAGTTCAACTGAATATTCATTACATGCTTCATTATTGTTTGATTGTAACATGTTAATTTTCATACAGGTTTGGTTAGGTCCTCTGATTTCGATTAATGTTTTTTTATTACTTATCGAATTTTTTTACTTAATAATTACTCATCGTATTTTAGAAGAACCATCGTATAGTAGAAGTTACATCTAGCCTACTTATTTACTCTGGTGAATAATGATATGCAACACTTTTTGAGTAGTTGTGAAGGTGATATTGTGTTAGTTATCCAAATTAAATGAAAAAACAACACGTTGTCAAACCACTGATTTATTAAAAAATCGAAATCCGATTTCGGTTGTTACACCATTATCAATCTCTGGTAAACTCCCAGAGTTTATTATCAATCTCGCAATCTTTCACATTATCAATCACTCAGTTTACCAGAGATTGATAATGGTGTAACAACCGACACCGGTATCTCGATTTTTTAATAAATCAGTGATTTGACAACTAGTTGTCTTTTCATTTAATATGCAACACTTATTTTGTTTCGAATAAATTTGTTTTTGTTTGAAGACATTCGAAGAATTTGAAAAGTTCAGTGAATTTATTATTGTTGGAATGTTAGAAATATAACGAAATATCCATGGAGATTATGCTAGGCCTATACGATTATGGAACATTTGTAAACTATGAGAATTATTCTCTAAATACTATCAAGAGCTCTCAAGCCAAACCAACTTCCACTAAATCCTAGTATAGGCTGTTCAAACAAAGAAGACCCTCTGGCAAGATGGAAGAATGACTCCAGCTCGGTCAATATTGGTTCAAAAATTTAAAATTCGGCCTCAATCGTAGGAAACATTCTGATCTACAATTTGAGACCGAATTAATATTTTCTGAACCAATATTGACCGAGCTGGAGTCATTCTTTCATCTTGCCAGAGGGTCTTCTTCGCTTGGACAGACTATATGTGGGTGAGAAAAATGGCCGACAAATAATACAAGAGTTCCAAAATTGATCATACTTTCTTTGATGCTTTGTTATTTTAATCTGATTGCAATTTCCATTTGTTGAATGAAGCCGTCTGTCATCCTGCCTCTTTTATGTACCATTTTCGGCTTGCCTTGTTTCTTATTCAGTTCCGTTCATTCATCCTGTATTCTGATTCATCTCATCAAAATTCTCATGGAGTGGCTGAAATTAATTCGCCTTTTGACAAAACAATGCTTCGAGAATCTCTTGACGACCGACTCAAGATTAGAATACAGACAGTGACCCATTTATGGGACTACATAGTATAATTCACGATACTAGAATACATGATATTCCATGGTACTAGTCAACTATAGTATCCGTGTTATAATCTAATTGATGTAACTTGTAATTAGTGTAACACGTATAGAACAAGTGAAACAACGTGTTCCAAGTCGAAAGTTACATGAGAATTAATCAAATTTTTAGCACTGTATTATATTTTCTAAAGTTGATCAGTTAATTAATACAGTATTAACTTGGATAAGAGAGAAAATATAATTTTAAAAAATTATCTGTGGTGTCGCGGAATCTTATTCTCGGTCTCTCCTCTCTCTCTCTCTCTCTCTTATCTCGCTCTCCTCTATTATCCTTCCTCTTCCTCTCTCTCCTCATAAACCTCTAGTTTTTTTCTCCTCTGATCTAAAATACCCAGTAGACTATTCACCTAAAAAAATATTTCCTCCCAAGAACAACTCTAATTTATAACATTATTCTTCCTTATTTCATTCTTCTTTTTTCGTATTTCTCCTCTTACACATCATCTTACTTATATTTCACCTCGTTCTCCTCCTCCTCATCTTCCTCCTCCTCCTCCTCCTCCTCCTCCTCCTCCTCATCCTCCTCCTCCTCCTCCTTCTCCTCATCTTCCTCCTTCTCAGAAGAAGATGAAAAACAGAAAATGGCTGTGTACTTTTTTGAACAACGGAAACGTTTAGCAACAATCGGTCTGTGCGATTCATTTGCGCCCACAGTCTCATTCTTTGATGGAACAATATAGCGTGGCTCGATCTTCAATAGCGATTCTGAATAAATTTCAAGTGTTTATTCTTCGATTTGGATGCAATTTGTGTTTATTAGTACGCCCACTATTGTAATTCTCAACTCATCTGCAGCATCAATTCAAAACTATCTTTTTATTATTTTTCGTGCTGCCATCATATTATAGGTGACGCCAAAAGTAAGACGATTTTGTCTGTCTCTTGTACTTGATGTAGCCTACTAACAGCTGATGCGGAGAAATTATTGTCTCTTCTGATTCCAAGAACATAATATAGGCATATAGCTAAATGACAACTCCAATTGTCAACATCAGCTGTTGAAGCGCCGAAGAAGCAGACGAAATCGCCAAACTTCTTGGCGTCAGCTGTCATAATCGGCAGTGGTTTATAGCTCTCATGATTATTGAAGTTTTCAGTGAACAGGGTGATAAACCACATTTCGGTAATTGCTACAAAATTTTCAACTGGTGTGGTTTTTAAGTCCATAAAAAATTTCGTCAATGAAAACTGAATAAATCCATAAATCAATAAGAAATCAATAA
Organism: Sogatella furcifera; assembly: GCA_017141385.1. Taxonomy (NCBI): domain Eukaryota; kingdom Metazoa; phylum Arthropoda; class Insecta; order Hemiptera; family Delphacidae; genus Sogatella; species Sogatella furcifera. Next base: position 3,800,558 of record CM029556.1, read on the forward strand.
AATCCATAAATTATTATTTGAGTAGTCACTTGGAGTTCTCAGGAACTTGCTACGTAGCTCTGTAAATCTGCATCTCATAATTACATAGTGACTTTTGAAATATTACTCTTGCAAATGTGCATGAGCGTGCATTACTGGATTTCACGTGAAACCACTTCATGATTCATTACCTCTAGTCTGTCCAAGCAAAGAAGACCCTTTGGCAAGATGAGAAAATGACTCAAGCTCGGTCAATTTTGGTTAAAAAATTATCAATTCTATCTCAAATTGTAGGAAACAATTTGATCTACTACTAAGACCACATTTTTTAATCTTGAACTGATAATATCGACCAAGCTGGAGTCATTTTCCCATCTTGCCAGAGGGTCTTCTTTGCTTGGACAGAATATACTAGAACATCTTCATAATATCCTGGGTAATATAAATATAGTTTCAGACCTAGTAACCAAATCATATATATGTACTAATAATGCATATAGTAGTGTGCATGTAGTTTTTGAATAAGATATCATATGAGTCAACACCAACTATGCAAGTTAAAATGATTTATTATTGAGGGCGTACCTCTGACTACGTAACCAGAAGGGTAAAAAATGATTTATTACCTCAGATCAATTGAAATATAAAGTATGATCATGAATTATTATTTCATTTCAACGACTAAGTGAATTACTAGCGCATACTTCAATTCTGTTATCAAAAGTTTCAATCTGAATATCGTAATTTCGCGGATATTTATTACCTCGCTTAGACGTATATAGCGATGAAAGTTTAGAATAATAATGGTATGTGCTTCGAGAACTTAAACATTATAATTAGTATCAACGTGGAACATTATTCAAATGCTGTTTTGAAAAGTATTTGATTGAGAATAATTCGAATAATATGAATATTGAGATCTAGGTTTTGATTTTGTGTGAGCTAGAACAGGGAAGTGGCTTATTATTTCATCATTTTCTTATGGTTTAGTTTTATCATAGAAAAATAGAACTCTTAAATAATAGGAATAATAGGATCTTCTTTGGTTTCATTAATGAAATCAGATTCAATAAATCTAATAATTTGATAATTATTTATACCAATTGAGAAAATAAAAAATAAGAATGAATACTTCAGTGCTGAACTCAAGCTGAGAAAGAAGGATTACTTACAATTTCCGAAACATTTTCTATCCCAAGCGAAATCTACAGCAACCAAGGAACAATACCGAATTATCGCCCTCTATCTGCATTATATTGTTAGCACAAAACAGCTGACGGCAATTTGGTAAAGGTCAAGCATTGAGAAGCATGTACAATTATTTGATTATCTCCAATCGAAATTACAACCTGCACAGCTATTGTTTCAAGCTGCCTCTATCCGAATCAACATCGCACAGAGAATAATGGAATAATGATAATCTATCACACTTTAGTCAGTTCAAGCGAAGAAGACATTCTGGCAAGATGAGAAAATGACTCCAGCTCGATCAATATTGCTTCAAAAATTATAAATTTAGTCTCAAATTGTATAAAACACTCTGATCTTCAATTTGAGACCAAATTTATAATTTTTGGACTAATATTGACTGAGCAGGTGACATTTCCCATCTCGCCAGAATGTCTTCTTTGTTTGGAGAGACTATACACAGTTTGTGAGCGAGAATGATTGCCAATTTATGTAAATTTTCTGACAGCTTTTGAATGCTAAATTGAACATAATCGTTTTGTATCAAGTTTGTAAGGAGGATGCTCTTTTTATTCCTCCTTTTCCCAGGTATGTTCTGGTGTAGGTGTTTTGTCTTCCTTTCTAAAAGACTTGCTCTCTGAGGGTGATGCCCACACGAGTTCTTGGATTGTGCGTGGGTAATGAGAGGGATGATGATTGAAAAATCTCAAAATATCATGGTGAGAAGAAGTGAGGTTTTACTAAGCTGCTCCAGTCTCCATTGGACTATTTTCATGCACTTACTCTACAAAAATCTCTAGTGAATGAAACACTATCAAGTATACAAATAACAGGTATCATTATCATGATCGCTCTGCTCAGAATCCAGGGCACATTCAATTATTAGCCTACAAACAACATGCATCTCAAAAACTGCACCACAGTACAATTTGATTTCTCCTAAAGTTCATACACTTTGAATATTAGGGTACGGAGGATTCGATGTACAAAATACAGCTTTTAAAATAATCCATACGGCACGAAACAACATCGTATACTGTACTTATTTTTCTATAACCAAAAATCAAACTGATCCACGAGTTTGATCCAGTAATCTCAATCTTCCAGTCTTCCTTTCGGAAACCTTCAACATTCACAAAATTAAAGTTTCTGGTAATTTCATGTAAATGAAACGTTTTCTTCTAGTTCTAATTTTTTTTCCTCATGGTTCAGTTCTTCTTTTCCTCTTTTTCCTCTTCTTCTTTCCTCTTTTTTCATCTTTTTATTTTCAAACCCCTATTCTTCTTTTCTTCTTATTGCTCTTTTCATTCTTCTTTTTCTCCTCCTTTGTCTTTTTTCTTCTTTTTCATATTCTTCTGCTTCTTCATCTTACTCCCCCTCCTCCTTTCTTCATTGTTTCTCTCTTCTTCTTGTCATCTCTTCTCTCCTTCATTCTAGGCCTAATGTTTTCTCCTTTCTTTTTCTCCTTCTACTTCTTCTTTTTTATCGTGTTCTTCTTCCTCTCCTCCTTTCTACTTCTTCTTCTTCTTCTTCTTTTTCTTCTTCTTCTTCTTCTTCATCTTCTTCTTCTTCTTCTTTTCTTCTTCTTCTTTTTCTTCTTCTTCTTCTTCTTCTTCTTCTTCTTCTTCATCTTGTTCTTCTCATCCTTCTTCTCCTTTCTGTTATCATGTCCTCCACCGATCTATTCTATCATTCAAAACTAGCAGCCTTCTTCACTTCCTGTTCACTTTATTGAAACATTTTATCACAACACAAAGTCAAGGAAAGTCAGCCGGAAGCAGTTCACGATCTATTCCAGGAAACTATCATACAAAACTAGCAGCTCTCAAGTCTTCATATTGTCTGCTTATTTACGGTGTTATCTTTCAGCCATTTGAAGCTTGTACTGAACGATTTTACCAACCAATCCTACTATTTTTACTTTTTTCGCATTATAATACTAGAGATCTCAACCAACGTGAAATTATGTCATCAAATAACGATAAGTTCAATTATTCCAGAATGTTTTTCATTTAATTTCTGATACCATCCAACCTATTGTATATTCTTCTATTCTAGGGCTTGTAGTGGACGATATTACCAATCAATCATAATATTTTCAAGTTCCTTTTCTTGCATTAAAATCTTTCAGAACTTAATCAACGTAAAACTACGTCATCATAAATCATGACCCGACAAATCATTACAGAGTCCTTTTATTATTAATTCAGTATTTTTGATATTGATTCAACTTGCTTTACATTTTACATGCATATAAGTTATTTGGAGAAGGCTACATAGTCATACATATGTGTAGGCCTATATCCATAGTTTCTCCATAGATAATAGTGGAACACTTGGCAACTGTTGTCATATATAACATACGGATGTATAGATGTAATAATTATCATCAAGACAGAAGAAACGTTCGTTAATGAAGCCTAACCTGACACTCGACCATCAATCAGTGTCATACTGCTCTGTGATTGGTGGAATTAATCTAAATTCCTAATAACGTGTTAAAAACTCTCCACGGTTTATTAAACGAGAACGCAGTTCATTCATCAAAATTTGTCCGGTTGCAATCAAGTTGTAGTCTCAGTAATTATGGGAAAAATCCAAACTATTCAATCAATATTGAAGACTATGAAGGCTACGGATTCATGAATGAGATTGGCTTCTGGGATTCGTATGAGTTGAAAATTTTCGAGAATTAAATAAAGTGAACCTTTTGAATAAAATTTTGATGTAGTTAAGTCTCTGGTGAACATTGGAATTAATTATTGGAGATGAACATTAGACTGAGTTGGATAAACTTCGAATAGAAATACCTTGAAACTCTTCCCAGTGCTATGTTGTATCTCAGTCCTAGAATAATTGACAAATATCACGGTTTTGTTCTCTGTGTTTTAATGAAGCAATTGTTATCCAGAGATAGGCCTACAAGTTCAATACAAAAATTCATACTATTCTTGTACATGAATCCTTTTATACGTAATGCACAAATATGTAGTTCAAGTACGTAATGCAAAATGTAATACCGTAGATATACTATTAGTATATAAAAAATGTATATAGTATATACTACTATGTATAGTTAGTCTATGGTGATACCATTGCATGTGGAGGAGCCTTTTCCGCTATTCATAAATAATATAGCGAACACGATTCAATAGAGAAAATGAATAAGCTGGTAGAGGCTGGTAATGTCTTCAATGCTCGGCTCTGATTGGCCCGCTTTATCCGGTGAAAGTGGGAGGGCGGAGTGAGAGGTCTCGACCAATCACAGCTCGTCCAATCCCGAAGCTTCATTTCAGTTCAGTCATATGCCTAGTTTATACGATGCAATTGGTGAGGCAATTGTCATAAGACAACTGATGCCGGGCGCAAACAGCTGATATTGTCGATTAGACTTTTTGTTTGGCAATGCCTAGATGACGGTTTTAAAATCGAAAGATTCAATATAGATACTTTACAGATTACATCGGCTGTAAATTTCAGAAGACAATTGGCAGAAGACAACCTTCTTGCCAATTGACATCGTATGAACTATAGTCCATTCACGATTGCTTGAGACAAGATAAACAAAAGCTCTGCATGTGTGTGTGTGTGTGTGTGCGACTGGAGTGGCTTGTTTTAGCCACGACTAAAAAAGTAACAGCAATGCCGAAATCCCTAATTTTGTTGTAGGCAATTCAGAATAAGTGTCTTCAAGTAATCTTTTTTATAGGTACACATACCTAGGGAAATTGCTAGGAAAGTGCCTTTTATAGGGAAATTGCTTGTTTCGGTTGTCTCTTGACTGCATGAACCTAGAATGAACAATTTAATATTTCTTAGTAGTAGAATAGATTTGTCCTTTTATCCTTGATCAAATGATCTTTGATCTTTGATCAAATGATCTCTCATCAAATGATCTCTGATCTTTGATCTTTCATCATTGATCATTGGTCTTTGATCATTGCTCTTTGATCTTTGATCTTTGCTCTAATAATCTTTGATCTTTGATCAAATTATATCTGATCAAATGATCAAAAGATAAAAGATCAAAGATCAAAGGTCATTATCATTTCCTATCATATTAGGTTTAATTATTTTTTAGTATTAAATTTACAATATAAAATTTCTTAGTAGTGGAATAGGTGAGAAAAATATCAGCCCATGGTTGAGTGTTAATGGGAGGGATGACTTGAACAATGAACATCCCTCTCCAAGAATGGACATTTATATGCCTAAACTCCACCATTCTGTGTAGATACTCAAATTGATTGGATATGTTATGATAAATTTCTCTCAATAAAATCCCCCTCTGGGAAGGAATTTTACAAGTTTTCAGACTTTTCTGGTTATTTGCTCGATTTCCTCTTTCCAGTGATGTATAACTTAGCTATACCGCATATTGGCAAGTGGTCAATAATTTTGATAGATTAGTATGTCACTTTGTGGCTTTAGTATTTAAGGGTGTAGATTCTTTACTCAATGCCTTTATTAGTGTTTATAATTTATTGTGTAATGTATCAAATATTGAATAAATTGATTTGAATTTGAAATTTGATAATAAAAATATAAGCTATTGTCAAACTACAGATTCATTAGTCTTGATGTTTGATCTTTGATCAAATGATCTCTGATCATTGATATTTTTAACCTTTTATCTTTAATCAAATGATCTCTGATCATTATCTTTGATCTTCAACCTTTGATCAAAATTAATGATCTCTGATCAAACGTTCTCTGATCATTGGTCTTTGATCTTTGATCAAATGATCTCTGATCAAATCTCTGATCTTTGATCTTTTATCATTGATATTTGATTAAATGATTTTAGATATAATATCTGATCAAATGATCAAAAGATAATGATCAAAGATCAAAGATAAAAAACAATAAAAAGATCAATTCTCAGTTTCACGGATTGTGAGGTTCCTTTGAATCATTTACTCAAATAACATTATCGAGGCCTACTTAACTAACTTACATCCAAGTTCCAATTCAAGATCCATCACATTCTTGAAAGTCTACTTGAATATAATTGTACAGTTAAATTACTATTAATTTCGAACGGTTGACTACCCTTCCATCTTAATTAAGCATTAAAAGTAAAAAAGTGAACACTGAACATTGAATTACCTTCTCCAATTAGTCAACTTTATGACATATATCTAGTTTATGAAATCTATTTCATGATGTAAATCTTTATGATATATCCATGCACTTAAATGGCGGAATCATGCACTTTTTGGATATTAACTCGCCTTGCTTTTTGTAGGCATCATATTATAGTCCGTCCAAGCAAAGAAGACATTCTGGCAAGTTGGGAAAATGACTCCAGCTCGACCAATATTCGTTGGAAAATAATGAATCCGATTTCAAATAGTGGAGAAAAATGTTCTCTACAATTTGAAACCAAATTGATAATTTCTGGAATAATATTGACCAAGCTGGAGTCATTTTCTCATGTTGTCAGAATGTCTTCTCTGCTTGGACAGACTGCAGAACGAAATCACTAGAAAAATTTTATACCTACCCTCATAAACCAACTGCTACTAGAATTACTCCTCCAACAGTGCATTAGATTCATTAGCGGAATTCGAAATAATTTTACTGGCTCTTTGGCAATAAAATAACTAATATTTCAGTATGGACGACTGGTTTAATAGGTTGGTTATCAATCTGAGATTGCAATAAATGAGATTTTTTTGGAAATGTTCAGTTTGTAATAATTGATATCCGCATTCTTCAAATGAATTCAATATCAATCGTGCCCACGAAACAGGTGAAGTGCTGTACAGTGAAAGATACGGGCACTTCACCTGTTTCGTGAGTGCGAGCCGCCAGTGTATCAATCTATGACGTGTGCCATTTTAAGCATGGATGATTTTCAAAGTAGGTAAAAGGCTAATTGATTGTAGAGTTTATGATGATTGAATACGGTTTGGTACCTCAATGATAGTTTTTTGGAATTAATAGATTGAAAGTTCACTACGAAATTAATTATTTCTCTTGATGAGTTTCGTCTTTCCTACACCTTCTGAAACGATTAAAAGCTGGTTCGAATCGATTAAACATATCCATTTTCAAGAAAGTCCCTCGAAAAAATAATTTTAATTCTTAGGAACCTCCAGCTGAAGCACTTACCATCTTGAATAATAAATTATTTATTACTACAGGTCTCACAGATACTATATTAGTGAATTATAAATTAATGAGGTATATTCACAGTAACTTGAGTATGATACAACACAGTCCTGGTAAAATAATTGTTAATGCTTTGCTAAGTCATGTATTGGTTATGGTTTGTCGTGATTGAGGTGGCCACCCTATATATCAACTCGTATACAATCGCAAAAAGTTTGTTTGCTTATTTTGACTCAAGTTATTGTGATTGGGGGAGCAAACTCACCACCCCTCATTATATTTCATTATTATTATTGTCCTGTGAAATTCTGCTTTAATTTTTGAAATCCATATTACCCTATTTCTACCACATAGGACTTAACAGTAATTTGTTGGTTTTTCTTATCAAGTTATTTTCCAAAGATTGTGAATCTACAGAATTATATTCCAATTATTATAACAATTTTCCCAATCAACGGTTATTTCCTAATAAATTAACAGTTATTTGTTTGATTTTCTCTCATAAAATAATTTACCAAAGATTGTAGAACTGCCATTATATGCTATCTTCAACCAAACCCTGCCTTAATGTTCGAATCGATTTGATGGATTCCCATAAATTTTAAATAGTCTACAGAGTAATTAAATTGTTACAAATATGGGATGGTATAAAAATTTATGTTCTGTATTGGATGTGGTGCGATTTTTCTGTTGACATTTAAAGGTTAGTTGAGGTAGAACAGATTGGCAACGTAGTATAGTCTATCCAGACAAAGAAGACATTCTGGCAAGATGGGAAAATGACTCCAGCTCGGTCAATATAGGTTCGAAACTCATAAATATGGTCTTATATTGTGGATCAGAATGTTTCCCACAATTTGAGACTAAATGTATGATCTTTTAACCAATATGGACCGAGTTGGAGTCATTTTCCCATCTTGCCAGAATGTCTTCTTTGTTTGGAAGACTATAGCAGCATAGGAAGGCGGTAACGGTAAGGTACTGCTCTGAAAATTTAAGTTGAGCTAGAAGATTATGAGATGATAATTGGGAAGATGGTATAGACAAATAATAAGAAAATATTATGAGAAAGATGTGGGAAAGAGGAGGAGGAGGCAGAAGAGGAAGTGGATAAAAGAAGATGAAAAGATTATAAGAAAGAAGGTTAGAAAGAGGATGAGGGAGAAGAGCAGGAAGAAGGAGAAGCGGAAGTGGATAGTGAAGAGGAAGAAGCAGAAGAGCAAGTTGATGGAGAACAGGAAAAAGAAAGATGATAGGTAGGAAGGTGGAGAGAAAAGAAGAGAATGTGGAGGAGACGAAACAGAGAGGAAGAATATGATGAGGAAGACAGAGAGGTGGAAGAAGGAATAATGGAGAAAGAGAGAGTAGTAACAGAAAACGACAAATAAGGTGGAAAGGATTGATTGATTAAAGAGAGGTAGAAGGAGGAGTGAAGAAGGAAGAGAAAGGAGTAAGAGAAAACAACGTGAAGATGATAGATGATAAGTTGGTTGATAGATTTTTATTATTGGAGGAACAAGAACTTTGCAATTAATATTTCACATTTTGTAATAAATTAATCTTTTTTACTTAAAATAATTAATCTTTTGGGAACATTTTTTGTTCTTTCTCAATCATTGAACAATAAGCTAGCTATAATTTCTTCATTCCTTAATTTATTTCCCTTTTAAATTAGTAGGCTACATACAAAACAAAAATGAGTTTATGTCTGAAAATACTCCTGAAGATTAATTTTTGATTAATTTTAGAATATGTTCACGAGGAAATTCCAAACATAACACCAGATAAAAATATAAAAAAAAACTCTGAGAATTTCTAATAAAACTATGAAATTATAACACTCTAATCGATTCAATATTTTCAGAATAGATTCATTTTAGTACCAGGAAATATCCAATTCCGCCATTTCATGTAGACACATCACAATCATATTATTGTAGGAAATGTAGGTAATTTTAATCAGTGAATGTTCAGTTGTGATGAAGTTTTAATTCGGTCATACTCTAAACTCAATATGTATGTTTAACTCATTGTGTTAATAAGTGAGTTAACAAACTTTATTAGAAATATTTACCAGTTCAATAAATGAGCTCAATGAGTGAACATGTATTAGGAAATAAACAAAAAGTTTATTGAGTGAAGAGGAAGAGTTTTATTACAGAGAATAAGACTTCCTACATTATAACAGTAATAATATTGAATTCTATATATCTGTGATTTAGTAAGTTCCTTGTATATTTATTTTTTATTTTAACCAATCGTGTAATTAAATTTATCTTCGGAATCTAGGATTTAAGATCATAAATGCTTTACTCTACTTGAATAAAGTGGATAATCAAATCTCATCATATTTTTGATCCTGTGGATCTACGAGTGCTTTACTTGGACAACATAGGCTCAACTTATTGCATAAGTCATCGAAAATACAAGATAGTCTCTGTACATGATCAACGTTCAAAAGTTACACGGAAGGACATTCTAGCTATAAATTCATGTTCACCCCATGTTATCATGAGAATGACATTACCTTGAAAAATAACAGCCACTTAGCGTTTAGGTCTTGAACCTTAACACAGAACTTTTGAAATACTCAATTACGTATTTAAATAATGAATATATAACGTATCAAATTACGCGTAATTCGACGTAGATTGTTGTAATAGACCATTAAGTTTAGTGTTTAGTATTTGAAATTGTTTTATTGGCAGAAAAAATATAAGAATCTTAGAATACAAAATAAAGTTAATAATATAATGACAATGAAAATATTTACGCAACATAATACATTTAAATGCCAATTAAGTATTTGCATCTCGAGGTACTAGACCTGTTTGAGATGGTAATATATATTACAAAATTAGCGCTTAAAGGTACTGAGGCCGACAGTCGCTGATAAAATGACACATATAAGTTTATAAGTTTGCAGTCCCTCAACTCAGAGTAAAACTAGTGACATAACTTGTAATACTGTACGTCTTATATTATTTAAATATTTTTAGTAGTTGAGTATAGAAGGTCAATTCAGAATATTAGTGTAGTCTTGTTTCTCTTTGCTGAAACTGAATTTAACTGTACTGTAGCCTACTTCAATTTTGATGAAAATGATACATTATTATGAACAGTGTAGGCTGACTTGGAAGTCTGGCGATGAGATTTTTCTTTGAGAAAAAATTTCTAAAATAATTTGTAATATTCTTCAATACTATCATTGAAACTGTCATTTTTCAACTTTTAAAAACTGGGAATCTAGTAATACCTATATCATTAAAATGGAAAAAGTATGAATAATTTCCTAACGATTTGGAAATATTGATAATTTCTCACTAAAACTATTCATGCTTTTTATCTCTTCTATTACTATCTTTCTCCTTCTCCTTCTCCTTCTCCTTCTCCTTCTCCTTCTCCTTCTCCTTCTCCTTCTCCTTCTCCTTCTCCTTCTCCTTCTCCTTCTCCTTCTCATTCTTTAACTTCCACCAATTCTTCTTCCATCACTCATTCTATCCCCATTCACAAACGAAAAATCAATTCATTCACACTAGGATATGCATAGCTCTTCTCCCAACTTATAGTTTGGTATTCAACCTGGCTCAAGCAATATATTACTGGACACGATTTCCTGAATAATCCTAAGCAATAGACTCAAACGTTAAGTATTTATGACTGTTTGAGTGTGACTAGTACTATAAAAGCATTGCTGCTATTCGACAAGCTTAATCAAAACCTTGCTTGCTTGTGAATGGAAACACCCACTTGTATTTACTAATACGATATAACAGCATCAGCCTCAAAAAAGAAAAGTAGATAGAGATTTGTGAATGATATACCACAGAGAAGCTTTACCAGATAGAAGCTTCTCTGTGCTCCTACTGTATACTCACCTATATCATGATCTTACTTATACTATAAACTAATTCTAGCTGAGCAGCAAGAATACAGTATATTACTTCAAACTGATATTCTCTCTTGTTTCACCAAAGGAGATATATTATAGATAGATTTACTCAAACTTAAATGAAGGATCAAGAATTAAAGGAAGAAGAGTAAATGGAAAAGAGGAGGAGGAGGAGGAGGAGGAGGAGGAGGAGGAGGAGGAGGAGGAGGAGGAGGAGGAGGAGGAGGAGGAGGAGGAGGAGGAGAGGAGGAGGAGGAGAGGAGGAGGAGGAGGAGGAAGAGGAAGGAGAGGAGGAGGAGGAGGAGGAAGAGGAAGGAGAGAGGAAGAGGAGGAGGAGGAGGAGGAGAGGAAGAGGAAGAGGAAGAGGAAGAGGAAGAGGAAGAGGAAGAGGAAGAGGAAGAGGAAGAGGAAGAGGAAGAGGAAGAGGAAGAGGAAGAGGAAGAGGAAGAGGAAGAGGAAGAGGAAGAGGAAGAGGAAGAGGAAGAGGAAGAGGAAGAGGAAGAGGAAGAGGAAGAGGAAGAGGATAAGGATGGGGAAGAGGAAGAGGAAGAGGAAGAGGAAGAGGATGAGGATGAGGAAGAGGAAGAGGAAGAGGAAGAGGAGTAGGAGGAGGAGGAGAAGGAGAAGAAGGAGGAGAAGGAGAAGGAGAAGGAGAAGGAGAAGGAGAAGGAGAAGGAGAAGGAGAAGGAGAAGGAGAAGGAGAAGGAGAAGAAGAAGGTTATGAAGGAGAACAAGTGGTGGGAGGAGAAGAGAAGGAGGAACAAAAGGGAGTAGAATGATTAAACAGTTCTAAAAATTTAAATGACATTGAACCAATCTCCCCATTCATTTATTAAACCCGAGTTCAAATTAAACAAATCCAATCGAAATGTACTATTAATTTTTATTATCAACCAACAAGCCCATTATGGATGACAGATTTGAATAGATGTAAACATTCTGTGAAAGGTGAGCCGTATTAATGTCTTGAAATCCGTTTCCAAGATGAAGGCAGCGTATTATTTCATGACCAATCCATGTTGGGAATGTAAGAGACAGCGTCTCGGTGGATTGAAATGATGACATGAATATTTTCCAACTATTAACCATCGACAGAGACACTGTGTTTCACCTCAAACTTCCTTCTTCACTATCCTCTCCATATCTTCACCCTTGTCTTCTCTTCCTCTTCTTCTACTAAGTATTCATCACAATTTTAACATTCTCATAATTATTCAACGCATTCACTCTCGACAGTTGATCCCGACTGCATGAAAACTAAACGTCATATCTAATCATTTCTATAATTTCATCATCCAGGCACAATCCAAAGAGCTCATGTGGGCATCACCCTAAAAAAAGTAGATAGAGATTTGTGAATGATTATCATCTGTTGGATATTTATTCATTCGTGGGCCTAACCAAGTGAACCAATAATAACAATATACAGTAACAACAAAGAATACTAATAACAAATACCTATGAAATTATTCAAGTAATATTATGCTGGGTTTACACGATGCCAATTGGCGAGACAATCGTCTTCTATATATATCTATATATAGTAGATAATGTAAAGTATCTACTATTGTATCTTTTGATTTTAATACCATCCTCTACGCATTGCTAAATGAAAACTCTAATTTGCAACATCAGCTGTTGAAGCGCACAAGAAGCAGTCCTCTAATAATTTATTGTCTCGCACATTGGCATCGTATAAACGTTATAGATGACGCTGAATAGCTGCTCCTTGTGCGCTTCAACAGCTGATTTTGTCGATTAGAGTTGTAATTTAGCTATATGCCTAGATGATTTTCTTAAAATCAAAGATGTTTCAAAAATGGATGTTTTACATCAGCTGTTAGTAGCCTACATCACGCACAGGAGACATCGACGACCCAGCGAGGAAACCGCCGAACCCTTTGAGGAGAGCTATACAATATAGTATAATATCTATACTATATAATTCCTCCTAGCTCCCAATCATTCTTGTTACCTTCTCCACATCCTATGCTTTTCTCTTACCTCTCGCCCACTCTTTTATCGTAATTTTCTTTCTTTCTCAATTCGTGCTGTCTTTAGCCGCCTCATCGATCATTGATGACCGCAGATGCCACAGCTATGTACAGCACATGCGGTTACTGCAATGTACAAATACTGTATAATCATTCTGGTATAGTCTGTCCAAGCAAAGAAGGCATTCTGGCAAGATGAGAGAATGACTCCAGTTTCTTCAATATTGCTTCAAAAATTATAAAATTTGTCTCAAATTGTAGAAAACAATCTGATCTACAATTTAACACTAACTTTATCATTTTTGAACCAATATTTACCGAGCTGGAATCATTTTCCCATCCTGCCAGGATGTCTTCTTTGCTTGGTCAGATTACAAAAGTTTCTGTATTGCAAGGTATTTGCGTGCTGGCCGCTGAGGTTAACCTTTTTAACCTCAGCGCACTTTAACCTCAGTTTCGACACTGTCAACTAGGAAAGCTTTTAACGAGACTCGTTGATAAAATAAAAGCTAATGGTTTCTTCTATGATACATCACTTCATGCTGTATTCACTTCACAACTAAAATGATTGTACAGTAGATTGCTGGATTATGAGAATGATTGTTCAGATGTGGTAAGATTTAATTGTTGGATGAAAAAGAGAATGCTTGAGGGAAATGTTTGTTTAGTACTAGTAGATTGTAGGGATGGATGCATGTGGTTGTTGGATTCTAAATGAAAAGACAAGATGTTGTCAAACCACTGATTTATGACAACATCTTGTCTTCTCATTAAATATGGATAATCACACAATATCACCTTCACAATCACTCAAAAAGTTGAAAAGATAATATTGTCAGTGAGGCTCTTGACTATGTTGGATTGACTGTATATAGAGATGAGCAAGTACTGAAGCGCCATGTACACGGGGATTGTAGTGTCGGCCAGTTGAATATCTGTAGCCAATCACAGCTGTTGTTGTTTGACTCAATGACAAGACAAAGGCTGTGATTGGCTACAGATATTTAACTGGCCGACACCACTGGCGGCTCGTGCCCACGAAACAGGTGAAGTGCTGTACAGAAAAAGGTACGGGCACTTCACCAGTGGCCAGTGGCCGACACTACAATCCCCGTGTACAGGGCGCTTAAGTCCAAGGTAACCCACTTTAAATCAACTACTTGAATTTTGTTGAATGAATTTTGCTAACAATAGCTATACTAGGCCTAGTTAGATCTACTAAGGAAAATTCAACCACCATGCAGTTGCTTTAAAGCAAATCAACTTCTAGACTTGAACTCTAGCAATCGTAAGAGAATTTCCAAGTCACTAGGATAGCATGATAGGATTTTGGTTATAATTATTGTTGAATTTGGCTCTCACTCTCAAACTGTTGAATTCGATGGATAGGAAAGGTCATGTTGAACATGAATTCTATGCAGAATTTCAAGAGGAATTGAATGGTAAAAACCGCATGTCGATACTTCGAACTTTAATCACAATTGTTGAATTATTTCAGTGGTTTGTAACTAGAAAAATTTACTTTTCAACCAATTATTTGATAGATTTCTGTTTAAAATTCATTGAATCCATTCAAATCATGTTCGACATCAGCATTACAGGAAGTAGGATGACAAATGTGGAGGAAAATAGAGAACTTCGTTCTTCAAAAGATAGAGTTGTCAAAAATTTTCGTGTTGCAAAAATTAACATGTAAACAATGGAACAAAATAGAGAGAAACATCCGATTCTCAAATCTGTGTGGGAGATGAAATGCTTCACAAAAAAAATTACAAAGCAGATCTTGGACGGCAGAAAAATGTTTGAAGGTCAGGTACCTTTTTGATATCTCACCACTAATTACTGAACGATAGGATCACAATCTGGTACGCTATGAGTTTATAACCTAGTGGTTCACACGGTATAAGAGGAGCGTAGTGCGTATGCCCGGGGTCCTAACCTAACCCCAATTATAGGAAAGCAACCTCGATTATTAAGACAGAAGCATGTCGGCAAGACATGAGAAGATGACGAGCTGAAAGAAGAGGAATGGTGAGGAAGGGAGGAGGAAGAAGTCGAATAGGAAACAGGGGGGAAGAAGAAGAAAGTAAAGAGGAAGAGGTACAAGAGATGACGAGCTGAAATGGTAGGAAAGGGAGGAGAAAGAACTCAAATAGGAAATAAAGGGGAAGACAAAAGTCAAGTAGAAGAGGGGTGAGTGACTAAACAAAGAGGAGAAAGGAAGGAGATGAGGAGAGAAGATTGAGATAGAAAAAGGGGGAGAGTTTAGTAAGCTACTACAAAAGCGGTGAGTAATTAGAAACTTGTAGACAAGAAACGGTAAGACAATGAGAAAAAAAAGAGGCAGGTTGTAGGAGCAGAAATTAGGAATGAAATATGTAGTAGAGGCAGTAAAAGACGATAAGTTTTCAGTTTATCTTTAGAAACCTCGTCTACAGAGAGTTTAGAAATCTGTAGATCTGTTATCTATATCTATAAAAGCGAAATGGCACTGACTGACTGACTGATTCATTCATCACCAGAACTAAAAATCCACTGAACCGAATGCGTTCAAATTTGGCAGGCATGCTCAGTTGGACGTTTAGACGCGCGCTAAGAACGGATTTCAAAAACTTTTCAAGGATACGCCAAATATTTAAGTTTTTCTATAGTTTTTTGGCGTTTTCTCAATTTTTTCGAGAACCAATCGGTAGAAAATGTTGATATTTGGTAGGTAGGTTCAGATAAGGTCTAGAAATGTTGTGTTAAGATATTTTTGAATTCCGTTCAAGATTACGCCAGTAATCAGGGTTTTCAAAATTGTAGATGTATTGCGGGTTGCATATCTTCCGCCTTGATACGACCAATCCTTACTGTAAATTCAATGGTTCAGCGAGATTATAGATAAACTAATTTGGAAGATATTGAATCAAGTTTCAAACTATGTCCAATATAGTTCCCAAGGTTTATCAATATTAGCGTTTTATTATTTTTCGGAATTTTCGGAGTTTATCTTGTATTTTTTGAGAATAAATTGGTAGAGAATGTTTAAATTTGGTAAACTGGTCCAGATTAGGTCTAGAAATGCTGTGTTCAATAAGTTTTGAATCCCTTCTGAACGGAATTTGCAGGCGAGCGAAGCGAGCCTGTTTGTCTCAGCTTACACTGACAGAGGTAATGCAGGCGAGCGAAGCGAGCCTGTTTGACTCACTGACACTGCTGAGACTGGCGGGGGTCCAGGGGGCGGAGCCCCCTGGCTAGGCGGAGAAGGCGAACGAAGAGAGCCTGCCGGCTAGTGATAAAGTATTAGTGTATGATTATATAGAAGACACATAGAAGTAACAATAGGTAAGCTTGGAGAGAATAGAAGAAGAAACGAGGAAGTAAATCGTATATGAAAAATAGCAGAAGAACATTGATGAGAAAAGACACAAAAATTTCAAGGAAATTGGGTGAAAAGCAATATAGAAAGAGAACAGAACAATGGTAACAGAAAAAGTAAAATAAGAATGTGGATAAGAAAGCAAGCAGTAGGAGCAGATTCAGATCCAGATTTACTTTACATTCACTTTATTCATGAAGATTACAAAATAATATATACGCATGAATCATTTGTCATAAAAAAAGAAATTATGGGAATTTATAAAATGACTAAAAAGAGATGAGATTCAATATGCTAGAGGTGGTAAAATTTGACCTGTATCTACATCTACATAGAAAGGCATAGTCCTACAAGCAATAAATGTGGTCTAAATCGTAGATCAAATCATACATACAATTTGAGATCAAATTGATAATTTTCATATCAATATTGACCAAGTATTTATCATGGAACAGTATCCCAGACTATACATAGAAAGACATTAACTGTACATACTTGGGAAGGAATAGATAACAGAGCAGTGATAAAGCATGGAATGAAAGAAATACAGAAAGAGTGTTTCTCTGTTTCTTAAAAGTCAATGATATTAATAGGAAGAGGTAATAAAAGGAAGAAAAGATAAAAGAATATGAAACGACAAGGCCATGAAGGAAGAAGAGACAAGATAAGAAAAATTTGCGGTACGATCGTCAGCTGTTCTGCGAATGGAGTGGAGAACATAGGAAGAGTGTAAGAAGGAGCAAGAGGATGGTGGGAAGGAAGAGAGAGGCCACGTGAGAAACTGTTGATAAATCACGTGACAACTGTTGCGGTGTGTGTGCAAGGTCAAAGGTCAGTCTTCACGCTCAATTAGCGATATGCCGCGCGGCCTGCTGCAATAAGAGACGGAGAAAAATGAGTGGGTGGTGGAGGAGGAGGAGGAGGAGGAGGAGGAGGAGGAGGAGGAGGAGGAGGAGGAGGAGGAGGAGGAAGGAGGAGGAGGAGGAGGGAGGAGGAGGAGAAGGAGAAAGAGGAGGAGGAGGAGAGAAGAAAGGAGGAGAAGGAGAAGAAGAAGAAGAAGAAGAAGAAGAAGAAGAAGAAGAAGAAGAAAGAAGAAGAAGAAGAAGAAGAAGAGGAGAAGAAGAAGAAGAAGAAGAAGAAGAAGAAGAGATAGACGAAGGAGGAGGAGGGATGAGAAGAAAACGCCGAAAAAGAAGATGAAGAAGAGAGAGAAGAAGGAAGTGGAAGAGAAGGAGTAGGGAGGAGGAGTACATGAAGGAGAAGAGGGAAGGGAAAAGAAAAAGAAGAGATTCAAATTTGTGTACAATCTATGGCAACAATACTGAATTCCTGGATGAAGAAGAAAGTGTACTGATGACAAAATGAGTGACAAAATATTATTAGTTAAGTATTGCATTATGGTTTTTTTGGTGGGTTTGTTAATTTTATTCAATATTCTACTTGACGTACCTATAATACGTTCTCTTAATATGATTATAATTTGGCCCCTACACATATGGCCCATATAAATAATACTCTGGAGAGTCATATTAGAGCCATTTACCCAATTGAACCCAACAAATTAAAAAACAATGTTACATCCAATCACGTTGAATTTTTTGATACTGTTTTGGCAATCTTCTAAGTTTTCCAGCTCGATTGAAACTGTGTATTGTGAATTCTCGTAGTATCATTATTAATTCAAGATCAATCTTAATTTTACTGCCTAAAGAAACCACTCACTTCTGTAGCATCTGCTTATGACTCCTAGAACAAAGTCCATTTGACATTTTGCAGACCAATTAGTATGCAAGGCATGATAAAATTATTTGAAGAAACTGCGGCTCCATCTCTCAAGCTGTCCCTTTTTTCAAGCTTGAAGCTGCAATTTCCATTTGGAACATTTTGAAAAAATGATTAATCAGCTTCTTACAATGTTGCAATGCGGGCTAGAGTATTAGTCTACACCTGGCGCCACCTATCGCTTAGACATGCACCTTGCAATATTGTTACATAATATTGATAAGAGATAAATTATTCCAATGACTTCTTACATTGGAACAACATTGCACTCTCAAGAGCAACAAGAGGAAGAAGAAGAAAAAGAAGAAGAAGAAGAAGAAGAAGAAGAAGAAGAAGAAGAAGAAGAAGAAGAAGAAGAAGAAGAAGAAGAAGAAGAAGAAGAAGAAGAAGAAGAAGAAGAAGAAGAAGAAGAAGAAGAAGAAGAAGAAGAAGAAGAAGAAGAAGAAGAAGAAGAAGAAGAAGAAGAAGAAGAAGAAGAAGAAGAAGAAGAAGAAGAAGAAGAAGAAGAAGAAGAAGAAGAAGAAGAAGAAGAAGAAGAAGAAGAAGAAGAAGAAGAAGAAGAAGAAGAAGAAGAAGAAGAAGAAGAAGAAGAAGAAGAAGAAGAAGAAGAAGAAGAAGAAGAAGAAGAAGAAGAAGAAGAAGAAGAAGAAGAAGAAGAAGGTCTAACATTGCACTCAACTATATCGAGAGCACTCATATACTGTAAATATTAAGAAATACTCCACTATTAAGAAACTAGTAAGAAAATTGAGAGAAATTGGCAGAATTCAGAAATTGAATGACAAGACAAGATATAATCAAACTAAAAATTTATTAAAAATCGAGATAACAGTTTCAATTGCTACACTCAATCTCTCAATTGATTGCATTGGTAAGCTAAAATTTGAAGACGAAATAGAAACACATAGATGTTGTCAATTCACTACTCTGTTTATTTAGTACAAAATAAAAAAAGTGTAGTAAATTGACAACATCTACATGTTTTTATTTCATCATGGAACGTTTCTACAATACCGACTACAACTCAGTTGAATTTTTAAAATCAAAAGTACAAAGCAGCAGTATTTATACTAATGGTGAAGCATCGCTATTGGCAGTTGCTTGAACCAATCACAGTGACGTCTGCCATTGGCCTAGACAAGCCCCTCCCCGATTAGCGGTTGATACAAACGTTACAAAATGGCGATTCGAACAGTAAGCACGATAGTCAAAATATCATACGGAATAGGAAGATAAAAGATACGGAATAGTGGGAAAACAATGGAATAAGTAATACTGTTACAAATGACCAGATTTAAAACTGAATACAACACAACCAATCTATTTTTGTCATAAAATTGTTCAAGTTTACCAGAGATTGGTAAATGGTCTGAAAATTGTATCTAATCTCTATCGTTTTTTAAACCAAGAACAAGTAGATAAAATCTTTGTCAAGCTATTTTACTGAGACAAAAATTGAATCTATAGTCCATTCACGATCACTTGAGACGAAATAAACAAACCTTTTGCGTGTGTGTGCGTGTAATGGAAGGTCTTCTTCTATGCGAAACTTTCGGCCACAGACCAACAGCTGTAGCCAATCACAGCTTAAGACAACAGTCTTGAGAAAAGACAAGTCGGACTTTAGCAAATCACAGCTCCAGACAAGAGTCAGCTGTTCAACTGAATCAGACTTTTTCACATAGAAGAAGACCTTCCATTACACACACACACACTCAAAAAGTTTGTTTATTCCGTCTCAAGTGATCGTGAATGGAGTATAGATACATTTTCTATAAATTTCATTGTTGCAAAGCAATGCATTCAACAATTATTAAGCATCTAAGTTTAACCATCTTGGATATCAATCCCAATTTGGAGAGGATTCTCAATCACTGTTACTGGAGATCTGTTCACTTATTTGAATTCTAATTCCACAAATGGCTGCTTTAATGAATGGAAATTGGAATGTTAATACAGCATACTAGTATCTACCTACGTTTATGAATTTTCCTTACTAAATTCACCATAATTTATAAACGGGTGTTCATTACAAAATACCTTTGAATGGAGTTTAATTGAAATCGAAGGTGGTGGTTACCTAATACACTTTGACCTCTCAACTATTAATAGTCTGGTCGAGCAAAGAAGACATTCTGGCAAGATGAGAAAATGACTCCAGCTCGATCAATATTTGTTACAAAATTACAAATTCAGTTTCAAACTGTAGGAAACATTCTTATCTACAATTTAGACCCGAATTAAAAATTTTTGAACTAATATTGACCGAGCTGTAGTAATTTTCCTATCTTGCCAGAATGTCTTCTTTGATTGGAAAGACTGTACCTGGCCTTACTTGGATTACAACTATTGTATGATCAGAGAAGTATGAAGTATAGGCCTACTATGAATAAATGAGGTGTAGAGCTATACAAATGAATTACTTATTTAGGTTTCTCTGAGGCCTGAATGTATATTTTTAATTGCAGTACTGTATTTATCCTTGTATGAATGGAATAAATCGAAGATATAGTATGAATCCTATCTATACAATAAGGACATTTCTTTGTTCCTCTAGTCTACAATCTCAATAGATTTTTCCTCAATAAAAAATCGCATTTTCCTTCCAAACTTTATCCTTATTTCATTAAAAAATGATTTATAGCGCTCCTTAGATAAAAACCAGTTCACTAAGTCTCAAATTAGTGTTACGCCGATTTTTTCCGTTAAAACCCGGTTTTCATCGCAGGAAAAACAGGCGATAATTTATTCACAATTTCCTTATTTGGAACAAATTTAAGCGTTGAAAGGAAAAGTTCTGGTATAATCTGTCCAAGCAAAGAAGACATTCTGGCAAGATGGGAAAACAACTCCAGCTTGATCAATATTGGTTCAGAAATTAAAAATTTGGTCTTAAATTGTAGGAAACATTCTGTTCTACAATTTGAAACTGAATTAATAATTTTTGAACTAATATTGGATCAGCTGGAGTCATTTTCCCATCTTGCCAAAATGCATTCTCTGCTTGGACAGTTATATATTTATTTTATCTATAAATATACGAAAATGTTAAACACTCCATGATGCTTGCATCTATTCCTTATAACTATAGATATACGATGCATGTTTGATCTCTGTTATGTCTGTTTATTAGTGGTGGACGTTTTTCATGAGCAACGGATGCTTGAAATTAAAAAAAAAAATGAACATAAAACAGCATAAAATGGAGTAGTATGCTTCAAGAGACACAGGAAATGAGCTGGTTATGTAACAGGATATGTTCGCTAACCATAGATAACAAAAATGCGACACCTGATGACTCTCGTTTTGGTTCAAGGTCGTTAATATCGTCACCAATGTGGTTTATTTGATAAAAATGCTTTTATTACGTTAAATTGAGTGGATTTATAGCTGTTTAATTATAAGTAGTCCAGTGCTCCTGGACTATATAGTAATGACTTAACTCTAGATCTTTACAATATTCAAAATACATCAAAAGAGTACTTCAAGGGTAGAGTCCTTCATAGACTTTCTTTGTTGATAGAGTATTTCAAGAGTCTACTGAACTACTGATTAAGAAGTTGTTTTTCTATTCTACCCTAGAAGTGCCACACCAGTATTAACCGATTTGATTAAAAATATTAATACATTTTTAAAAATCTGGTTTGACAATAATTATCTTGTCTTTCCATCAAGACTTCCACAATATCACCTTCACAACTGATCAACAAGTTCTATCCTCTCTAAGTACATCATATTTTTATTGAATTATTCATCCACTGTGATTCCAGTTTAATGTTTTGAATGATTAATTATAAATTTTGTTCAATTTTTGCAATTCCTTGTTCTGTTATTTTAATTTACTTCCTTTTCATAAGTTCACAAGATTGTTAAACTGTTCAATCTCTGCTCGATACTGAGACATTGAAAAACACTTTTTTATGAATCATGCGACGTATATTTTTCTTACAGTTATTGTTAGCTTAAAATTTATTTACTCCAAAAGTAATTTACTATTATTGTTCAAGAGCACCGTATCCAAATTTATTATATTTATTATAGGCCTAATGTTTATATTTAGTTGGAAAAATATTCAATTAGCCTATTATTTTTTATTTGTTGAAACCTTCGTCTTATCGTAACACCTAGAGGTTTAATTGTAATTCTAGTAGGTAGGAAGTTACATCAAACCCTTCATTTCTCCAAGTCAAAATATCATAGTTATTGATTAGAAAGGATGCTTGATTTCAATTATTTTATAGTAAGATGGAGAATTAATAGATGGATCAATGAATCAAATTATGTTTTTTTGAAATGAATGAATGAACGAAAATTACTGCTTTATACTGCATCATGTCTGGGAAATACCAGTCATTCCTCAAAGTCTATACAAGCTACTAGTAGGTAGTCTAGACGAGCAAAGAAGATATTCTGCCAAGATGGAAAAATGACTCGGAAAAATGAGCTCGGTCAATATAGGCTCAAAAATAATAAATTTGTTCTCAAATTGTAGAAAACATTCTGTTCTACAAATTGAGTTGAAATTTATAATTTTTGATCCAATATTGACCGATCTGGAGTCATTTTCCCATCTTGCCAGAATGTCTTCTTTGCTCAGGCAGACTAAAGCTTCTAATTTGACTCCGTCCTTTAGAGTTCAGACTAGGCTATTACCAAATAGGACATTATTCTTGAGAACAATATGCTACACAGTTTAGCATACGCCAAAAATTAAGGCGGTTGGTGAATGACTGTTAATAATTATCAGCTCTCTCAGGACAATCGGCGAGCTGTCTGCGAGAGTACATCGAAACCAGAGCGGCCCCAGCTATATAAATTTGCTCTCAAAGACAGCTTCACACTGTCCTGACAGAGCTGAGCATTAATAACAGTCATTCGCCATCAACCTTAATTTTTGGTGTCTACACAACAAACACTACGAACTTATTAGCCAAGCTCGATACCAAACCAGTTCAAAAAGTCTTGCTAGTCTGTCTATAAGCAAAGAAGACATTCTGGCAAGATGGGAAAATAACTCCAGCTCGGTCAATATTTGTTCAAAAATAGTAAATTTGATCTCAAATAATAGAGAAGAATGTTTCTCACTTTTTGAGTTTGCATTTACAATGGTTGAAACAATATTGATCGAGCTGGAGTCATTTCCCATATCTAGCCAGAATGTCTTCTTTGCTTGCACAGACTATATACTGTAACCAGTCTTGTTATTTATCTTGCTATAGGCAGGCTTCCCCAAAAATACACGTATCTATAAGAACTTATATTATCTTTTTTCGCGTACCAATACATTCAGCCTTGCTCAAATACGGTATCAATGGTTCACAATACCCGTATATACCTACACTGAAGAACGCACTATTTTATATCAGTGATTTGAATACATAATTCCAGACATAATGACAGTTAATTATTTATTTACATTCATACTCTATAATACATATTATATCTGCTCTTATTAATCAATAATAATTATCAATCCCAGTACCATTCAAAATTAAAGTGTGATTAAAATATTATTTTTTTATGAATTAGTTGCCCTAATAACAAAGTGGATAATATCTCTGCTACATATAGATCATGAATGAAATACATATTTTTGTATACAGATATATTCAGTCATTCACTCTTACTTGATATTAATATTTTCTACAAACTTGTGTATTTTTGCATTCAACTGTACCACAATTTTGTGTATTATGAAACATATCGAGAATAATACTGTTCAAGTTAAGGGACCCTCAAATTTTGATGAACAGCTGATATTTTCTATGATAAGTATAGGAAATTTAGTAAACTTGAGGGTCCCTCAAATTTGAGTGTGCTTGGAAAAACCGGGCATCAGTTTTTATTTCAACTTAACATTGATTTTCGTTTGAAATGAGCTTTCGCAATAGCGAATTCCAACCATCTATACCTGTATTCGAATTGAATACACATTATAAATTAAAGAAAATAAATTGGGGCATGATAAATTTATCTCTTTATTTTGTGGACATAAGAATATCTCAGCCTTGTTTCAAATCAATGGAGCCGATGGTATATTATAGAACAAGTTATTAAGAAACGCTCAACTCCTTATCAGCTCAGTTATATTTTACTCGCTTGCCCAATACTAAAAATTCAGAACCTTTTGTGTGTGATTTCGTTATTTGAAATATAGGCGTGGAGCAAATTTTGGTCTATGTCAACACTTGGTCGTTTTTGTATGCTGCGCCGCATGCTGCATATGTTTAAGCATTGGTTACATGCGGCACAATACGAAAAAATCGACCAAGATTCGAATAATTTTTATGCGTCAACTGTTGTAGCGAGTGGGTGGCATGGAACTTGTTTTCCAGAGATAAATTTAGTCTGGTCGAGCAAAGAAGACATTCTGGCAAGATAGAAGAAAAACTCCAGCTTAGTCAATATTGATTAAAAGATTATATGTTTGGTCTAAGATTGTAGAATACATTATGATCTACAAATTGAGTACAAATCTATAATTTTGAACCAATATTAACCGACCTAGAGTCATTCTTCTAACTAACCAGAATGTCTTCTTCACTTAACCAGACTATGGAAGTCAACGTCGAGAACCTTTATCATGTTTGGAAGCTTGACTCATTCTATGAATGAAACTTGTTTTGTTAGGATTTTTTAAGTTATGAATCAAGAATTCAAATTGAAAATTGGTTTGAAGAAGATGAAAACAACACATCAGTCTGGCATTATTGAAAAACTGAGTTGATGTCACCAAATAATGAGAACATGACATTATAATAGAAATAACAGTAGTATTGATTACATAGCGAAAATAATTGACTAGAACAATAAATTTCCACACAAGAAAGTAACTCAATACTTTCAATTAACTCTTGATTGGAGATTTTGATGAAAAATAGAAATAAAACGATGAGCATGATACAATGAAATTAATTTTACTGCTCTTTCTTCCATACATATTCTGAATTCTGAATTATTTTATTTATTTCTCCATTATTTTATCACTAATATGATAACAAATATACCTATGATCTGTGCTAGGTTAACTAGGCCGAGCCTGAACTATTTCTCTTCAGAGTTTTGACAAAAAATTCGAGAAAAATATCACAAAACTCTCAAAACAAATAATTTACACAATGAGCTATACCTATTGCAAGATATTGTGCTAGATAACTTATAAACATTGCTTTAGAGAGAAACATATTGTGCTGGAGATAAAATTACGAAAAACAATACAATTAAGTAGGAGAAGCATAATTTGATGATTAGATTTGATCATTGTGATTAGTTTAATTTTGGCAACTGTTGAAATCTGCATCAAAATTAAAGAACTCTAAGCATCGAGACTTGCTTTCAAAAAGCAGCCATTTTGTTTTCGTCAGCCTGCCCATCAAGTTGTGACCTTTTCATGCTATTTACTTGACGTTCGTCTTAATTCTAAATTTCAACTGACATCACACTTTCAACTGCCAATCAAATGCTAATCAACAATCAGTTTCGAAGTGCATGATAAAATTGATGCCAATCACCGCCTGGTATATGTGAATGGGAAAGTCTTGACACTGTCTTAATCTTTGATTTTATTCTTCATTCAAATTCTTGAACACTTATCCCCGGACCCGTTTACTTCACTTTACTACATTTTCCATACTTATCGTGGAAAATGTCAGCTGTTCATCAAAATTTGAGGGTCCCTCAACTTTGATTGTGCTTGGAAAAACCCGGCATTAATCTTTGATTTTATTCTTCATTCAAATTATTGAACACTAATTAATCTCTGATTTTCTTCTTTATTGAAATTCCTGAATTGGAATGAACCGACATGAAAACACTTATTATATTCTTGCTAGATTAGGCATACTCCACCTGTAATACTGATTATTATGTTAAGAAATAAAAATAAAAATTACAGTACCTTTTCAGTATTATTCATTCGAACACACCATCTCTCACTCTCCTAAGAGGTATTCTCAAGTGTGAATGAACAATTAAACAATATTAAATTTATTACCCAGACACATATATAATTATAGTGGGGGATCATTTTTCTCTATATTCATATAGGCTAGGCTAACTATAATATAGTATAGGATGGTTATATCAGTTGATCAATCATTACATATGGATTGATAATAACATGTGTAATAAACAACTTTTGAATCATTAATAAATAACAAGTTAGTTTTTTAGAATAAACTCGATGTGAAAGGTTGAAATAAATATAAAGTTGTAACATAAAATGTTATGTTATTTATAGTGAGAAATAGAAATCTCCTATAATATTGCATGTATCTGTATCTGTATTTTTTCTTTCACAATAAGAATGCCTTAGAGCGAAACATGTTGTGTTTGAACAAAAAATACTGAAAGGGTAGTATACTGTGATTTTTTTATTAATTTACCAAGATGCATTGATATTAGCTTCAGAGAAATGGAACATCGTCATAAATTGTATAATAAGGATTAATAGTAGGCATATGACAATATAATAATGTTATCATATTGGAATTGATAATCTAAACCAAATTAAAACGATTAAGAAATTCCTATTACGGTACCTACTAAAAGAGTAAAAGTACTGTAGTCAATGGAGTGCTCCATTCATCCCAAATAAGGCTGATGAACAATGAAAACAGAACAAAAATCCATATTCGTGTTGACTCAAGGTCCAACTGCGACGTCAACATTATTCAGCTTTCACGGCCGAAAAATGATTTCAATCTTTTTTCTCATTATCAACCACCCTAAATACAATTTAAGTACTAGAAAAGTTCTCTCAAGTCTACATTTACAATCCTCTAATTACTGAAAATACAGTATTCGAAGTAATGAGATCTTTAAATTCCGACGGGTGATTACAATGCGACGTGTGGAATCTTGATGACAGAATTTATCTGTTTGAAGTTGGCGATTGGCAATTCAATGTCGAATAAAAACAGTGTTAAAGCTCGTCTGTATTCACACTAAAGTTGATTTCATTTCAAGCTTTTAACACAAGTGGATTCGATTTCTTTGGCTCGATAACTAGAGTCGATAACATCGATTTCTTTGCTTATCAGTCGTTCGATTCCGCTAATTAGCCTTCAGGTTTCTGTTTTTTCCTTGTCTGAAGAGTAAAGCACATTCCTACACGCTTTGCTGATTGCTTTTCAAACTCCTCAAAAGTTTCGATTGAGAGAGATGGGTATATGGCACAATATACTGACCGAAAGTGAAAACAATGCTAGTAGGTTCCTGAAAATTTGAATTTTCTGGAATCTGTGAGGTCTAATATTTAGCTGTAGCATTTTTGTAGAATCTATGAAGTCTAAACTTTAGCTTCAGCCTTTGAAAACAAGCCTTGTTTTTATTTGCATCAGCCTTTTTGAATTTTTATTATTTGGGATTCTAATCTTTAGCTTCAGCCTTTGAAAACAAGCCTTGTTTTTATTTGCATCAGCCTTGTTGAATTTTTATTATGTGTTGAGTCAATTTAGTGGCGCAAAGGCCATAGTCCATAGTGCCGAAGTGGGCTCATCCCTATTACATAGATAAAAATGTAACCCTTATTATAAGATTGCATTATTAGTGAGAATACATTTCTTTTCCATGTAGCCTACTGTATATGAATTGTGGGATAACCAATATTTCAATTTGATTTGATTTGATAGATTATTGAAAAAATGGTATCAGTGAGTTATCAGATAATTGTTTTAGTTTAAAAACTGAAACATTGTGAATGTTTTACAATGTTAACACATTGTTATTGTAATTATCAGAGTTATCAGATAATTACATTGCTACATTACATTGTTTCAGTTCAAAAACCACATTAAAATCCTTAATTGTCCCACTAAATTTGAAATTAAATAAGTTCCTGTCCCAATCTTACTTGGCCTATGAGAGAGTATCCACTGCAATATATCGGCAAAATTTAAAACCAACAGAAGCAAGTAGTTCTCCATTGCTGGCCTGTGATTGGCTGGGGCGTGGCTTCTTGTGGGCTGGCTTCAGTGAGCTGACCAATAGTATTGCGATGAGAATTTGAGACGTTTCTTTACAATTATTATGTCTATTCATAGACTTTTTATTCGAAATTGTCAATTCTTAGCACTGGCGGCTCGTGCTCATGAAACAAGTGAAGTGCTCTCATCTTTTACTATACAGCACTTCACCTGTTTCGCCAGTGATTCTTAGTTACTAAGATTGAATTGAAATGACTTATCGACCAATATTATTGAGGAACAGTTACTATGGTTAAATTCTTAAAAAGGATAAATTATTGATGATTGGACGAGATGAGCTTCATGGTATTATAAGTTATTTATTATATTTTTCTGTTCAATTTTTCTTTGCAAGCCCTTGAGTAGAATACCTTTCAATTCAACAAACAATAAGACCTTCCAACTTTGAATTAATTGCAGTACCTTTCCAACACTGGCGGCTCGAACCCACGAAACAGGTGAAGTGCCCGTATCTTTTACTGTACAGCACTTCACCTGTTTCGTGGGCACGAGCCGCCAGTGCTTTCCAATACACTTTCTCAAAGAGTATCATCACCACATATTTCAGACTAATTCAAACCAACATTAATAATATTGAACAGAAAGTCTGTTAATGATTTGAAGATAAAATTAATTACAAGTATTAACGTGTTCGAATTTATGGCTCACGCATTGAAAAACGTGCTGTTAAAAACACACAGTGTAATCTCTTTTTGGTAATCATATAAATAGGTATGTAATGTACACAGATAACTTGTAAACATATCAAACCGTATGTGTGTTGCTTCTAGTCCTTATATGTTTGACTATTATAGCCTGTTTTCTGCATTTAATGTCTCATAAATAATATATATTAATGGTATTTATCTGATTTACATTATAAGCTACGTAAATGGGATTTTTATATAGATAGATCTTTGTTCATTTTTATTTCCATATTAATTTCAAATTAAGGGTCAAACAACTAAACCCTTATTCAGTCTATAGTATTATTTATTTAGCGTATGGCTTTCAGTAATGGGGAGACCCAAGGGTTTTTCCACTTCGCCAGCATATAACCTTATTTTCACTAGATGGAAAACCATCTAGCCTCTTGTATAGTAAACAAACTCACAAAACCTCATGACAAATTTAGAGATTTAATAAAGCGTACCATATTACAAGAATTACTTTCTAAATGGTTGAGAAAATCCTATTGCATGATCAATACAAAAAAGTAAATTATAAAGAGAACTTTATAAGAAGTAAATAACACATACAAATTGGCATAGTGTAGACTCTGTAGAGTATGTTTACGTGGATTCATCACGAACCACTGCTTCATCTTCGTCTTAGAAAGGTGGTGAGTTGGAAGTTGAGGTTATGGTAAGGTTTGTGGTATTAATATACCACTTAACATGGAGCAAATAATTAGTAGTATTATTTATTTATTACGATCCAGATAAAAACCAGGTATATTGAAACGAATGTATACCGCATTCCAAATCATTTACAGATATAACTCATCCTACTATTAGTTTCTAAAGTACGTTAACTATAGGTATATAGATTACTGCTTGTATATCATATGTATTCTGTCTTGTAAAATACTATTATATTTAGCACATCATTTTCAAACCTAATCTATCACGGAGCATCTAAGTTTGTATGTTATTTATGACATGTTTACGAGCTAATAATCTATTGCCGAAATTTGAGAGCTGGTTCATTTCAGCCCGGAACCTCCTCTTCCAAAAATGTTTCCAAATCAACAGTTCCGTTCAAGTTCTAATGAGTTTTTTATTTGGATCAGATCAGAATATTCGATCTAATAATTGGGAATAGAACTTGTTTTATCAATGGATTTCCGTGGATTTATTAGCTGGCACTGTTCACCGCTGCCCTCTAGTGTAGTATATTCTGTCCAAGCAAAGAAGACAATCTGGCAAGATAAGAAAATGGCTCCAGCTCGGTCAAAAAAGGTTCGAAAGTTATTGATTTGGTCTCAATCGTAGGAAACAATCTGATCTATAATTTGAGACCAAATCAATATTTTTTGAACCAATATTGACCGAGCTGGAGTCATTTTCTCATCTTGCCGGATGGTCTTCTTTGCTTGGACAGACTATAACAAGAAGTAGATTATTTCTATCATCCAAATTCAATTAAATTTGCTAGGGCAATATGGAAGTCTTAATAGTGCCTCAAAGCTACCCTGCCATAATGTTATAGAATAAAAATAGAAATAGAAATGATATAGAATAATGACACAACCAATAAAAGAAACAGACATCAATATTCAATAACATCATATTACAGTTTTAAGAGATTAAATTCAATAAATTTACCTACAAATTTGAATAGTCTAATACAAAAGTATTGTTACACGTGGAAATCTGGATTCAAGCATCTACTATTACACTTTTTGTAAACCCGTAAGCTTGATACAGTACAATAATGTATTATGAACAATTAATTAACTCATTTTAAACTATGTTTAGCCAGCGATTGCAATTATTGCAATTGCTTTGTTTGTGAAAGCACTTGATAGTAAATGGCATTCTCACTCCAATATTATGATGCTTCTTACTAGAATTAGAGCAATAAATTAATTTTGCCAGTTAGCCAATGAAATGAGTTTTGAAGCAATGAAACACGGACTTCTATTTTCCTAAAAAAAATTTCATAGTCTTATTCTCTATACATCCTCTTTTCTTCTTTCCCAAGTCTTCATTTCTCCACCCCTTTTTTCCCCCTGCTTTCATTTTCTCCTTTTTAGATCTTAATTTCTCCCATTCTCTTTTTCTGCCAAGAGTATCTTCTCAACTCGACATGTTTCAATCTATAGTCTGGTCGATTTAAGAAGACATTCTGGCAAAATGTGAAAAAGACTCCAGCTCTGTCAATATTGGTTCAAAAATTGTAAACTTGTTCTCAAATTATAGAAAACATTCTACTCTACAATTTGAGACTGAATTAAAAATTTTTGAACCAATAATGACCAAGCAGTAGTGATTTTCCCATCTCACCAGAATGTCTTCTTCGCACGACCAGACTATACTTGTGAATTTTTCCTACAAAGATAGCAATTCAGATCTATTAACTCCACAAGCAGTTTGATCCCTACAATATATCACTGTCTCCAACAACTGTGATCTGGAAAAGAGCAGTGGTTATTAACGAAATATTTTAATTGAACTGCAACTCAGAAGAGAAACATTTTTTACGCCAGTCGTCTGTTTGATTCTAGAGCTATACTGAAATTGCAAACATTCTCAGCCTTGATTAATCCCCGTAATGACGACATAACCTTCTAAATGCCAGACAATTAATCAATTAATCTACCTGATTTATGTGTCCAATTGTAATTGAAGATTGAGATGACACTCCAGGTAATACGATTATCGACATTTAGTTTGATTAATTGTTGAATGTAGCCTACAATCTATTTTCCACTAATTTTTTATTTTTTCTTGATAGGAAATTATTGGAGGCAACTGGTTGGATGAACTGTTGTATCAATTTGAATCATAGAGAATGAAGAATCCACAATATTTATTGTTGTGTGGTTGAAGTCAGTTAATTATGAAGGGTTAATTTATTGTTTTAAAATGTCTCATCCTTATTGAAAGGTCATGAAGAAGGTAGGCTGTAATATCCGGGTATATTGATGATAAATATGTACATTTATGATTTATTCCTCTATAGAGAGTATGACATCGCCATCGCACATAGTTTTTTCTGCCTCTATAATTCTATTCTGATCAAAATTTAATTCACATATTATTTCCTGAAAGAATAATGACTATAATCAATTGATAAAGGGTGAATGTAGTAGCACAAATTATGCGATTGAAGCGTGAAATAGATATTTTATTATAAGATATATAAAATAATTAAATAATATTAATTAAAAACAATTTAAATAATTTTGCCAGAAGCTTATCAGATAAGTAAAGGAAATTTTATGAAGAATGTTTCAAAAGCTCCATGTTTCAATCTAAGAAATAGCCCATACAATCCTGTTTCCTGTATGTAGGCTATATTATGATGAATTACAAATACGAAATGAATACTTCCAATATTGTAAATGTGTTGTCTTTCAGGGCCGGTTTCTCCAAATACGTTTAACTGAAATTTTAGTTTAAACTATCAGTTGTCAGTGTATGGTCACTTTTATTAACTTGTGTTTCAATTGAGCCAGCTGATGGTTTAATCCAAAATTCAGATTAACTTTTTTGGAGAAACCGGCCCTCAATAATCACTTCTTTACAATGATAAAATATTCACGCTCTGTTCCTCTTTCATTGATATGATTGTGAAAAATCTATTGGAATTATTCATTTAAATTCAATGTTCTGAACTTCATATTGTGCTATTGAATGTGGCATTGTTTTGATTCTTTTTGGCATTGTTTTCTCACTTTTTCTGCCACTGTTTGCTCACATTTTCATACAAATTTTCGACATATACTGAAACTGAAGATGACTAAGGAAATGAAGTCAAGTGCTAGATTATCTTGTTAGCCGAATAAGAGAGGATATCTTGCTGAGAGCTGCCAGGGTTATCGCCGGGGTTCAATCGGCCGCCATCTTGAATTTCAAAGTTCTAGGCTCATTACTATTCGACGGGAGTAATGTGGTACATGAGCTGTAATGTAAGTTTAAATTGCGGACTTTTACCATATGCAACTATCGTCACACATTGAACCTTGTATTATACTGACTTTTATTGCTGGAGAATACTTGAAAGCTTCTAACATATTTCAAATAGTAAAGTTTGTTTAATAGTTCTCAATCCAATACAAGTACTTCAGAAACAGTGAGTTGGAAAAGAGAATAATATGTAGAGCATTGGCGACTCGCGCCCACAAAACAGGTGAAGTGCTCGTATCTTTTACTGTACATCACTTCACCTGTTTCGTGGGCACGAGCCGCCAGTGCTATAGAGACTTATTCTAATTGAGGACCACTCTTCTCACTTTTCAAAATCGATACATCTGTGATGAAGGGATTTTACTGACTCTGATAAGCATAGATATCAATATATCATTATCAAATTTGAATTTGAATTTCGAACTATCACTGTCACACTACAGTGAATAAGAAATGTGATTGAACATGTTTCTAATTCGAAGACTCATGCCCGGTTTTTCCAAGCACACTCAAATTTGAGGGACCCTCAAGTTTACTACACTTTGCTACATTTCCTATACTTATCATAGAAAATGTCAGCTGTTCATCAAAATTTGAGGGTCCCTCAACTTTGAGTGTGCTTGGAAAAACCCAGCATAAGGCCTACTTTGTATCTCTCTTTCTACTAGGCTATGAATTGTAAGAAATTTACTAGTATAATTAAAATTCATTAATTTCTAGTGAAAATTGGTCACTTCTACTAAACTTACTCCGACTGATTTTTACGCATTCTTACCCTTTTCAAATAATTTCTTTCGGATTATACTTGGAGTGGAAAAGCCTTTGACTTAAACAGAAATTTCGATCTAAACCTGGGATTTTGGGCTCTATTTTACGGAAAATGTCTTAGTAAGGGCTATGTTTTTTGTCATTAAATGTAATAAATTAATAATTATTATACATGTTAGATCAATCTACTCTACAGTTTCCAAATGATAGTTTGTTATTATGCATGATACCAAAGCTATCTTTATCCAAGAGATAATTTTGATAATACAGTACAGTATTATTTCATTTCCATTATTAAATGCCTTGAAGCGTTGAACATTCATCCAACCCAAGATCTTAAAACAGATAGCAAACTCATTTCATAGATTCAACAAGTGAAGAATTACGTTAATACTCTTCAAGAAAGATGTCCTTTCTCTTTTATAAAGTCGCATGAGTTCACTATGCTGAGAAGAGCCGCCTTTACAATGTAACTTGTATGGTGACGAGGTCTCTTCCTACTTATACTATACTTATGATACTACTGCACATTAGAATATTACAACAACATTGAAATGTAGAGCTTGGGGATTAAATAATAATAGTTACAAGTTCGCGTTCTCAATAGTCTACCACTGGCGGCTCGTACCCACGAAACAGGTGAAGTGCACGTATCTTTTACTGTACAGCACTTCACCTGTTTCGTGGGCACGAGCCGCCAGTGCAGTCTGCAGCCTAGTGATGAAATTGAGGATAGTAATAATTTAGCAAAGTGAATGTGTATGACTTCAATGAATTCAATTAATAGTAATGAAACAGTACCGTAATGTAGGCTACATAATAATGTGCAGGTACCTGTTTTGCCAGATATGACATTCTCCACAGGTTGAGTTACCTATTCTATCGCAGTAATGCCTTGAGAGGAAGAAATAGTTTTATTAAATAATAGTAGCCTACTACTCAATGGTATCTGATAAGATAAATTGAGAATGTTGAACTCAATTGCAACTCATATTTTGAAAATGTTAAAAACTGCATTCAAGTATAGCTAACGCCAAAAAGTTAGGCGGTTCGTCTGCTCCTTTTGCGCTCCAACAGCTGATATTGTCATTTAGCTTCTATAAGCCTAGATGTTGTTTTTGAAATCGATAGATGCTTTACATCAGCTGTTAGTAGGTTACATCACTCGCAAGAGACAGACGAAACCGCCTAACTTTACAATGTCAGCAGCTATTATTTTGCCTTCTCAACACATTGATACGCTCTTCCCAACATTTTTCAAGACTCTATTTGTTGCTGAATAGTAAATTTATAGAAATAAATTTATAGATATAAAATTATACATCGATTCTGATACCCGCAGGTTCAAGCAAAGAAGGCCCTCTGCCAAGATTGGAGAATGTCTCCAGCTCGGTCAATATTGATTCAAAAATCATAAATTTTGATCTCAAATTGTAGGAAACAATTTGATCTACTTTTGAAACCACATTTATAATTCTTGAATAAATATTGACCGAGCTGGAGTAATTTTCCCATCTTGCCAGAGGGTCTTCTTTGCTTGGACAAACTATATCAAATTACTCATCCACTTGTATTGCAACAATTAAAACTACAAGTGATGCTCAAAAAATCTCTATTCAGATGTAATATTTTGAAAATGTGAAATATCCATACATAGACTTAACATACTCCACTTTCAGTAGTAATAAGTATTCCAAATTTCCATGACAAATTAATAGCTGCATAGATTTTTCATGGTTCTTTCCACAATTTTTTCAAGTCCTGGTTTTGAAACCTGTACTATGCTGAAGAGCAGGTGACTATAGTCTGTTCAAGCATAATAGACATTCTAGTTAGATTGGAAAATGACTACAGCTTGTCAATATTGGTTTAAAAATTAAAATTTTGGTCTTGAATTGTAGGAAAATTTCTGTTCTAAATTTGAGAACAAATTTATAATTTTTGAATGAATATTGATTGAGCTGGAGTCATTTTCCCATCTTGCCAGAATGTCTTCTTTGCTCGACCATACTATACACAGGAGTTCTCAAGTTGAGCTACCACTTTTTCTTCCTTATCAACACAATCTTATTCTCTTACCTCAAAATCATCCTCTCTCTCTCTCTCTCTCTCTCTCACACACACACACACTCTTAGACATTCTTTCTTACTCTTTATCATACAACTCTTGAGTCTGAATCTTTCTCTATCACTGTATCCTTTTTTCTCCGGCTCTTTCATGAAAAAACTCAACTCGCCAGTAGTTAGTGACTCATAAACAATCCACAAAATCAGATGGTTGGCTAGACAGGCTCTAATTTTCGGGCGAGCATGGAGCATAATTTAAATCAATTTTCAGTTTTTGGATTCACTTCCTTCTACAAGTTCTACCTCTCCTTCAATTTTCTTCTTCATAATCTTCTTCTTCTTCTTCTTCTTCTCCTTCTTCCTCTTCTTCTTCCTCATCTTCTTCTTCAACCCTATTGCTCTTCCTCTTTCTCCTCACGCTCCTTCTTATCATCCTTCCATTTCTCATGCACTTTCTACATCTGCTAATTACTCTTCTTCACCTTATTCTTGTTATTATTTTTCTTATCCTACTACTCCTCCACCACCGTTATCTTCTTCCTTTTCTTCTCGTGGTTATTCTTCCTTTTTTCCTACTTATTTTTTCTGTTTTCTCCTTCTCCTCCACCTTCTTTTTCTCCTGATTCTACTTCTTCTTGTTCTACTCTTTCTAGTCTCCGCCTTCTCCTTATTCTGTCTCTTCTTTTCTTTCTTCCTTATTCGTCTTCTCCTTCTCTCCTACTCCTCTTCCCTAGATTCTTCTCCTTATTGTTCTCCTTCTCTTCCTCCTTTTACTTAGCTTCTTTTTC
This sequence comes from Sogatella furcifera, assembly GCA_017141385.1. Taxonomy (NCBI): domain Eukaryota; kingdom Metazoa; phylum Arthropoda; class Insecta; order Hemiptera; family Delphacidae; genus Sogatella; species Sogatella furcifera. The sequence continues at coordinate 3,837,093 of CM029556.1, forward strand.
TTCTACTTCTTCTTCTCCTTTTTCTTTTCTTTTTTCTCCTTCTTCCACTCCTTAGCTCCTTTTCTTCTCCTTCCACACCTTAGCTCCTTTTTCTTCTCTCCCTACTTCTCCTCAGCACCTCAGTCGTTTTATTCTTCTTGCTCTTATTCTTCTCTTCTTCTTCCTCATCTTCTTCTTTTTTCTTCTTCTACTTCCTCTTCCTTTTTTCTTCTTCTTCCTCATCTTTTCGTCTTCTTCTTCTTCTTCTTCTTTTCTTCTTATTCTTATTCTTCTTCTACTTCCTCTTCCTCTTCTTCTTCTTCTTCTTCTTCTTCTTCTTCTTCTTCTTCTTCTTCTTCTTCTTCTTCTTCTTCTTCTTCTTCTTCTTCTTCTTCTTCTTCTTCTTCTTCTTCTTCTTCTTCTTCTTCTTCTTCTTCTTCTTCTTCTTCTTCTTTCTTCTTCTTCTCTTCTTCTTCTTCTTCTTCTCCTTCTTCTTCTTCTTCTTCTTCTTCTTCTTCTTCTTCTTCTTCTTCTTCTTCTTCTTCTTCTTCTTCTTCTTCTTCTTCTTCTTCTTCTTCCTTCTCTTCTTCTTCTTCCTCATCTTCTTCTTCTTTTCATATTCATCCTTCTTCTCCTTCCTATCACCATCCTTCTTCCTTAGCTTCTTCTTCTTCTTCTCCTTTCTCCATTCCTTAGCTCCTCTCCTTTCCCGGTTGCTAACAAGATAGGCTCCTATCAACACGCAGGCGAAAAATCATACCTTCTCGACAACGTGACGGCCCGACGCCGCCTAGCCCCCTGCCCACCTGTTTCCATCGTATTGTCAGCAGTTGTTCCAGTATGTTTAGCAGTTCATTACCTGCCCTAATTATGCATCACAATCTTTCCTGATCGGCCCCTAAAATTAACAAACAACTAGACAATAATAACAATAATTCGATTGCCGAAAACAAAATTGACCCTTGCATCGGCTACTTCTCAGTTGTTAATCGAAGCCGGGCTGTGTGGCCGACCCCACAAAAACCGGGGGTCATAAATTTGCCCCCCCTCTCTCTTCCCCCCTAAGGGGCCTGTATCAGCTTGTAATACAAGTTGAAACACACACACGCATCATCTCATAATATCAGCTACTACGTTTTCCCTGTTAAGAATAATATGAACGCGTGTGAAAATTGAACAAGTTGTGTTTCATCTTATTAGGCTAACAGGTTTTCGTATATAATGTGAATCGCTGTTCAAAATCACCGAGACACTCCTAATAAATACATTTCAATTATTTCGCTGATTTATATTGATTTGTACATGCGACCTACAGCGTGGAAATTGATGAGGAAACTGTGCGAGATAATGATTAGACTCACAATTTTTTCCAATGATATTCCCCCGGCAGAAAGTTGAAATGGTGGATTAATGGAAAAAATGTACCAGCTAACTTATAGGTATTAAGTCGCAGACATAATCAATCACAAATTGAACTAATTTATTGCGGTTCGTGTGGCAATTTAAAAGCACATCAGTGTAATCAGAAATGACCGGGCTCCGGTGGAGAATTATCAATAAAATTATAACTCTACTCACTAATAAACTAGAACAAGATTTGATTTTGAAAAGGGGGCGGAAAATAATATGTATGTGATCGAATTTATTTTCAATATAATTTAAATTGGAAAAAATTCTTGGGACTGATGAATACGAGGAAAGTTGAATGTAGAACCTCAACCTACATATAAATTACTGAGTAAATTACAATTGAGGCTACTCTGTTGCATGTGACTTGGGAACAGGTATGGTTGCTAGTGAATTATTACATTGCACCATGCGTGGGACTTGTATTTCATCAATTTGTTGAGAAAAAATCTCGGAAACATTAATACTAGTGAATTTTCTTTCTGCAACAAATCATTCCAGTATCAATAATGAATACTTTCTTGTCCGGTTTGATCATAAATTAATTACCTCTCATCAGAATTCATCCCACTGCAAGTGATTGTACAGATGTATAATATTTTGCATGATAATTTCATGCAGGTGTCATGAAAATTGATGGATGTAAGCACGGGTACTAGAATGCTATTGAGTGGAAGTATTGCTGGAACAAAGTAGCTACAAATTACAATGAGGAAATCTTGACCTAAAGAAGCTGATCTGAGAAAGGGTTGAGAAGGCAAGGACTTGTGAGGTTTCAATAATTATACAAATTAACATTTTTGTACTACATGACACAAGATTTCCTTATTGTAGCTTTGATTTTTCTATTCTTGTCTCTTTCTTTTTAAAAGTCTTGAACAGCTCTGAAATACATTTTATTTTTTAATTAGTTTTCCCTCCAGTGTATGGTATTATATACAATACTATAAACTGTTTTTTCTCCAAGATCTCTTGAATCTTGTCTATAAAGACATTGATATTGTACCTAGAGAAAACTAAAGTCCATTCACGATGGCTTGAACGAGATAAGCAAAAGCTTTGCATGTGTTTGTGTGCGATTGGAGTGGCTTTGTTTTAGCCACGACATAAACAAGTCACAGCAATGCCGAAATCTCGAATATTGTCGCCGGGACCGTAACCAAAGCATTGACACAAAAACTTTTACTATAATTGTTTGTTCATTTTAGGTTCATAAAGTCGAGAGACAACCAAAACATGCAATTTCCCAATGTGTATCTATAAAAAAGATTACTTATTCTGAATTGCCTACAACAAAATTCGGGATCTCGGCATTGCCGTGACTTGTTTATCGTGGCTATGGACTATAGTCGGATGAATCTAGAATATCTAGTGGATTATAGGCCTATGTAATGACCAGGAAAAGTTCTGATTGCATGATTCTCACATATTTTGGTTGAAAATTACCAGTTTTGCGTTTTCACTTGAATTTTCTTCTCCATAATAACCGCTTTGTTGATAAGTCTGTCCATAACTTGACTTTGTCCATAGACAGAATTGTATTTTTATGTTAAAGCGTGCTGTACACGTGGACAGTAGTGTCGGACAGTTGAATATCTGTGGCCAATCACAGCCTTTGAATTGTCATTGAGTCAAACAACAACAGCTGTGATTGGTTACATATATTCAACTGGCCGACACTACTGTCCCCGTGTACAGCACGCTTCAATTTCGCTCTGTGGGTCTTATTCGAGTTTCTCGATCTTCTAATGATCTTATATTGTATTATTATTCTATATATATATATGTTATATTGTATATGTCGATAGTTATTTTAAACTCAGAATCAGCAACGCACATTGAACTATTATTATTATGTTCATTTTAATTGAATTATTTTGTTATAAAACACCACATACTCTCGTTGATTCTCTGAAACTCGCTTACTAGAATAGGATATATCCAGTTCGCTTGATCCAATAGGAATCATCATTATATCATCGGTCATCATCACCAAATGTGGAATCTATATAAAAACAATCTAGAAATCTTCTAGCATAATCTTTAAATTCTAGCATAAGTTTTAGCATAACAAGTTAAAGTTCTAACTTCTCCTTTTTGTTCTAAGATAAGATAGTTCGAAGCAATAAACTTCCAAGTTCTAATTTTTAAGCATTTGTTCAATACCGTACTCACCTTGAATGTACTGATAGATTCTCATTCATCTTAATGATTGATTTGCTGCTATCCTCAGGCCTAATTTGTGACCTTGAATGTCCTTGAAAAATTATTGCTACATCTAATTTAACCATAGGCCTACTCTCAATAATAAGAAATATCGCTATATCACTCTACTAGTATAGAGACTGTATAATAATGTATATATATTAGTTTTCATTAGACCGAAACAATATTATTATACTGTCTCTATATCTTCTACCATTCATAATTGAACCAAGTATTACTATATCACTGAATATGAAGTATTACTTTGGCTAATGTTATTTGATGTATAATGTTGAATTTCTACTAGGTAATATTACTGTATCTAATGTTCCATGAAAATATGAGATATTACCATAGTTATTTGCTATAATGTTTTTGCTTGCAGAAATGACAGGCAATATTTGTCATTATTATGTGTTGTTTTTAGGCTGTGTATCTTGCCGACAATGAATTATTTATTTCGGCTTGAACAAGAGTGAACGGTATGGCATTGATATCAGTTAGTTTGGAACTTGCTTTCGTATTTGGTGTGCTATTGAATGGAACAGTATTAATTTAATATAGTTTCATTTTATTCATTGACATTATGATTTCCAAAATTTGGAATATTGTCACATCAATCGTTTTCAAGGTGTTCTATTTTGAAGAAATTTGACATCAACAAGACTAGACTGACAGGATTGTTCCAATCACTTAGAAAAAGTGTATCAATTTATATTCATATAAATTGCTATATATAATTACTAGCCGGCAGGCTCGCTTCGCTCGCCTTTTCCGCCTAGCTAGGGGGCTCCGCCCCCTGGATCCCCGACAATATCGCCAGTGTAAGTCAAACAGGCTCGCTTCCCTCGCCTGCATAACCTCTGTCAGTGTAAGCTGGAACAAACAGGCTTGCTTCGCTCGCCTGCAAATTCCGTTCAGAAGGGATTCGAAATCTATTGATCACAGCATTTCTAGACCTAATCTGAACCTCTTTACCAAATTTCAAAATTTTCTGCCAATTTGTTTTAGAAAAACCTAAGAAAAACTCCGAAAATTCCGAAAAATAGTAAAACGCTAATATCGAGCGTAACCTTGGGAAGTATATCAGACATAGTTTAAAACTTGATTCAATATCTTCCATTGTCTTCCATTCATATCTTCCAATCTCGCTCAATCATTGAATTTACAGTAAGGATTGGTCGTATCAAGGCGGAAGATATACAACCCGCAAAACATCTACAATGTTGAAAAACCTGATTATTGGCGTAATCTTGAACGGAATTCAAAAATATCTTAACACAACATTTCTTGACCTTAACTGAACCTACCTACCAAATATCAACATTTTCTACCGATTAGTTCTCGAAAAAAGTGAGAAAATGCCGAAAAACTATAGAAAAACTTAAATATTTGGCGTATCCTTGAAAATTATCTAAAATCCGTTCTTAGCGCGCGTCTAAATGTCCAACTGAACATGCCTGCCAAATTTGAACGCATCCGGTTCAGTGGATTTTTAGTTCTGGTGATGAATCAGTCAGTCAGTCAGTGCCATTTCGCTTTTATAGATATAGAAGATTAGTAGTTTTCAAGGTGTTCTATTTTGAAGAAATTTGACATCAACAAGACTAGGCTGACGGGATTGTTCCAATCACTTGGAAAAAGTGTATCAATTTATATTCATATAAATTGTTATATGTAATTATATAAAATATATAAATAACTTATAAATTCATATAAATTTTGTGAAAATGTGGCCAAACTGCAACAGAGGTGAGCCGCGAGCATACAATTTGAGAACGAATTGATAATTTTCGAACCAATTTTGACCGAGCTTGAGCCATTTTCCCATCTTGCGAGAGGGTCTTTTTTGCTTGAACAGACTAAACGTTGAAAGTAGACTCAGTGTTTGAGAAAAAGTAAAATTTAGAGAGAGGAATTGTTTTTCTATTCATTTGAATCATTTGCCAGCTCCGTTTATGGGAGAGAACAATAGGTTGATCAATTAAACTTGAGTATTAATAATAATATTATAAAAGAACTGTTGTATCTTTGATAGCCTCTATAATATCTATATTATCTCTTGTATAAGTAGGCATAATTCACCAAATTCTGGTAAGCTGGTTGAAAGTTTACAGTAGCTGTAGCACCTTTAAAGCCTAGAAGCTCGACCGTTACACTAAATAGGATTATGCCTTACTTTAAACTTGAAAGCAAAAAGGATTATCAGATATTTTGATAATAATTACATTAGTAACGCCTCAACACGAAACCTTGGATCAGGTTCTTCTTTTCCTTCTCCTTCTCTTTCTTTTTCTCCTTCTTCTTTTCTTTCTTTTTCTTCTCCTCTATTCCTGTCGTTTACCCTTTACATTCTTATTGTACATACTTTCTCTTCTCCCAAATCAAGTACTAGCTAAATTCGGTAGTCTGGTACCAATAAAAATATTCTATGCTTTTTTCAATCAAAGCGTGAAAAAATAAATCAGCAAGGATTATAAAAAAAATATGTCCAAATGAAATGAATGTGCGTGAAATATGAATAGAATTCTTGACCCATATAAATCCTGAACTAAAAACATATTACGTGGCAAACTCTTGCCATTGGTTAAGAGTTCTGAGACACGGTTCGTCTCAAGCACGATCGACTTCAAACAGGAAATCAACGTAGTCATTTATCGAGTAAGGAACATTGATTTTTAATTTGATTTTGATCGACATACCGCACACTCGAACTAGATTAACTAATTAAGTTTCATATTGATTTTATTGTATTCCAATAGTCTCGTTTTTCATAATATTATCCTCACTCTGGATTAGTGATCAACGGTCTCTTATAAATTCATTATGATTTCTGTTCATCATTGCTATATCGTATTGTATGTTTTTTTGGGAAATAAATTTCATTTCATTTCAATTACATCACATTAGGCAATTGTGATCTTGTGATAGAATGGTACTAGCTTAACGAACTGATTTTTGTGATAATTTTCGTGACTTGAATTATTGTGATGATGATAACTATATATTTCCATTATCTCGTTTTCCCGTCTTGCCGGGGTGTCTTTTTCGCTTGGACGGACTGTGTAGTGGAGTGAATATGGAACTGGCAGGCAGCTGGTGGGCCTATGCCCTTCATAGGACTGTTGAGCCATACTGTGAGCCATATTGACAAACAAAATCTTTAATGAAAATGTCAATGAGAAAATAATTTAAGTTGAGATTGGGAAGCTGATGCTTTTTCCCAATAATCTTATTATGCTAGAGGATAGAGATAGAGAAATAAGCTTCTACTATCTCAATAACTGGACGAATTATTGATAGATTCCAAGCTTTGAATTGTAAATTAATCCTTTCTCCAAGATTGTCTTGTGAAGGTTTTCCAAATATTCAAGAATCCATGTGGAGTAATGAGTTCATGGTCATACTTAACTTATAGATAGGTAGTGAGTTAGGAAATCTTGCAAAATGAGTGAATAAACATAAATTGAAAACGATATATTTATGGTTGATAAACCTCTTCAAAATACAAATAATTGAAATCAATAACAATATAAACATAACATTTCTACTTACATCAAATAACTAATTAAACTAAAGCTAGATACAAAATTGAAGCTCTCATTGGATTAAAACTGACTGAATAGAAACTCACTAAGTACAATGTGATAAATTCGCTCAATATTACATTTTTTCTATATTTATTTGAACGTGAATTCGGCAGGATTTTGATTAAAAGTTGATGAAGAATTCAATTCTGTGCACTGAGCTGCATTGAAAAAATTATTTGTAAAATTTGTATTTTATTTAGTAAATATCCTTTTGTTTCTTACATCATTAAGGCTACTACCGCGAATATTTTTCAAAAATATAAGTTAAAATCACAGATTTATTAGCACTTGAATTCCTTGCTTATTTGATCGGAAAGTAATTTCAGTAATATTCGATTTAAATTAATTTTAAAGCTATGACTCTCCCATTCTGTTTAATTTTCCAATTCTATTAAATCCTATATTATTTGATTCGATTTTACGTCAAACAATTGCTTAATAACTAATAAAAAAAAATTTTTCACAATTTCGAATTAAAAAGATCTACAAAATCTCATTGTGAATTTCTAGATCACAATGTAGATATTATATTTAAAGTAAAAGTTTCAATTTCAATTTGTAACGAACTAAATAATAACAATGAAAATATAACATATATAACAATACTGAACAGCAAAAGCAATCTACAAAAGCTACTTAAATCTATTATTTGTATTCATAATTCTATTTATCATTTGTATTTTTGTGAGCATCATTATTAAGAATACACTCAGAAATTAGGCCTGTAATTATTGTCATCTTTTATACTTGACAGATACAAAATGTGTCATTAACTGCTCTCTTAGAGTAAACTTAGAACTATTCAACAATGCAGTATTTGATTTACAAAGCGTTTTATTTTTGGGAACTATCATTTATATTCAAAGTATCATTTTGAAAATAAATTTGATATCTCAAGCACCATTTTTGAGTTTACATTTCATTTTTCCAAGCCAGTTCACTGGAAGCTGGAATCATTTGTTTCAATTCTTTGAGAACTTTTTTGATTGATGTTTTGTACTCTTTGTTGACAATTATTTCACATAATATAATAATAAGGCACAGCTCGTATACTCATTGAAAATATGGCAAGAATATGTTTGATTTATTCTCTTACTACAATATTTTGTTAAAAGAACAACAAATTTATTAATCAAACTATAATTATAACCATTTCCAAGGTTGGACGTATCACAGATGAAAATATTAATCACTTTCAAGAGTTGATTTCTTTCAATAAAATATTTTTAAAAAATAAGGCTAGACTATTTGGGTACTAATTATCCACAAGATTAAAATACACACGGATGGTGGATAAAAAACATAAATATTACAATAATTTTTCCACCCATTACATTAGAAAATTATGATTATAGAGGCTTCTCAGTAATCCCTTGGATTTCTCAACAAGTTCATTGATAACATAAACATATCAGTATATAGGCCTTACAATTACCGTTCTTTTATTATCTTCTTGGCTTCTTTAATTATACATCATACAGTTCAAGGCACCACAATTTCAATAATTACATAAAACACTGTAACAGTCTGTAACAATTTATATGTAATTAATAGTAATAACAACTGATCTGTGATCCAAAACAATAAATCTGTGATTATTTACAATTAATCTGTGATCAATAACAAGTAATCTGTTATTACAAACAACTGATATGGGATCAAAAAACATTAATCTTTGATTAACCGATTTACTAACAATTATAATTTGTGATCAATACTGATTAATCTGTGATCAATATCAATAATTAATCTCAATGGAAAAAACTCTCTTCACAGTTCACAATCACTTAGCATTCAAATCCATTCCTGCACTCACCCCACTTTGAGGAATTACTGCCTCACTCTTCACCAGCACCTCCCCAACACTATTTCCCGATGCAATTGCAGTATTGCTCGCTTGCACCGATGCACCTGCACCTGCTGCAACTGCATCCTGCGGCGGCATCCCTCCCCCCGTCGACGTGCATTTCTTAAAATGTGTCCGCATATTGCTTGACTGACTAAACCTCAGACCGCACTTGCTGCACGCGTAGGGTTTCACGCCTGTGTGATAGTTCATATGCGTTTTTAGGTGGTGTTTTTTCGTGAACGATTTTGAACATACAGTGCAAGTGTATGGTTTTACCCCGGAATGAAGACGCATGTGTAGGGTCATGTTTGAACGATCCGCGAACGCTTTTTGGCAGACAACGCATGTGAACGGTTTTTCTCCCGTATGTATGCGTAGATGCTGTTTCAGCAGCATTTTCCGCGAGAACGATTTCGAACAGTGCGGACAAACGTGCGGTTTTACTCCCGTGTGTATCCGCACATGCATGTTGTACGCAACACGCTGATTGAAGCTTTTTCCGCAGTACTCGCAGCCGTACTCCTTGCGGTTGCGGTGTATCTTCATGTGCGAGCTGAGGTAGCCGCGATCGTTGAAGTATTTTCCGCACTCGGGACAGGTGGCCGCAAACTCTTTGGTACCCTCGTGCACGGAGCGGTGGTATTTGTAGTTGCGCAGTTGGCTGAACTGTTTGCCGCACTCGGTGCAGTGGAACGGCTTTTCGCCCGTGTGAGTGCGGAGGTGGACCTGAAACAATTGAAAAATAAGAAAAATTAGAGATATTGAAAATTGAGAAAAAATTGTAATTGTAATTGCAATTGAAAATAATGGATTGGAATAAGGATTGATGAGAATGATTAGATGATGAAAAGAAAAAAAATTAGTATAAAAATGATGAATGGGAGGGTGGAGAGAAAGTTTGACAAATTAGAATAAGATATAGGAACATAAAGAGAAAATTAGAATAAGAAGGAAAATCAATAAATTAGAATGAGAAATAGGAGAGTAAGGAGAAACATTGACAAATTAGAATTAGAATATGAGAATAAGGAGAGAGATTGACAAATTAGAATGAAGTTTAGGAGAATAAGAAGAAAAATAAACAAATTAGAATAAAAGGGAAATGTATTTGGGATACGGTATAATCCTATTCTATCAAGCAAATAATTTTTGTTATTATGCAAGTTTACATGCTTTATATTAATTTACTTGTTGCATGTCTGTATGTTATCTATAACTAAGGATCTAATAAAAGGTTCAGACGATTTACACAAAATTTGAAACTTAATAGGTCTGTGATAGAAAAATTCGATAGGTCTTCTAGAATCTTGACTTCAAAAACAGCATCTTAATTTCTACAAATTCCTCGGATTCCGTTCACAAATCTTGATCAGTTCCTCATGTTAACACCAGACCTACCATAAAGATAAGATAAAATCCACCAGTTCAACTTTCTCATTCAATTTGATACAACCCACTGTCTTTCCTATGCATCATCTAGCTCTCAATTTCATTATTTTTATTTTCTTCAAAACTTCTTTTTTAAATTCGCTTTCTCGATCTATCATATTCAATACTGTCATCATTCTGGTTGGTATTAAGCTGGTTGGCGTTCATGAGTTGGTAATAATTTATTTGAATGCTCAGATTTCTTGAAAAAGTTCGTTAGTGAGTTTGAGCCAAACAAATCCTCCTATTAAATGATTTTTATTTCACCTTAATAAATATATTCATATATTATACACATAATGATAAAGATGAAGAATTAAAATGTTATAATGTATTATAATCCAATGAAAATATTTACATGGAGTACAATATAATTATTATCATTATGCATTATCCTTCCAATTCCCGAGAATTAATTTAATCTTTTCAATCATTTATTCTCTCTCCATTTATCTTAATTACCTTCCTTTTCTCTTCCTTATCTTCTCCGAATACTATTTTAAATCTCTTTGCCAAAAGATTTCCGCCATCACAAATAGTTCCCGAGAGAAATAAATGCAGAACAGGTTAATAAATTATACACGGACAATATCAGATAGCCAATCGGACGAGGCAATTCGGTGAACTGGATGGAAAATGGAATTGTGCCAAAACGTGCAGATGGAATTTTTATCAATCAGGAAGTGACTGTTATTGTGTAAAAAGGTGTCATCTCAATTATCGAGAACATCATCATAAAAAGTAAGTTGTCATCATCATCATCATCATCATCATTATCATTCTTCTTCTTCTTCTTCTTCTTCTTCTTCTTCTTCTTCTTCTTCTTCTTCTTCTTCTTCTTCTTCTTCTTCTTCTTCTTCTTCTTCTTCTTCTTCTTCTTCTTCTTCTTCTTCTTCTTCTTCTTCTTCTTCTTCTTCTTCTTCTTCTTCTTCTTCTTCTTCTTCTTCTTCTTCTTCTTCTTCTTCTTCTTCTTCTTCTTCTTCTTCTTCTTCTTCTTCTTCTTCTTCTTCTTCTTCTTCTTCTTTCTTCTTCTTCTTCTTTTCTTCTTCTTCTTCTTCTTCTTCTTCTTCTTCTTCTTCTTCTTCTTTTCTTCTTCTTCTTCTTCTTCTTATTTTCTTTTTCCTTTCTTATTTTCATTTCTTCTTCTTCTTTCTTTCTTCTTCTTCTTCTTCTTCTTCTTCTTCTTCTTCTTCTTTCTTCTTCTTCTTCTTCTTCTTCTTCTTCTTCTTCTTCTTCTTCTTCTTCTTCTTCTTCTTCTTCTTCTTCTTCTTCTTCTTCTTCTTCTTCCTCCTCCTCCTCCTCCTTCTTCTTGATCTTGTTTTTCTCCTCCTCCCCCATCCTTCTCCTACTTCAAAATAAGATTGAAACCATCATCAAAATAATGAAATGAAGTTTGAAGTCATCATCATCGACATAATTGAAAAAATAATAAGGTTATCATCATTCAACATCCAAACAAGAGTCATTTCCACAATCAAACTCGTCAAACTATCTCGCAGCTATCTTGAACTTCTTTCACAAGACGTTTTTGAATAACGTGATTAAGATAGGAATATTCAAATTCACGTTTCATTGTCACTTTAGTTGAAGAGATTTAGAGAATCGTGAGGTGTTTTGACGAAAACCCATAAATCACCACCCTATAAAATCGAATAACTATAAAATTCGACTCTAAAATGACTCAATTGCGGTTTTATCTATTGAGGAACCTACGGGTGAAATACTTTTCGCTAATAGCGGTTGAATGATCCGGGAAACGTTCGAATAACGGAATTGCCAACAAGCGTGGTTTGGGAATCGTTGTCCAAACTTCGCCACGTCATAAAAAAAGAAGATGTTTTTCATTCTAATTCCTAAAGAAGTTGTTTTTCATTCTTATTCAGGTGCTTGATAGATTTATTGTTTTTATGTATCAAACTATCTAATCACATTAAAGTGGGGAAGGAAATCTGAAAGCTCTCGACAAATTGGGTTACGTAAGAAAGATTCAATTTGAATTAGAACCACAAGATAAAACGAATTAGAACCACAAGATAAAACAATAGAAAAGTATCTAAATTAGATAATATTAACTGAATAAACAAAACTAAATTAAGATTGAATAAAATTGATTGAAATGAATGGATGGAATTGATTTGATAGACGAAAATAATTATAATCGAATAGAGATAAACTGTTTAATTTTCAGCTTCCAGGGCTTGAAACTTGAGTATTGATATTTCAGGCTCACTTTTGAAATAATAATATTATTCTCATTGCTTTTCACATGAAGCTACTAGAGCTCTGATCTTTCATAGCCGAAATTTATTCTAGTCAGCTGAGTATCCTTCGAATCCCAACTAGAGTTATTAACTTTCCATGTAGTTATTTATATTTTTTAATTTATATCTCTTTTCCAAATTTACTTTTTCTCCAATAATTCAACTCACAAAGAATTTAAACACTCCATCTCTCACATAATACTCCATTTGTGTTTTGAAATTCATATATCAGCTTACTAAAATTATACCCATATATTTCTCAATATCGTTCTCAATTTCTCACTTATCATTAAAAAAATGGTTCCAATTCCAGTAAGGGTATCCCAGTAGCAGAGGCACACTACTGAACTGAATAACTTTCAGTAACTCCATTCACTAGTAGCGACAGTAAATAAAAGGTCAATCTGATATGCAAATGAGTCACTGTGACTGTGTCACCCTAGAAAGACTGCAAGTCAAAAATAATGAGCCATCAGACCACCTGTATAGTTTATCACTGCCAAGTCACAAGTCGTTCAGGTAAGTGAAGTCTGTTCTAGCAAATAAGATATCCTGACAAGATGGGGAAATGACTCCAGTTTGGTCAATATTGACTCAAAAAGTATAATTTCAGTTTCAAACAGTAGAAAACATCATTGTCTACAATTTGAGACCAGATTTGTTAATTTTGAACGAGTATTGACCGTGCTGGAGTAATTTTCCTATCTTGTCAGAGTGTCTTCTTTGCTCGACCAGACTATAATTGTAAATCAGGCCTCGGGAGTCTGTAGTGTCTGTACTTCACCGACACTCTTTTTACTCTCACTCTTTTCACTCTTCGACTCTTTAACTGTCTTCTTTTTCTTCTTCTTCTCCTTCATCTTCAGTTCTATCCACTTTTTCCTTATCAATATTTTGTGAAAATTCTTGTTTGGAGTGCTGCTAAAGTACTGCATATTCTTATTATTATTTTTATTTATCAACATATTCTCGTAAAATTCATTCTGGACATAAGTACGATATGTGTGTTTTTAACCAATAAGTGTATCAATTTATTTCAAATTAAAAAAAGAATAAACTCAAATTAAACAAACAAACAAATTAAAAGATAAAGAATTGTCTTTATCTCCATCATCAAGTCCATTTCAATTCTTACTCTCCAAAATTTATCAAACATGTTTAAATTGAAAATGATAAATTTGTACGATTATTATTAATTTCATCATAATAAATAATCTGTTCAATAGATTATTCATGTGAGAGTTCATGTTTATACATAGAAGTATGAAATTTTCGGGTCTGAGAAATTCACAAATTTCTATTTCAGCTTATCATTCTAACTGTATCATCCTTCCTGACTAGAGAGAATATCTCTATTTATTTTTCATGTATTATCTCAAAATTCTCAACTGGATATAGTAGGGAAAGTATGTACAAACTGGGAAAAGACGTTTTGGTGTTCTGCATTAACTGGGGTTTTATCCATCAATAAGTTCATACATTGGATTACATGCAATAAATTATATTTTCTCGAATAAATGAATGAATGAATGGATAAATTATATTTTCTCGAATAAATGAATGAATGAATATCCTGTCTGTGAGCGTATACCATGCTCACCATACGGCATACTTCAAGCTACATGCGTTCATTTATTTGAAAAGGCTCTGATTTACTGTTACATGTTCCCTGAACGAGACTAGTTGTTATTTGATTGAATGCAGTGATAATTCGACATTGATGCTTGAAGATTGACAGAGAATGTTTGAAGATTTACAGACCTTGTACAGAAACAGGATTGACAGGGCGGATATAGTCTTTCCAAGCAAAGAAGACATTCTTGCAAGACGGGAAAATGACTCCAGCTCGATCAATATTGGTTCAAAAATTATAAATTTATTTTTAAATTGTGGATCAGATTGTTTCCTACAATTAGAGACCAAATTCATAATTTTTAAACCAAAATTGACCGCGCTACAGTCATTTTCCCACCTAGCCAGGAAGTCTTCTTTGATCAACAAGACAATACCTGTACAAAGATAGCTAGCTTGATGTATGTAAATTCCAAAGCCACAAGATTTATTGAGATGGTTTGAACTAGAATCAAGGAGTTGAGTCCCTTTTCAAGGATATTAGAAGGCTGTCGTATGTATATTTTTTGAATGGTGAGATTTATTGATGCAATTTGAACTGGAAATTGGAATATTTCTTTGGATAGTCAACGTTTTTTCTGTGAAATTCTTGGTTTGGGTGATTGATTTAATGACTCACTGATTGATCTATTGACTATTACATAGTGATTGATTTGTATACGAATTGGTGCACGCTGCGAAAGTTATTAACAGCAATGGAACGAGGTAAAGGTGTTCGAGTAGGCTACTGTTTAGTAATGGATGATTATAATTCAGAAATTTATTAGCTGATTGATTTTTTTAGAAATTGTGTTTAGTTCACAGTTTATTGAGAGTGATTAGTACGTACAGTAGAATAACATAATACTGTAAGTGCTCTGTACTACAGTATACTATTGTGAAATTTATATGATTGTATTGACGGGTTTGAATACTTTGAAAATTTTACAGCATTGAGTTCCGTTGAGTTCTGATGAATTACGTAGTTTCAGTGATCTTAAAGAGGTTCTAATTGATGGAGTTTCCATACCTTATAATTAAGATGATTAGTTACTCGAATGATTATTGATCAATAAATTTTCGAACAATCAATGAATCATCTCTGCAAATGAACATTATTGTAGGGTTTATGTTTGTATTGTACAGTATCGAGGACTGAGGGGTAGGACAGTATCGATACCCCTCGCGTGGGGTATCAGGAGTGTGCGACCGTACAGGGCGCCACGGCCAAGGGGGCGCCGTGGCGGCTGATGCAAAACGGGAATTTCAAATATTTCAATTATGCTATTGGAAAATTTTTTTTACTATTTGATGAAAAACTTATTTTACCAACAACTTGAATCCACGAAAAATTATTTCCTCTGCATAAACTCATAATAATGTATTGATCAATTACTTACATTGAAATTGAATAACCACGGTTTATGTATTATGCAAGTCAAGAAACGCCCCTCTTAAATTTAATTCTATTGTTGGATGACAAACACCTCACAGTCTGTCGACCAATCACAAGCTAGTTTCCGATAAAAACTTCTCCCTAATGTTTTTAAAGAATTGTTGAGCTTTTTTCTGGCATGAGGTCGGTATGAGATCATGAATAGTTCGAGTTCTATCTCATTATATTTATCGTATAAAAAATAGAATTAATGAGTATAAGATGGGAGTGGGAAATCATATTTTCATCTCATTTTATTCAGCATAAAACCATAGACTAACTATACAATAGAATATTATATCTACGATAAAACTATTGAAGTCTAGTACTTAACTGGCCCAAGTTACACGATGAAAGTGAAACTGAGTCTACATTCTATAAATAAATTCTTCAAATACTAACTTGATAGAATCTTACCAGCCTGAATATATGATTGAATATTATATTAATTAGCACAAGATTGTCAAAAGCAAATCAGCGTAATTTTTTGTGTATGATACACCATCCATCTTTTTTTGCTAGCAGCCATTTTCTAAGACAGAACTCACGAAACACTGTCAGCCAATAAGAAAAGAGCAGGCGGGGCATGAAGGCGTGTCCAAGTCAAAACTGAAACATCACCCGTCAACTGCTGCCATCTACTGGTTGAGTTTGGAAACTCTTCTAACCGATTTTCTCGGGAATTTTAATCATAGGCGGAACTTGGAGGCGTGTCCAATGGAAGTCGAAGCAAGTCACCCTATTGCTACTGCCATCTGCTGGCTGAATTCGGAACTATTTCGAATGTTATTTAAGAAAGTTGGATGGAGCAGTGAAAATGGCTGAAATCTTCAGTTTGCTTCTTATAATTGATTTTCCGATTTTTTGTTGAAAAATCTTTATTTCCAGTGAAATGAAATATCTATGATGATACCCAATATTTTTCTGTGGAAAATGCATAATTCCCTTCCTTATGTGCTTTCAAGCAAACTAATAGAATAAATTAATCAATAATTAAAAATTCAATATTTTTATGATAAAGTACTGTACAATGTGACAGTTTTACTCACACTTTTCTACTTTTTATTAATTCCTGTATACTTTTTTATTAGCTCATCACTTATCCAATACACAAAAATACAAAACAATATGTTGGGATACATTAAAATAAACAAGTCCCTATAATCCTTTTTGCCACACCACATGCAACATTGGGATTTTTTATTAAAAAAATTTGAACATGTATGGCAGCTTGAATCATGTTTGGATTGAATAAATTGTAATATGTTGGATTGCTTTCGTCTGGTAATGGTGGGGGGGAGCGCCTGCCAAAATCTTGCACAGGGCGCCAAAAAACCACGCAAAGGCTCTGTGAGGAACCTCTCCAAAATTAGAATAAAAAGTAGATTTTGTACAATTTCACTTCATTTTATCCTTGTTCATTAAATAAATAGAATCTACATGTGAATAACTCTATAAATGAATATAGTTGAATTTAACAAATCAACTTTGTATTCTGATGGATGACTCACAGTAGACCATGAATAATAGATGAATAGATGGAACATAGATGAATAACCACACGTAGATTGATAGTAGCCTACTTAGTCGATAGAGTAATTCAGTGAACTCTATTGAATTTTTCCTATTGAATGACTTTATTTTGCGGGGCTTGAACTCAATATATGAATTCTGTGTGGTGTTCTCAGAAGTATAGTCCTACTGATATTCTGAATTCCATCTTCTCATGACAATCAATACACATAACTAATAAAATGTTTGTTAAGAAATGACACTCACCTTCAAAGAAGCACGCGTCAAGAACACCTTGCCACAATGACTGCAACTATGCTCTGAGCTTCTCGACTCCTGGTGAAGTTTCTGATGCGAATTGAAATGTCCTCGCTGGGCGAACGTCTTGTTGCACACTGTGCACGTGAACGGGGGTCCTTCCACCTTCAAAATTGCGGCTGGATGAACTATTTTCAAATGTTCACTCAATTCCTGCACAGATCCCAGCACAAGATTGCACTCCTGACAGGGGAGTTGGGTCTCTGTTTTGCTGGGGTTGTTGTTGGAGTCGTTCAAAGATTGCTCAGATCTGTCCAGGAATGGCTGGGGTTGATCAGATCTGTCCAGGAATGGTTGAGGTATGTCCAGGAATGGCTTGGGTTGATCGGATTGATCCAGGAATTGTTGAGGTCTGTCCAGAAATGGTTTCTTTGTATCTTGAGATTTCTCCAGGAAAGTTAGGGACTGTGGATGATGATCGGACCTATCCAACAACTGGAGATTCCTGTCCAGAAATGGTTTCTTTGCATCTTGATGTAAATCTTCCAGACTACTAGCCATGGTTTTCAGACCATTCAATGGTGGAGTTGTAGGTATTGGAGATCTGCTGCCCTGATCATCATCAACCTTCAGAATCCTGCTAATGTGATGCAGATTTTTGGCGGCTCCAGGACTGTTTCCTGCTACAGAATCACTTGTGAACCCTTCATTTTTGCAAAGATTCCCTGGAATATTTCTCGCCGATTCCAGTGATGGTTTGAGGGGTGTCAATGGTATCGTCGTTTCTCCAGTGGCAAATGATGTGTGATCAGGTTTTTCAGTTATTCCGTTCAGTTTCTGATCCCTGTAGAAGTCTTGTAGTCTTCTTTCCTTTAATTTGCATAGTTTTGCGGAGTCACTGTTGTAAAAGGTGGTGGTTTCGTCAGTGTCTGAATGGTGATGGGGATCTAGTTTTGGTGAAGTTTCTGCTAGTTTTGTAAGATTTGGTGGGAATTGCGGTGGGATACGTTCATCCTGAAACAAAAAGAGAAATATCGTCTTTTAGTAGAATAATTGATATCTCCAACAAACAAGAACGTTTACAAATTGAAATGAATACACAGAGACACATGAGAAGTTCCATTCAAATATTAAATTTTTGTAATTTCAATATTCCACGTTGAGTTCTACAAAGTGCTAAGACTATTTTTCTATGTTCAAGAATACTTTTCCAGAGAGCCAAGTCGAGATATAACTCGCATTGTCGTGTGATGTTTGAGTCTCATGACCTATTACAAATGTGTGGAAAAATCCACTCTTTATTCTAATACCAATTTTATAAAGAAATAGTGTTTCTGAAGGATTTTTTCATCTTCAAATCTGCAAATCAGATCTTCTATACCTGTACCATACAGTCAAATCATTCAAAAACGGCTCAACTTCCCTCAATATCCAGTAGATAGAATGTAATGTTTACTGTAATGTAAATATGGGTTAATATTGGAAATATAAATATCGTAAAAGTCATTTTTCCCATACTGATAGAAACAATCAACGATGTTATCAGTTCGCTTTGCCTAAGCAGATCAAATTTCGAATCTACAGTATTTTCCCAGAGAGCAATATTGAAAGTATATCTTGCTAGTTGATCCAGCTTGGAATTTTTCTTGTAAACCAGCACCTCTAAAGAAAACTAAGTTTCAATACTAATTCATTTTTTTTACACCCAACAAACAATCAATCAAATAACCTATTCATTTATTCATTTATTCATTTATTTGACAAAATAGTAAAATACATTACTCATACTTATTTCATTATTCTATTTGTTTAACCAGTTTTGAAGTTTAAAAATGTTTCTCTTTCCTTAAAATTAGTTTAATCCTTTTGCATTCCTTTAAATACTTCAATCAATGGTCACTATCATTAATTTGTTGGAGGAGAGGCGGCCCAAAAAATAACTCTCCAAATCCTCATCTAATAACTAAACCTCTTTACCACTCTTCATAGAGCTCCTGCTCTTTACAACCTAGGCAAGATTTATGATATCAACAAAACTATGATAATGAAGAATAACCTGAATTTAAGTCCTTTCCCAGCTTAGAACATTCTTAGCAGAAATTCATTGATAAGCTTAGGTGTGGAAGAATAACAGAGGGATTGTAAATGAGAGGAGATTTATTATTTTATTAGAATTACAGGCTACACTCAGCGAAAATTCATTGAAAAGCTTAGGTGAGAGAATAACAGAAGACTTGTAAAATGAGAGTGATTTATTATTTCCGTACAATAACAGCCTACACTTCTTGAAGGAAACATTTTTTTGGGAATAATAATAGATGATAGCCGATTAGTTTCAACCAAAAAAGCGGAACAGAAATAAGAAAAGATTGAATATAATTTTTTATTCACAAAAACATTTCGCCTATTGCATTCTTTTCGAGGATTTAAAAGACAAATCCTGTATTCTGTTTTCAAATCCAGGAGCTGTATAAAAGCAAAGGATCCTTCAAAATTTCACTTCACAAAAAAAAACAAAAATACGTGATCAGCTATTTGTCATTCAGGCTTTATCACGGCTAATCAAACTTTTTGATGGTAAAATTACCATAAGAATGTCTCTTTTATCAGCTGATTTCAGCTTCTGTGGAATTCTAGTCGATTAATATCTGTCGAGATCATTTTAGCTGCTCATTTGAATAATTCTCCACTCAGGAGGGACTCGCTTAGTGGTCTGCGTTTGAGAGATCTTTTGTCGTGTAGGCTTGATAGCAGCGATTTGTGGAGAAAGCTGGCAACTTTTAACATTATAAAAATTAATAATTGTGAGCTATGTTAGGCCTATTATTCTTGAAGCTAGAATAGATAAAAAAACCCTTACCAAGCAGTTATTCTTCTATCAATATTCCTTGCTAAGTTCAATCTTTTTCGCCATACTGGAATGTAATGGACAACTTTCCAAGCTAGATTTGCGTTTGGGAAATAATTGCTCGTTTGTAAAAATAAATTATTCGTATGTAAAAACGCCTTTTCCACACTCATTATGTAATAAACTATTACAATATTCAGGTATTTTTCCAAACTTGAGTTATTTTCCTCTATCATTATTTGTTATTTTTGTTTTAAAATTGTTACACATAAATAACGGCCAGATTTTAAACAATGAATCATCGCTTATGAATGTCAAAAGTAGGTTCCGTCTAAGATCAATTATTATTATAGATTCCATCTATTATAGAGCACGAATATAAAATTCTATTCATTTATTCCTCTGGTAATCCATTCAAAATAATACAATTTTCAAGCGTTAATTTTGAAGATACAATTTCTTGTAAACTTAAAATACTAATTTCCAGCTGAAATCCCGAATATTTCCCTTATTTTCCACCACCAATAAAAAACTACCAATATGAGTGAAATGTTGTTGATAGTTTTAAAAAAAAATTCAAGAAGATATTCTGTACAAAAAACATAATTATCACAGAAAATTTTCCTAGGTTCAACTCGTATTATGTTGAAAACATGAAGGAACACAAGGTTCAGTTGAAACACAAGGACATCTCAATCCAAATGACTGATGAATGATAATAATAAAAACGTAGAAGATTTTCAAGGAGGAAAAATATTATTATAATGTAATAAGCATTCAAGGCACATAGCTTTACTGCCACTGTGTGTGTATAGTAACTCTCAAATTGTCAGAATGCAGGTTACTAGTATAAGCAAGACACAACATTATTATCTCTCATTTGTTGTACTCTAGTAGTCTGTTCAAGCTAAGAAGACATTCAGGCAAGATGGGAAAATGACTCCAGCTCGGTCAATATTGGTTCAAATATATAAATTTTGTGTCAAACTTGCAGAAGACATTCTGTTCTACAATTTGAGACTAAATGTCTAATATTTGAATCACTATTGACCGAGCTGGTGTAATTTTCCCAACTTGCCAGAATGTCTTCTTTGCTTGGACACAGACTCTACTAGATGTGCATTTCAATGATGTCAGTCAAGATTCACCTACTCAAATATCTAATCATGTTGTGATGATTAACAACTCTATTTCAGGTGATTACTGCAGTGAATAAACAAATATATAGTACATGCAAATATACTATACAGTGTATATAAATACATATTCCTTAGTTACCCAGTGTTTCCCACGCTTGTCACGTGACTCACTTGCAATCAAAATTCCGAGAATTGCAAAAACAACTTTTTCTTCACTAATGTCGCAGGTATTTCCATTGTAGCAAGGTGATATAAAAAACTGAGATATTAGTGAGAGATATATTTGTTCTTATATTTCCATAACATTGGAATATATATTCATATTTTCCGCAGTAGGGACTGCATTTATTTTTTAATATGCTCTAGACAGAACTGAATAGGCCTAATAATAGTCCCTTGCAAATAATGATTTTTATTCAATAGTTGAATCTTTGAAGCTATTTATTCAATTAGTTGAATATTGAAGGAATTGGAAGTTTGGAAATCTTATTCTTTGCAACATACTAAATGCTCATCTATTTTGTTTTCCATTACAAACTGCTAGTATATATTTCACTCTGAACTATAAATAGTGTAAAATAGTTCAGAGTGAAATACTTCAAGCATTGAAAAAAATTCACAATTTTCTATCCGACATTACTATAAATAGAACTGTAAAAGAAAACAAAAAAAATTTATGAAATTGTGAGGGTGAAGATGTAGATTTTCTCATGTGATGACAACATTACTGGATATAGTCAGTGAATAGGAGAGGAATATCAATTTAAATATTTATTCAGGAATTTATATTTCCACTGCAATAGTGTAAGGATAAATTTTCACATTCAGTTTGTCGCAAATTTCCTATATGTTTCTATTGTATCCCTGTATTGTTAAGCTATCACGATTCTATTTATATTCACACAATTGCATTTGTTATCCAGCAATTGTTGATTCAAGACAGTGTTCAATTTATTCAGCAGGAAACAAGTATTTCACTGTTTGGTATTCCCGGGAATGTGAATGAGATAATTCTAAATGAAGACCAGTAAAAAGATAATTAGATATCCTGCATCTTTCGTCTCATAGCGTATTCGTCACTGGCGGCTCGTACCCATGAAACAGGTGAAGTGCAAGTATCTTTTACTGTGCAGCACTTCACCTGTTTTATGGGCACGAGCCGCCAGTGTTATTCGCTTCTATTAGAAAGCATCTAGGTTTCTTTTCTATGTTTTAATTATATGCTTCCACAAGAAGATTCTGAGAATATGGAGCTATTTTCATTCAGCTTTACATTGATGAGCATTCTCATCTCACCTTTCATAAAATTTAAGCATTAGATTTATGATAAAAGACCTAAGATGTTGTCTCAAATCCACTGTATTTCCAATTGAGACATCTGAGTTCTTTCACTAAAATTTTACTACATCAATATTCAATCAACAAATTTTATTGGATTTATGTTTGAATATGATTGAATACATGGAAAATTTAGTGATGAATTTCAATTAGATAGCACAAAAAGCTGGGGTCCAGCTGGTTTCCAGCTTGAATGTTCCATTCAACAAGCTGGATTCAAGCTTGGAACTTACAATCTGAAAGCTGTAATACAGCTTGATTCAAGTTAAGAAGTTACCACGTTTCAAGCTGTTTGCAAAGCTTGAAAGTTGAAGCTGGAATCAAGTTTAATCATCCAAGCCCAAAAGTTCAAGCTGGAATCAAGGTTGATTCCAGCTTGAAACAAGCTGGACTGTAGCTGGAACATTCAAGGTTGATTTTAAGAATGAAAATTCCAGCTTGTTACAAGTTTAAAACTTCCAGCTTGATTGCTTACATCCTGTTACAAGTTTGAATTTGGCTGGTTTGATCAAACTGGAACTTCCAATTCAAAATTCACTCAATTTACAGCTTGAAATAAGCTTACGTACTATCTGGGCTGTCATAACAAATGCTTGTAGAAGGTGGTGGTACTTCTAAGTAGAATAATAAGAGGGGGAAGAAGAGAGTGATAGGGTGAGGAGAAGGGGGAAAAGGAGGAGAAGGAGGAGAAGGAGGAGAAGGAGGAGAAGGAGGAGAAGGAGGAGAAGGAGGAGAAGGAGGAGAAGGAGGAGAAGGAGGAGAAGGAGGAGAAGGAGGAGAAGGAGGAGAAGGAGGAGAAGGATGAGAAGGAGGAGTAGGAGGCAAAGGAGGAGAAGGAGGAGAAGGAGGAGAAGGAGGAGAAGGCTGAGAAGGAGACAAAATAAGCACTCTTGACCTTGAAGCACTGCATATAGTGATATGAATGCAAATGCAGTGGATTGAAACTGATATGAAGTAGAATTATCATTATTATTGTTATGATTTTGGATATGATTGACTCCAGTTATAGAATGATATGATAATATTACGCATTGGTCACGATTGTTGTGGTGTAGCATGTTCCTATTATTGCAGGTGTGAAAATAATCATTCAGCTCTACATCACCTGGAAAAATCACCTATTCTTTTGCTCTACTGTCCCTGATCTGAGAACTGAGACTATAATTCGTTGTTCTCTTCATCATACATTTCTTCGACATACTTTTTGTCATTCTTTATCATCTTTTCTCTTCTTATTCCTTCTTAGTTTCTATTCTTGGTATAGCTGTCGCTAAAAATGTTTTTTAAAGAAACAATAGATGCTTCACATCAGCTGTTAGTAGGTTACATCACTTTCAAGAGACAGACAAAACGGCCTTACTTTTCGGCGAAAGTTATGCAAACTCATTTAAATTCAAATCCCAAATAATTATCATTATATGCTTATTCTACGTTGGTATTCCTCAATGTTCATATATAGAACCTATAAGAACCCTGAGTATTCCTTGTCCCATTCATATTTTCTTCTCTCGTCCATCCAGTTTCACAATTATCCACAATCTGTTTCATTCCTCACACTCATCCTACAATTATCGTAATATTGGTAGATATTGGTTGAATTATACTCTCTTGTCTTATCATACCAACTCATTATCTAACCATGTATCGTGACATTTTTCCTGAATCTTCAATTCCATTGATTGAATGAATGAATGAATGCTTTCATTCAGGGCCCTCGCCAAGGGGGCACCGGGGCGGCTGATGCAAAACGGTAATTTAAAATCTTCAATTGGGCTATTGGAATAATTAATTTTTTTCACTTTTTAATGAAAAACTCATCTCACCAATTACTTGAATCCACAATAAATTATTCCCTCTGCGTAAACTCATCCATCTTAATAAGTTGATTAATTGGAAAACTACGATATATGAAGCAAGCCAAGAAACGCCTTTCTTAATTCTATTGCTGGCTGATAACCACCTTACACTCTGTCGACCAATCACAAGCCAGTTTCCAATAACAACTTTTCCTTATATTTTTACCGAAATGTTGTAGTTTTTTAACTTTTTCTGACGAGAAGTCGCTATTACATCATGAATAGTATGAGTTCTATTTCATCTTATTCATCGTGTAAGATGGGAGTGCGAATCACATTTTCATCTCATTGCGTACAGCATAAAACTATTGAAGTCTAGAACTGGCTACTTGAGTTACACAATAAAAGAAAAACTGAGTCTAAATTCTATAAATAGATCTTCCAAAAACTAACTTGATAGAATTTTACCAGCCTGAATAGATAAATAAATATTATATCAGCACAAGATCGTCAATAGTAAATCGGCGTAATTTTCTGTGTATGATACATCATCCATCTTTAAAACTTTAAATTATTACAATCAAAGTACCGTTTTTTAAATATTTTTAAAGGGAACTTTGATTGTAATTATTTAAAGTTTTAACAAATACAGTAGCCCTGAGAGGAAATAAGTAACATCCATCATTTTATCGCTAGCAGCCATTTTCTAAGACAGAACTCACGAAACACTGTCAACCAATAAGAAAAGAGCAGGCGGGGCATAAAGGCGTGTCCAAGTTAAACCTGAAACATCACCCGTCAACTGCTGCCATCTTTTGATTGAATTTAGAAACTTTTCTGAACAATGTTATCGGCCATTTTGATCGTGGGTGGAGCTTGGAGGCGTGTCCAGTGGAAGTCAAAGCAAGTCACTCTATTCCTACTGCCATCTGCTGGCTGAATTCTGAACTATTTCGAATGTTATTCAAGAAAGTTGGGTAGAGCACTGAAAATGGCTAAAATCTCCAATTTTCTTGTTATTGAGTTTCCGTTGTTTTGTTAAAACATCTTTATTTCCAGTGAAATGAAATATTCATGACTACTCTCAATATATTTCTGTGAAAAATTTATTATTTTCTTCCTTATTAAAATATTTTCAAGCAAACTAATAAATTAGATTAATGAATAATTTTAATATTTAAATCATAAAGTACGGTACATTGTGACAGTTTTGCTCAATGCAGATATCTTTCGTTATTTTTCATCAATTCCTGTAGGATTTTATTGCTTATCACGTATCCAATACATAAAAATACGAAACAATATGTTGGATACATTAAAATAAGTTGGTCCCTATAATACTTTTTGCCACACTACATGCAACATTGGGATTGCTTATGAGAAAAATGTGACCATGAAGGCAGCTAGAATCATGTTTGGGTTTGAATATATTACAATGTGTTGGATTGCATTCGTCTGGTAATGGGTGGAGGGGGGCGCCTACCAAAATATTGCACAGGGCGCCAAACCGCGTGAGGGCCTGTGTTCATTAACATATCATTAATAACTTTTCATTCATCTCCATTCACATCTCTCTTGAGTCTCTTCATTACAATAATAATGATACAATCATGAATTCAATATGCCACTTTTTAATCCTTTCTCTTCTATTCTTTCCTCTTTCCATCCTATTCTCTATTGTCTATTTTATACTGCTTTTAATATTTCCTCCGTCTGCCATTCCACAATTCAATAATAACTTCTAACTCACACTTCTCCTCACATTCCCTTCCCTATTCTTCCTTTCCTATTCTATGCTATTGTCCTATTCTTTCCTTTTCATCCGATTCTCTCCACTCATTCGACTTTCCTTCTCATCCTATTCTCTATTCTTAACTACTCATTCTCTATCCATTCATCCATTCTTTACTGCTAATTTATTCTTTATCCATTCTTTACTACTTATTTATTCTCTATCCATTCATACATTCTACACTACTTATTCTCCCACTCCTCCTCCTACTCCTTTATTCTTTTTAAGTTTCTTCTGTATCTACTCCTCGTGATACGTGATCAGGTGCGATCACGTTCTGATCTTGACCTTTGCCAGGGACACTCAGCACGGCACAGCGCTTGAGCCAATTATGCCATCATCCATCCTATCCTAACCTTATTGCTATATGCGGTCTTGCGGTGTGTTCCACTGCCTCTGCAATCTTGCTCCTTCTTTTCCAACTCCTTCTTCTTCTACTACTCCTTCTTCTACTTCCTCTTTTTCTTCCAACTCTTCTTTTTCTTCCAATCGTGTAGTCTCCTTCTCCTCCTCCTTTCTCTAACTCTTCTACTTCTAATTCCTCTATTTCATCAAACTCATCTTTTTTTCTCTCAGCTTCTCTTATTATTCGTCTTTCTCACCATGCTTCCCCTTTTCTCCTTACCATCCCTCTTCACCGCCACCCTCATCTACTTTTTTTCATTTTTCTGTGTTCAGCTTCGGTAGCATATCGATCGATTATTTGTGGTTGTAATGCGTTGTAGTTGTATGGGAGATTATCATAATTGGAAATATCTCAAGTTGAATGATACTTGTGTTAGATTATACACATATGCCCGGTTTCTCCAAGCACACTCAAAGTTGAGGGACCCTCAAATTTTGATGAACAGCTAACATTTTCTATGATAAGTATAGGAAATGTAGTGAAGTGTAGTAAACTTGAGGGTCCCTCAAATTTGAGTGTGCTTGGAGAAACCGGGCATGATACTTTTGTTAGTGTCGACAGTTTCATTTTGTGACTTGAAATTGATTGATTTCGACACCTTAGACCTTAGTTAAAATGTTTTACAATATCTACTTGTCTCAAGACCATGGTTAGAACACTGGCGGCTCGTGCCCACGAAACAGTACTTGTGCCCTACAGGTGAAGTATTATACAGGGAATTTTTCACTGTACAGCACTTCACCTGTTTCGTGGGCACGAGCCACCAGTGGGTTGGAGCGTATTAATACTCTGGGTTATTGTTATCTGTGAATTTCAGTTAACGATTTGTTCTATAGATATTGTAGAAAATATTATTAGGGAATCCAAAGTAAATTCCAATCAAAAATGTACAGGAAAAAAGCGTAACTTATGACTTTTATTGGTGGGGAGACACTTAGTTCCACCTTTACAGGAAAATCCACAGAAATCGACTCCAACCATAGCTTAATGTAAACAACTCTTCAACTCTACAAACTCTTCTCATAAGGTAAATTCATTAGAGCATTCCAGACAACTCAATGATAGTTAAGAATCTTTAGAAGATAATGTTATAAAGCTGATAAACCTAACAATAACATTCATTCGCTCGCTTTTAATGGAGGTAACGTCTGTCTAAGTAAAGAAGACATTCTGGCAAGATGAGAAAACGACTCCAGCTCGGTCAATACTTGTTCAATAATCAACGATTTGATTTCAAATTTTAGATCAAAATGTTCCCTACAATTTGAGACCAAATTTGTGATTTTTGAACCAATATTGACCGAGCTGGAGTTATTCTCTCATCTTGCTAAGATGCCTTCTTTGCTAGGACATGGACAGACAATACTACGCAAAGGAATCTACACTACGCGAGAAAATGTTTCACTAGCAGACGCCGACAAAACTGGTGTTTGGAGAATCCCTGTTATTAATGCTCAGCTCCGTCAAGACAGTCGACGAGTGGTCTGCAAGAGCAGAACAAGTCAAGAGTGACCTTAGTGAACTGTTTTACTCTGATACACCGCTTTCAGACTCTCCTGACAGAGCTGAGCGTTATTGAAAGACATTCGTCAATCGCCATTCCAGATAATCTCTACTAAACGTGTTGTATATAGCTTCTAAAGTCTGTCCAAGCAAAGAAGACCTTCTGGCAAGATTGGAGAATGACTCTAGCTCGGTCAATATTGGTTCAAAAACTATTAATTTGTTGATCTCAAATTGAAGGAAACACTTCAATCTACTATCAAGACCACATTTATAATTGTTGAACAATAATATTGACCAAGCTGGAGTCATTTCCCCATCTTGGCAGAGGGTATTCTTCATAGGAATTTTGTACTTTTCCGAACATTTCTAACGAATGATTATCAAATCCAAGATTGAAATCATGACAGTCAATGTGTAATACTGTATTTTAAATTGTCGCAAGCCTTTGGAAGTTGATGCTAATGTGTTGTGTGAATCTTCTTCACAAGAACATTTCCGACAAATATCGAATCCAAGATCGATATCACGACAATCGATGTGAGATTTTTCTAATTTTTACAAGCCTTTTCAAGTTGATGATAACGTCTTTGATGCAACTTCTACACTGGGAATGTTGTACCACAGACAAGAGCGTAGACATACGATCTACGTATATAGTCTTTCCAAGCAAAGAAGACATTCTGGCAAGATGGGAAAATGACTTCAGATTGATCAATATTGATTCAAAACTCACAAATTTAGTCTAAAATTGTAGGAAACATTCTGATCTACAATATAAGACCAAATTTATGATTTTTTAACGAATATTGACCGAGCTGGAGTCATTTTTTCATCTAGCCAGAATGCTATCTTTGCTTGGACAGACTATACCATAGACTAGAGAGTATATCTATATAAGATATTTATGTAGTTTAAGGTTGGACATTTCTGGACATTCCCAACAAATATCGACTCCAATATCGATAAAATCACAATCGATGTATGATACTTTAAATAATTGTTGCAATCCTTTTAAAATTGATGATAACGTGTTCAGTACGACCTCTTCACTGGGAATGTTAATGTACCACAGACAAAGAGTAGACATATGTTCTATGTAGTTTGCAGTTAAACATTTCTGGACATTCCCAACAAATTCAATATCGATTCCAACATCATGACAATCGATGTATGATACTTCAAATAATTGTCGCAAGCCTTTTTTAGTTGATGATAACGACTGAGCAATTCGTCTGCGCAAGTATATGATAGCAACGTGTTCAAGTTTAGTTCAATCCCGTTTCGGAATTTCTTACAATTTTATTTCTATTTTAGTTTTGTTTCGCATTGATCAACTTGTATCTCACGTTCTGCGAGGCGGCTAGCGCGTCTTTATTCTTGAACTTGATCCTGAGAAAAGGAAGGAAGGACAAAGAAGAAAGATACAATAAAGATGGAGGAAGAGAAAGAGGGTGATACATCTAGATATGGTGCTTTGTTGATTGATAGGTACAGAGAAACACACAATTGAAACCAGTGCAATTATACTTGCTGTCTGTTTTGTGCTGTTTTCAAATTATTATGGTTTGTTACTACTGGGGAAAGAGAGTAATACAATCTGAGTTGAGTCTGGTCAAGTTGACGGAAGAAGAATATGTGATGGAGTAATGCCATCTGGAGTATTGTATTCATACCTGTGACCTGTCTGATGGAATTTTGAAAGACCTGTATAATTTATTTATTCACAATTGACATGAACACATAATACAGGAATTAAAAAACACGCTTAAGCCTTTACCAATTGTTTAGTAGGATGAAGATGAACCCACAAACTTGTTTAGCATTAAAATACAGTAGTAATTATCTTGAAGTCTGATATAAGTAGATATGGTCAATAAAAGAATTAAAAAATCAATTGGAGTGATCAAAGATGACTTGATTGATGAGAGATACTTATACAAGAACTAATCGATTTCATTTTTAAGAAGCTGAAAACGATAAACTTTATTTGATCATTTCTATTGATATTGTCATTCAAATGTAGTCTTTATTTCTGATATGGTACATTTCCAGGCTGTGGAAATTCTATTTTTCAAAGAACTGATTAAATAATTAGTTGAAAAAACGAGCTTGGATCTAATTAGTATGATTGAATGAATAGTTAATAATAGAATAATAGTTAAAGTTTATGATCACATACATCTCCAAGGTGACTGATGAAATGAAAAGAAAATATTCTTTATTTTGGACTTATTCTCTAGTTTGAGTTAGCGCCACCAGAGCCCTTGCGTGGATTTTTGGCGCCCTGTTCGAAATTCTGGTAGGTGACTCCCCAGCTATCAGACGAATGCAATCCAACATATTCTAATATATTCAAAACCAAACATGATTCTAGCTCCTTGCATGTTCACATTTTTCTCATAGCAATGCCAATGTTGCATGTGGTGTGGCAAAAAGGATTATAGGGACTTGCTTATTTTAATGTATCCCAACAGATTGTTTCTTAATCTTATGTATTGGATACGTGATAAGCAGAAGCCTACAGGGATTAATAAAAAATAACTAAAGGTTACATACATTGAGCAAAACTGTCACATTGTTTCATACTTTATCATTTAACACTGGCGGCTCGTGCCCACGATACAGTTGAAGTGCTGTACAGTAGAAGATACGAGCACTTCACCTGTTTCGTGGGTACGAGCCGCCAGTGTCATTTAAATATTGAATTATTAATTATTGATAATTTATCATATTAGTTTGCTTGAAAGCACATAAGGAAGGGAATAATAAGTTTTTCTTAGAAAAATATTGGGAAGCATTATAAATATTTCAATTCACTAGAAATAAAGAGGTTTCAACAAAATATCAGATACTCAATAAGAAGCAAATTGACGATTTCAGCCATTTCCACTGCTCTACCCAACTTTCTTGAATAACATTTGAAATAGTTCCGAATTCAGCCAGCAGATGGCAGTAGCAATAGGGTGACTTGCTTCGACTTCCATTGGACACGCCTCTAAGCTCCGCCTACGATCAAAATGGAGGAAAACAACGCTTACAAAAGTTTCCAAATTCAGCCAGTAGATGGCAACACTTGACGGGTGATATTTCAGTTTTGACTTCAACAGGCCTTCATGCCCCGCCTGCTCTTTTCTTATTGGTTGACAGTGTTTTGTGAGAATTGTCTTAGAAAATGGCTGCTAGCAAGGAAATGATGGATGGTGTATCATACACAAGAAATTACGCTGATTTACTATTGACGATCTTGAGCTAATGTAATATTAATTTTATCTATGTATTCAGGCTGGTAAGATTCTATCAAGTTAGTATTTGAAGGATATTTTCATAGAATTCATCTATAGGCTATTTTTCACTTTTATCCAGTAACTTGGGCTAGTATAGACTCCAAAAGTTTTATGCTGTATAAAATGAGATGAAAATATGATTTCGCACTGCTATCTTATACTCATTAATTCTATTTTTTAGAACTTAAACTTTTTATGATCTAATATCGACCTGTTGCCAAAAACAAAAGTTCAAAAACTACAACGATTCGGTAAAATAATTAAGGAGAAGTTTTAGTCAGAAACTTGCTTGTGATTGGTTGACATAGTGTAAGGTGGTTGTCAGCTAACAATAGAACTAAATTTAAGAGGGGTGTTTCTTGGCTTGCTTCATAAATTGGTCGTGGTTTTATGCAGAGGAAAAAAATTCTTGTGGATTCAAGTTGTTGGTAGAATGAGTGTTTCATCAAATAGTGAAAAATTATTCCAATAGCCCAATTGAAATTTCAAAATTCCTGTTTTGCATCAGCTGCCGCGGCGCCCCTTGGCCGTGGCGCCCTGTGCGGTCGCACACTCCGCACACACCACGTAAGGGCCCTAATCTTCAATGTGACTAATGGAATGAAAAGAAAATATTATTTAATATTTTAGACTTATTCTCTAGGTGGAGTTAGGACTACAAAGTCTTTTCTACCACTCAATCTAACCGAAAACTTCTTTGAGAGGAAGGCTCATTTCCCAATGGGCAAAATATCTCTCAATTTACAAAATTCGACATAAATTTATTAACATTAATTGATAATTATCTACATCTCCTATCAACATTCCAAAAAAATATTCAAAACAATGTTCACTAACTTACACAAAATCAACTTGAACGGGACCAGACAGTAAAAAACCGCCATTACATCATAACATCTTGTCACAAATTTTCACAAACCTGGCTCATAAAAATCTCAAACAATAAATGTCACTCATAATTCTTCCTTTTCTCTCTAGTGACACACTGAGAGAAAATATTTGTATAATAATTCACACTTTACTAGTCTATCCAAGAAAATAAGAAGACATTCTCGCAAGATGGGAAAATGACTCCAGCTCCGTCAATATTGGTTCAAAAGTTATAAATTGGGTCTCAAATTGTAAAAAAAGTTTGCTCTGAATTTCAAGTCCAATTTTATTATTTTTGAACCAGTATTGACTGAGCTGGAGTAATTTTTCCATCTTGCCAGAATGTCTTCTTTGCTTGGACAGACTACACCTCCAATTCTATTGTTTATAGACATTAAACATGACATTGTGGACACGTGCTGTTCAAAAATAAACTTCGCTCAAACTTTTTTGACAGACAAATTGGAAATATACATGCAACTAAAAATAGTCTGTACAAGCAAAGAAGACATTCTGGCAAGATGGGAAAATAGCTCCAGCTCGGTAAATATTGGTTCAAAAATCATGAATTTGGTCTCAAATTGAAGAGCAAAATGTTTTCTACAATTTGAGACCAAATTTATAATTTTTCAAAGCAATATTGACTGAGCTGGGGCTATTCTCCCATCTTGTCAGAGTATCTTCTTTTCTTGGACAGACTACATAGATGGACGTGGAAATTCGAATATATTATATTCATGAAATCTGTTGGTGGTCCAAAAGTTTTGATCGTTTTTGGCTGGAGCATCATCATATCTGTCAAGGAAGTTCCAGAAACTGGAGATTTGAATATAATTAGACTCCGTTGAATAGAACAGAACGTGATGTTTCAATCCTAAATTCAGTTTGATTGTCATTCGGATAATGTTTGGGTTTGGGGATTTTAGAAAAATGATCTTATTACCTGACATAATTTTGAAGTGTTTAGACCTTATTGAGAAGTTGATGTATCTATTTATGGAATTCCAGCTCTTCATAGAAAAAATCTTCCATTCATAAGTCTATAGCAGTAATCCAATTTCTGGTTTTTATTATTCTAACGATCTTTCTTATTTCTTTTAAATATATTTTTTTCGATGAACTCATTTCTACTTTTACTACCTTTCTTCTCATTCCTACTGTCTTCTCATGCTGCTCTTCTAACTTCTTTTATCGTTCTTTTGAATCTTTTCTGCTTCATTTCTTCACCATTTATTTCATTTTTTTTATGCGGATGATGCCCACATACGCATTTTAGCTTGTGCGTGAGTAATGGATAATGACTGCCAAGGTGATTGATGAGGTGATGGTGATTGATAGACCTCATCTTAAAACTCAAACCACTCAACTAGGCTAACTCAATGTATTTATTCCACTCATCCTGAAATCCCTTCATAGAGGAAGATTCTCACATTTATCCATTTTCTGAGAATAACTTGATATTCCTACCTAATTTCATTATTCCAGACCAAATCCGTACGGCTTATCAATTTATTGTAGCTTCAAAAACTTGAAAAATCAAAACAGAAAATAGTTAGTTGGTTCCCATCATTGTATGATTGATAGATTCCATAAATATTTTGTTCAATTCCAAAGTACCTAATTCAACTTATGTAATGTATAAATAGATCAGACAAGAGCTAACACAACAAACTTCAATTATAATTCAAGTGATACAGTAATATAATTGTATAAACCTTTTGATACTCATTCATGAAACTCTGTATGAGAGACATTTGCTACTGTTCTTTGCCTTTGGTAATATAATGAACTTTTTTTTTGTTCGAATCCACTGAACAGTGTTTTATATCATTCTCAAATCTTCAAGTCCTCCAACCAATCACTATTAATTCATTCGATTTGAATGGGAACCTTTCACTCGAGAATTATTGCAACAACAAACACATTCGTTGTTACGTACGTACGCTGTAACAAATACGTACGCTGGTTCACATCTTTGACAGACGATCTCTTGAATAACTTATACAACTTAGCACGTGTCTGTCTACATTGCTCTCTCATCCAGAACCGTCTCAAGGCAGTTCTAAAAACATTCTCTCTCTTGAGTAGGTTTGTAATAAATTTGTCTTGTTTGCTTCAATCATTAATACTATGACGTCTCTGACTATATGATTTCTCTATGGTACAATATTTCATTCAATAGCCAATAGTTCTTTAGGCTATTATTTGAAAATTAAACTTTAAACTTAGGACTATTCAAAATAATTGATAGATAAAATGAAATAAATCAATACCTTTTTAAGACTTCTTTAGGTTATTACATATTCAATAACAGCAATAGGTTTTGGGTCATAAGAATTATCAAAATAATTTAAACAAAAAATATTTGTAATTATATATTAATTTTTACAGTGGATATTGGATTATCTATCAGGATATCACTGATCTTTGCCTCTCAAAGAGTTATTTTACTAGCTCTTGAATCTCCTTAAGTGAAAAATTTAAAAACTTTCGTCTCATGTTAGATGGCTTTTCCTTGAACGAAGTGATGCTTTTGAATCAGCTATCTTTGTACAGAACACTGGCGGCTCGTGCACATAACACAGGTGAAGTGCTGTACAGTAAAATATATGGGCACTTCACCTGTTTCGTGGGCACGATAGCGGCCATTGGTACAGAACAGAGTTCTTTGTACGTAACAATCCTGGAGTGAAGTTAGTATTGTCTTTGAAAGATTTAAGAGATAGTTCCGGTAGTCTACATTCTCTAAATCAGGCCAGTAAACACGGCTCTCAACATTGTTATTCTAAATAAATGTTTTAAAGTAAGTAAAGAACTTGATGGAATATCTTGCTCAGAGAACTTGGATTACTATTCCATTTCGGAAAACATTGACTCTATAAAAATTTATTTGGACAATTTATTTACAGACTTTATTTTTTTGGAAAATTTATTTACAGACTTTGCTTAGTTTTCCTCCTGATTCAAGTGTTCTGTATAAAATAAATACATCACTCACAAAGTCATCTTATTCTCAACACTCCTATATAAAGGAGTCAGTGCTGGTGTTTTACAACTTTCAGCTTATAATAGCTTTCAGCTTCCAATAAAATGTCACCAGCCAGTTGAAATTGCAAAATTACGCAAAAATCCCTCCAAAGTATGTCAATGACAATAAATCTGTTATCAGCTGTCAGTCATCAATCTTCTCCGAAGCAGGGTCACCGGTTCAAGTTCTTGAAACCATGTATTGTCTGTTAAAGCGAAGAAGACATTCTGGCAAGATGGAAAAATGACTCCAGTATCGTCAATATTGGTTCAAAAAGTATAAATGTGGTCTCAAATTGTAGAAAAGAATATTTCCCACAATTTTAGACCAAATTTATGACTTTTTAATTAATATTAATTGAGCTGGAGTCATTCTACCATCTTGTCAGAATGTCTTCTTGGCTTGGACAGACTTTAGATGTAAAGTCAATATCATTCATTTTGAGAACTCACTCTTTCAAAAGTCATAATGCACATCAAGTGTTATTTTGCT
This sequence comes from Sogatella furcifera, assembly GCA_017141385.1. Taxonomy (NCBI): domain Eukaryota; kingdom Metazoa; phylum Arthropoda; class Insecta; order Hemiptera; family Delphacidae; genus Sogatella; species Sogatella furcifera. Next base: position 3,873,127 of record CM029556.1, read on the forward strand.
CTTCTGTTCTCGATTGAACAGCAAGATCATCATAATCAAATCCAAATATCAAGCATCTCTTTGATCATCAACATCATGATCATCATTATTCGAATCATTGTCATCTTCATCATCATAATCTTATTCAAATCGTTATCTTCTTCAATATCCTTTCACTCTTTGCTGCCCATAAAAGGAGAGACAAAAATAACTGGATATTCAAAAACTGCTAGTTATATAGCATATATTCACTTTATACGATATTTACTTTTTCAGTATTTACATGTCAATTTACAATCGAGAATACTTAGTTTGGTACATATATCAATGTAGAATGGACATTTATACATTATTTTAAATATTTCGATAGGCCTACATAAGAGGTATCGGTTTCTCGATTACGGTATATGTACCGGTATGGAATTTATTTATCTATTGTCTTTCATTACAGGCGAAGTTGGGACTCGCAGGTCCTCTCTTACACTTAACCTTTTACCTTGGTATGTAGTTAATGTTACATGATCATTTCAATGCAATAGTCTGTTGTATGAATATTGATATTTTGTATAGTTATGATATGATTGAAAATATATGTGATTGTGGATACTATGAGAATACTTATCCAGAAATTTGAGTAACTATACAGTTTACTTTAGTTTAGAATAGATATTATTTCTAGCCTGAGTAATGTATTGTATACATATAGGTACATATACTGTATATATCTTGTATAGGTACATATACTGTATATAGGTTGTAGGCCTATAGGTACATATACAGGGTGTTTCAGGAGGAATGTGCAATACTTCTCAGGCTGATTCCTTACACGAAGTAGACAAGAAAGTTCCATGGGACCAACCCCCAAAAACGCTTTTTTACCATGATAACAATGGCGGAAAATTGAGATTTTTCAAAATATATTGATTTTTCTAATTTTTTAGAGGCTTTACTGAGGTTCTAAAATAATCAATTCCTATGTAAAATTAGCTGAGAAATTCAATGAAACCAGTTTCAAGTTTGTAACTTGAACGGTTATTGAGATAATTTAAAAAATATGCTTTAAAATCGCTATTTTCTAACAATAAGGGTTATAACTGGATAAGGAATCATAAATTTGTATTTTTTATCAATGGAAGTTGAAGAGAGTCGGATTCTAAAGAAAAAGTTAAATGGCAGCGATTGTGTAAATCTTACCCAAATCTCAGAAAAAAAAATCAAAAATCGCAAAATCGCTACTAAATACAAATTTAACACTTGTGCTATGTTTTGTCGAATTTTGCGACTTTTGATCGCTATTTCTGAGATTTTGGTAAGATTTCCACAATTAACTTTAATCTTAAGATTTCCGCCATTTAACTTTTTCTTTAGAATCCGACTCTCTTCAACTTCCATTAATAAAAAGTACAAATTTATGATTCCTTATCCAGTTAAAACCCTTATTGTTGAAAAATGGCTTTTTCTAGTATATTTTTCCCAATTATCTAACTAACCGTTAAAGTTACAAACTTAAAACTGGTTCCATTGAATGTCTCAGCTAACTTTACATAAGAATTGATCATTTTAGATCCTGAGTGAAGCCTCTAAAAAATTAGAAAAATTAATATGTTTTGAAAAATCTCAATTTTCCGCCATTGTTATCTCGGTAACAAAGCGTTTTTGGGGGTTGGTCCCATGAAACTTTTTTGTCTACTTGGTGTAAGGAATCATCCTGAGAAGTACTACACATTCCTCCTGAAACACCCTGTATACATGTATATACATTGTATAGGTATGAAGTATTTCTGACAGGGAAATGAATAGAAAGAAGAAACGAAGAATGAATAATTCATTAGTGCCTACTTGGCCAAATACTTGACCTATTCGTGAATGAGTGTTTTCATGTAAATACTTCTAAATCCTAAATGAATGTAGCCTTATGGAATCCCAACTGAACGAATTACACCAAGCTAAAGGAATTTCCCAATGTCTCCCACTTGTAATGATGAGAACTCTGAATTTAATAGACCGACTTTGAATTCATTCTGTATTTCCAATAGGATTTTTAACATATTTTGCTGACATATTTGGCTCATCATAAAGGTCGGCGAATGGTTTCAGCTTGTATTGGTTCATATCGGCTTTAAAATGTATAATGTGCCAAGGGGCGCCGCGGCAGACGGGGCAAAACGGGAATTTTAGAAATTTCAATTTTGCTATTAGAATAATTTTTCCACTATTTGATAGAAAAATCATTCTATCAACAACTTGAATACCTTTTTGTCTTGTTGGTGCACTTTATGAATGCCTTATTATTATAGTAAGACACGGATTTTGATGTTTTAATTTGTTATTTTTTTCTTCATGTTATTTTTAGCATTTGTATGGAGTTGCTGTTAATAAACTTTTTTCAAGTTAATCAGTCATCAAAACATGTATCATGTATCTGTGCACTGGCTGTGATAATAAAGAATTTTTGATTTTGAATCCACAAGAAATTATTTCCTCTGCATAAATTCATCCATCATAATGAATTGATCAATTGAAAAACCACGATCAATGTATGGAGCAAGCCAAGAAACGCCCCTGTTAAATGTCATTCTATGGTTGGCTGACAACGACGTTACAGTTTCTGTAGTTTTCCCCTTTTTGGCAAGAGGTCGGTATTAGATCATGAATAATTTAAGTTCTATTCTATTATATTCATTGTATAAAAAAAATTAATTGAATCTTATTAGTCTGAATAGATAAATGAATATTATTATAATAGCACAAGATCGTCAATAGTAAATCAGCGTAGTTTTTTTGTATGATACACCATCCATCATTTTCCTTCTAGCAGCCATTTTCTAAGACAGAACTCACGACACACTATCAACCAATAAGAAAAGAGCAGGCGGGGCATGATGGCGTGTCCAAGTCAAATCTGAAACATCACCTGTCAACTGCTTCCACCAACTGGTTGAACTTGGAAACTTTTCTAACCGATGTTTCCTGCCATTTTGATCGTAGGCGGAGCTTGAAGGCGTGTCCAATGGAAGTCGAAGCAAGTCACCCTATTACTACTGCCATCTGCTTTTTGAATTAGGAACTATTTCTAATGTTATTCAAGAAAGTTGGATAGAGCAGTGATAATGGCTGGAATCTTCAATTTGCTTCTTATTGAGTTTCCAATTTTTTGTTAGAACATCTTTATTTCCAGTGAAATGAAATGATGATAGCCAATATTTTTCTGTTAAAAATTTATTATTCCCTTCTCTTGGGTGCATTTAAGCAAAATAATAACATGAATTGATTATTAATTAGAACGTTAATATTTTAATGATAAAGTTCAGTACTTTGTGACAGTTTTGCTCGATGTAGATATGCTTTAGTTATTTTACATTAATCCCTGTAGGCTTCTGCTTATCACGTATACATAAAAATACGTTGGGATACATTAAAATAAGCAAGTCCCTCCCTATAATCCTTTTTGCCACACCTCATGCAACATTGGGATTGCTTATGAGAAAAATGTGAACATGCAAGACAGCTTGAAGCATGTTTGGCTTTGAACATATGTTGGATTATATTACATATTATAATATGTTGGATTGCATTCGTCTGGTAATAAGGGGGCGCCTGCCAAAATCTCGCACAGGGCGCCAAAAAACCAAGCGAGGGTCCTGCATGTATAATACTTGTCGTTGGCGATGAACAATTAATGGATTTTGATTTCTTATTTGATTTGACTAGACGCACATACACATGAAACTCAATCGAAATATATATTTCAAATAACAAATACACATGAAATTCAATCAAAATACCTCCATAAATTCTACTCCTCCATTGTAATCTACCACACTCACAACCCAATTAAAAACATATCACAAATTTCATCTCTCATCAACCGGTCTCATCCATTTTGAAGCCAGTTATTTCAATTATACACATTCTGTACTACAGTAGCAACAAACTGCTCCAGTTATTATTAGGTACAAGTTGTAGAAGCAGTCTCACTTCTATTAGCCGTTTGTCAAACACTTAATTTCCCATTTTTCCTGTAAAATGTACACCGTCAATTACATAGTTCGAGGTTCGAGCCTTACTAATTACGGTCTTCTGAAATTTTACGCCGTACCAACTTCATTTAACCAGCACTTTGTTTACTAAGTGGAATTCGTATGACTCTGGTTGAGTCTGTCCAAGCAAAGAAGACATTCTGGCATGATGGGAAAATAACACCGGCTCGAACAATATTTGTTCAAAAATTATAAATTTGGTCTGAAATAGTAGGAAACACTTTCCTCTACAATTTAAGACCAAATTTATAACTTTTGAATCAATATCAACCGAGCTGAAATCATTTTCCCTCCTTTCCAGAATGTCTTCTTTGCTTGGACAGACTACATAACTATTGACTGAGAAACCGGTTTTTTTATTACGACGCACGTTTAAAGTGATATACAACATATATTGTATTGTTGGATATACATGTATATGTATATAGATTGTGTAAAACATGTAACGTATACTGAGAGCTGAGCGACTTGTTCAAACAATCCCACACACTGGATATTGATTACTGATTAGTTGTGATTCATCTTTGATTTTCCATTCAATATTTTGAAGGATTGATTGATGACTCAAGAATAATGATGAAGAAATGAATTCAATTGATGATGAGCTGATTAGAATTACGTTCCTAATCCACTCTCCAGTAGTTAACTAGAGTTTCATTGAAAACATACTTCTATTTTATTTTATTATTTCATTTTTCAAATACATTTTCAAAACCACTTTGTATTTATATTTCCTCACTATATTTGTATGATATTATGAAGATTTCGTAATGTTTTGTATTTGTAATATCTATAATGATGGCAATAAAATGAATTGACCTGTCATGGATTATATTACAAGCCTCTTAAAAAATTAATTTTGATTTTCCAAAAATTCGCTAATTAACTTTCTCAAATAAATTTCTCCTCATCTACTGTCCCAATCATAGTTCCAGACGAAGATAGAAATTTAATAATTCAATAATTTAAAAGAGGGCACATGTCCTACTTCCCAGATGCAATAGAAAAACATGGAGTTTTTATAGAGCAACATACAATGATTAGCTGATTTTTTATTTGCGTTGCTACATATCCAACTTCATGCTTCTATTTCATCTTGTGTCCGACTTGTAGTAATGGAGACCTACCTTCAGTTGTATATTATTATTTGAGTCTTGAATTTAATTTTTTGTTTATTATTTGTTGTTACAATTGCGACTTATATAAAGTATTTTAAGCAAAGGTGATAAGTGGATGATGATGTTTAGGCTACATAGTGAATGAATGATGATGGTTGCTGAATGTTTACATTACAAAATCATAAACATCTCAATGATTTTCAGAATATTCTGCAGGTCAATTCCAATTTTCAACTACCAAAAAAATCTCTCACCTGTTGCACGCTATTCGTGGCCGCCATTTTGCCATGCACCACTTCCAACCCGCCTACTTTGACGACATCCTCAACTGGCGGTCTACGAGGTGCGCCGACGGGCGGCCGACCGCTCTGCGACCAGGGCGAAGGGGTGAGGATGGCGTGCCGAGGGGAGCGTCGCTGGATGGGCGAGGATGCCGTCGAGGAGGAGTTGATAGGCATGAGGGAGGGTAGGGGTCGCACCCACTGATGGTAGTCGGGGCTGCGCGTGTGTCGAAGGAGGTCGTCTTTCTCCGAGTGACAGCAGAATCTATGGAAAGATATTATAAAAAAAAGTTATAGTAATGAAATCTCTAATTGTTAAGTGATCTCTAATTGTAGGCTAGTAAACAATTCTATCTACTATTAAAACCACATTTATAATTCTTGAACAAATATTGACCAAGCTGGAGTCATTTTTCCATCTTGGCAGATGGTCTTCTTTGCTTTAACAGACTATACTATTCTACAACATCGACATCAACTTAGTCGAATTTGTGAATAATTATAATAAGATAAGACAGTAGGAAGAGTCATAGTATTCTTCTATTATAACTTATACGAAGTGATTAATAAAACATCGATAATGATAAAATGAAACAATACAAAGGAGCATTGAATTATCCCAAAATGCAGCATATTCTGTGCTATTCTGAATAATTTAGCAGATGCAAAGAAGATGGATTTTTCCGTCTGTCGTGATACGCTTGAAGAAAGTCTAGTGAGACTTGATGCAACGTTTCCAATCCAGCAGATGATACATGTATCAAATTAAATGAATCATTTGATTTTCAAGGTTTTGTATTAAAACGAATGGTTGTTTTCGATTATTAATTCATACTATCATTAGATTGAATAGAATAACGTTTCTTTTGTTTTTAAATATTGTCAAACTATGAAACTACCAAATATGTATTTGTAACATTATAGCTTTCTTTAAAGTTCTAACTTCATGTTTCATAGCTTTTCACCATCAGAATTCAAAATATGGGTGTAATCTAAGTTTCAAGTTCAAACATAGCCTTCATTTCCAATATCAACTAATCAAAATTGGGAAGGTGAGACGTTATAGACAAAGGAGGATTTGTTTGTGTTTCAATCATCCTATTGTAATTCAATTTCGCGAGAATCGTGAATGAATGTTGTATGAATTATTCCAATCAACTCACCTCAGATCCTCCTGCTTAGTCTTCACATCCCTCACACCGTTATCATACGAGGGTGAGTTCAAAACTTCCAAACCCGAATCAATCGACCTCCGATGGCTGTCTTCCGACGAATCACTAAAACTGGAACACCGACTCGAGTCCATGTGCATCACAGGTTTTCCCTCAAAAAACGGAGGCTTGGTATCGTCTTGTACAACACCTCTTGGCGTAAAACTACCACCATCATCTTGCCCGCTCACCCTTGGCGTAAACTCGGGCGTAAACTTTGTTTCCTGTGCAAATTTACTGTCTTCTGGAGTGTTTCGATTGTCCTCTACAGAACTGGAAAGGTTTCTGATATCGTCTGTTGAGTGGGAATGATGACTTCTAAACTCGTATTTCATTTCAGACCAACGTCGTGATAACAAATCATGATCGACTTTTATTAGGGGTGGGATAGATTTGTAGGTTAGTGACCAGCTGTCAGACGGGATCAGCTGGTGTAGATGTTTGTCATTTGGAATCAGCTGATGAAGATGTTTCTCAGACGGGATCAGCTGATGTAGATGTTTGTCGCTTGGAATCATATGATGTAAATGTTTCTCGGTTGGAATCATATGATGTAGATGTTTGTCAGACGGAATCAGCTGATGTAGATGTTTGTCAGCTGGAATAAGCTGATGTAGATGTTTGTCGGTTAGAACGGTGATGTTGAGTGCCTCGGCAGCTGAAACAAAGCTCGCCAAACGTGACTCGGGCAAAGTCACGCCTCCTGTGTAAATGAAGTCGAGCAGGGCACGCATGTCGTCGAAACTCACGTCGTGTAGAATTATCGTCACGTGCTCGTTGGTGGGCTGGGAGAGGAGGAGGGCCTGCAACAAGAGAGAGAGAAATAACATTATATAAATGGAGAATTGAATAGAATAGTAATGTTTAAAATAGTTAAAAGTTGTGATAAAAAGAGTTACTGATATTAGTAAATAAAATTTTAGATCAAAGTAACTTTTTTCCTAACTTTTTTTACAACGAAACTTTTTTTCCAACGAAACATGTTTTTCCTTTCTCTCTCTTCAGAGGCATTATAACTTAAAAAAGGTAAAATATATAAGCTACACCCAGTATTGTTCACTTTTGGACAACCTGGCAAGCACCCAAACATCTAATGGAAAACTCAATAATTCACACCAACGTCATCAATTTATTCCAACAAATAAATAAAAAATGTAATTGACAACTCTGTTTTACGACAATTTACTTAATTCAATCAAATAGCCTATCCCTCGTAGCCTATAGACTAATTGATTGCTATCAGAAACCATATTTCACACAAACTCGAGTGAAATCTCTTTGCAAGTAAATGAGGAAATTATCAAAGAATGGGACAAGCTCCATTGAAAAATAAGAGAAAACCGATCAGGATTATTAATCAACAATTTCTATGCTAAACATGATAATAGTCCAAGCAACGAAGACATTCCGTCAAGATGGGAAAATGACTCCAACTCGGTCAATATTAGTTTAAAAATTATGAACCTAGTTGTAAATTGTTGGAAACATTTTTATCTATAATTTAAGACCAAATTTGTAATTTTTGTATCAGTATTGACCGAGCTGGAGTCATTTTCCCATCTTGCAAGAATGCCTTCTTTGCTTGGACAGACTATAGTAGGTAGATATTTTGACCAATAAAGAAATATGTGGGACAAGTTCCATTGGAACTCTTTAGAAACGAGATCAAGAAATAGCGATTTCTATGCAAAACAAATTATTTATTTACGTCGGAGCCTTTTGAATGAGAGTTTGTTCAGTGTGTCAGACTCCAAATGAACATCTGAATGTGTGATAGTGTGGTACAAATTTTGTTTACGTCTTGGAATCTTTCGATCTGTTTATGGCAATATAACATGTTCTGCAATCGGGACTGGAGATGAAAAAGAAGGACGGGTATACGCTGAAAAGTGAAAGATGGGGAGGAAAAGGAATTGGGTGAGTGAAAAGAACTAAGAACGTTAAAGGAGAAATAGTAGAATAATATTCTACTATTCTTCTAACTATAAGGTAGAAGAAGAGAAAGAGAAGAAAAACAAGAAAGATGACGAGTATAGGCCTACATTGAATAGGAGAAGTTATGTACTAATAAGTAGAAGAAGGAAAAGGACTGGAAAAGAAAAAGGTGGAATAAAAGAATTATATAAAATCGAAAGTGAAAGAAAAATGAGAGGGAAGAAGAAAAGAGGAGAAATAGAAGAAGAAGAAGAAGAAGAAGAAGAAGAAGAAGAAGAAGAAGAAGAAGAAGAAGAAGAAGAAGAAGAAGAAGAAGAAGAAGAAGAAGAAGAAGAAGAAGAAGAAGAAGAAGAAGAAGAAGAAGAAGAAGAAGAAGAAGAAGAAGAAGAAGAAGAAGAAGAAGAAGAAGAAGAAGAAGAAGAAGAAGAAGAAGAAGAAGAAGAAGAAGAAGAAGAAGAAGAAGAAGAAGAAGAAGAAGAAGAAGAAGAAGAAGAAGAAGAAGAAGAAGAAGAAGAAGAAGAAGGAATAGGAACTGAAAAGAATACAAAGTAGAAGAAGAAGAGAAGAACTGAGAAATGAAGGAATAGGCAGAATAATTTGAACTAAGAATTAAAACGAGGTGAAGAAAGAAGAAGGAAAAGGAAACTGAAAAGAAGAAGGAGTAGAAGAAGAAGAAGGAATGTGAAAAGGAATAATAAACTAAAAATTAGGAGGAAGAACTGGAAGAAAGGAAGGAAAGAAGAAGAGGAGGAGGAGGAGGAGGAGGAGAAAGAGGAGGAGGAGGAGGAGGAGGAGGAGGAGGAGGAGGAGGAGGAGGAGGAGGAGGAGGAGGAGGAGGAGGAGGAGGAGGAGGAGGAGGAGGAGGAGGAGGAGGAGGAGGAGGAGGAGGAGGAGGAGGAGGAGGAGGAGGAGGAGGAGGAGGAAGAGGAGAAGGAGGAGGATAAGCAAAAGAAGAAAGAAGTCAATAAATAACAGGATCGGTCTTTCCTTTATACGCGTCACCTTTGCATATGTGTAAATCGTCGTGAATGCCACTCCATGGTGACATTATCAGAACCAACATTTGTCAGACTAACTTGTAAATAAATTATTCCAACCTCTTAAACTGGACCACAGAATTTGCTTAAACTGAGAAGACACTCCGTTACAATACACTCTACATGTAGCGGAGTGTCTTCTGTGCTTGGGCAAACTATGCTATCAATCCTTGCCTCTAGGGCAATACGCCGAATGTCAACTGCAAGAATTGACGATGCTCTTGCCTCTCAGTTATTTATAGGATTGGTTCGTTTATCGTCGTTTTCGATTATCAACCTATAGGTGTGAATGAAACTCTCTATCAGATACAAATAGACAAGAATCTGTTCTTTTTTGTTTATTTCACTGCATTATTTTCGTTTATTCTATTCTCGTTTGTCAGAATAAATATTATTGTAGCCTACTAGTATTAGGGTATCTTTGGTATTAGGATAGGGAATTTTAGGGTATTAGATAATAAATAAATGAAATTATTAAGTAATTCCCATATTATTAGGTACCTGTTATGCTAGCTATTATACCTATGTGTATAAAAATAACATTAGTTATAAGTATAAATGTTTATAAGTATAAAAATGAGCAGTTAGTGTAACTAACATTGTATACTAATGTATTAGTAACGGTATTAGATATTCTAGGGTACTATCCAGGTTATAAGGCTGTATATTATATAGAGAAATGTAGATAATTTTTTTTTTCAATTATTATACAGTGAGTAATATAGTTTGCCGATTGAACAATAATGTTGCGAAATTTTTCCATAATGACGGAAGAAAGGTGTAAATTTACATGAAATCATGCTCCTATAAATTAATTTTCGTTTTTATTGAAAATTAAAGTGTGTAATTGCCACAAAAACTCAAGTTTATTTATTTGTAAAAGAAATATTTAATTATTTAAGTATATGCATTCAACACATAGAAATAATGAACAATGAATTCTAGCATAAATTTTTCACTATTATGAAAAGTGATTAATAGTGAAATGTGAAACATGTAATCTGTGGAATTTAAAGTAATTAATGTATTAAATGAAATACAATTCATTAATAGGCCGGATACAGATCCAGATGGAGTAAGGATTAAGCCCAAATTTTGCCTTCGTAATTTCGTAAATTAAAGCCAATCATGGTAACAGTTTGAATACAGTTATCTTGTTACAGTAATCATTGGATACAGTTTATAATTTTATAATGATTCCAACAATAAGACTTAATTTTTCTGGTAGAAATAGTGGAGGTTTGTATCTGAATTTAGGTTCATTTCTTATATATTGGACTTGGACTCTGGACTCTTGGACATTGAGTATGAGTTTTACTCACTTGGAAGTGAGTAAAATAAAAATGAAGATTAAAAGTCAGACTCAGACCCCAGAAACTTAATATTTTTTACAGTATCAATGTGTGATAGTTTCGTAGACGAAAGTTCAAAGTAGCATTGTCAATATCACAAAATTTATTTTCATAATAATAACGACTATGTTACTGCAAAATATTCTTACATGATATCGAAAATCAGAAAAAAAGATTAAAGTAATTCTTCAATATAAGTGGGCAATGGATCATCAGAAAAAAGTAGCCTACTTGGATTGAATTGAAACTTGACACCAAAATTTTGAATATTTAAAATAGAATATTCTTCTAGCCATTCCTCCAAATAGTCAATCTTTTTATAATAAATGAACAACAGACAATAATACTAAACAGAAATTAGGGATATTTTTCAACAAAAATATACTCGGAGGGCAACAAGTTCCATTTTAGTGAAGATCTGATAAATTCCAATCGAGTCACTTCCTAATACATAAAAGTCAAGGTGGTGATAAAAGTTGCCTCTTTTAAAACATTGAATATCATCTTACATTTTACAACATTCTAGAAATGAATGGTATGCCATGACTTGAATATCGTCTAATGCTTGAATACTGAGTAGAGTATTATTTGCCTACTAGCCTTAGAGTGGAATATCATTATTCATAGTTTATTTTCATTTTTATTCCTACTTTCATATTATTTTACACATTAACAGATTAGGATTGGCATACTTATAGTACAGTCAAGCCTTTTGTACAACATTATTCCATTAAATTAAACTTCCAGAATTTTTTATCTAGTCTTCAATCTCTCACTTTGAATACAGTAACTTAAATCTACCTGACTAATTATTAATTGTTTAAGTCACAATTTACTTAACCAATAATCCCTATCCAAAAAAGAGCTAAAATTTATACATAAATTGATGTTGATAATCTTGAATAGTTTATTTTCTTTTCAGATATTAATTTGTTTCACAATCATGAATGTTGTGTCAGACTAATTGAAATATAAATTCAGTCACTAATCAATTATTATTCACATTCACAATATCTTGAAACAGCTATTCATCCTAAATTTCATTCAAATTAGTATTCATATACTTTGTGCTTCATAGTTCTCAAGACTATGAAGCCCAAAATCTCACTTTGAAAAGATGAATTTCAAACTGGGAAACCTTAAAGGTATCTAAATTACATGAAAAATAATTCATTATTCTGTAAAATGTAGGAAAAATTCCTAACAACAATCATAATCATCATAGCATTGTGCTACATGACATAATATTATATTATATTATGATACATGTTATATCACATTAATTAATATGTTCAAAATAATGGTTCAAATTTGAAAAATAAATAAAAATCAAACACCCTTTTTTGAAAACTTTAAAATTATAAAAAACACATACATGTTTCAAATTATTTAAAAATTGATTTTTATTTATTTTTCAATTATTTTAAACAGCCCTAAGTTTTAAAGTTCATGGTTCAAATTTATTTCAGAGCTTGTTTCCACATAGCAACATGTCAACAAAATCATTATCTTATTGCACAATATTACTACGAGTATAATAAATCAACAAACTGTTTCACACTTCATCTCAATGAGCTATTTTCATTTTTTTTCCACAAGTAGCCTAAACAGAAATAACATTGTGGATGGGTACTGGGTAAATTGATAGTGTATATTTTCAGAATGAATGAGAGCTCATTCATAATAACAAATCAATCTGTACAAAATTAATGATCAAAATAATAATATCCCAGAATGATTGTTGTGTCAAACTTATTGGAATATGAAATCATTAATTTATAAATGAATGACTCACTCTCACAATATTTTGGAACAACCAACCATTCATCCCAAATTATTCATTCACTTTTCCATTCGATTCAGAGGTTGTCTTGTTGATATATGAACTCATCCATTAATAAATTATCATTCACATCCATAATATTTAGGAACAACCATTCATCCAAAATTATTCAAATTCATTCACTTTTTCATCCATACCTCGCAGGTTGTTGTTTTGGATTTAGCTTCGATGATAAGCTAGACAACCTGGTAACAACCCAATAGCACGTGCTATGCTACAACAGAAGGATTTGACTGGGAATTTCATTTTATGTTTCAAAAGCGCTATGTCATGTTATGGGTTACACAATTCAAATTCACGTTTTTACGACCGTATCGAGCCTATAAATCCACAACACAACCACACATTTTATGTTATTCTTTTTCCCTTTTACTACCTCTTCATCGCCTTCTCATTCTTTTTCTTCTTCTACTTCGACTTATTTTTCTTCAACATATCTTGAAAGACACACAGTTAAAATGATAAAACACCAAACAAATGTCTTCTGGCATCCTTGACCGTGTTTCTAAATTTTTCTTCCTTTTCTTCTTCTTCTTCTTCTTCTTCTTCTTCTTCTTCTTCTTTTCCTTCGTCTTCTTCCTTACAAACGCATTAGAATGAGAGGTAGGTAGGTATAGTCTGACCAAGCAAAGGAGACATTCTGGCAAGATGGGGAAATGACTCCAGATCGGCCAATATTAGTTTAAAATATATATATTTGGTCTCAGAGGGTGGGAAACATTCTGATCTACAATTTGAGATCAAATTTATAATTTTTAAACAAATATTGACCGATCTGTAGTCATTTTTACATCTTGTCAGAATGTCTTCTCTCCTTGGATAGACTATACACGACTGTTTTTATCTTATTTTCAGAGTGCACATAAATTAAAATCAGATAAATCTTTGCCAGATTAGAAACCGCATACACTTTGCCCCGGGCTTAGAAATGTTGCAATTAAATATTGCACCCACGTTAAACAGAATAATGTTCAATTTCTATGCTAGAAAATCCTTCACCCTCTTGACATGCAGTAGGCCTACTATTCGTGATGCACACAATTCATGCTGACTTATCTTGAAGATTATTATAATATTTTCTCTAACAATGCGCTTCTTCACCATTTATTATAGAATATTATTCATTGTGTACTGTGTAGGCTGTTGTAATATTTGTATGGAAGGCATATTTTGAAGAGACGACAATCTTGTTCGGATTTGCATTGTAGGTCTATCATAATTACAGTATTAAAATTATATGCTTTTTCAATACCTTACTTGAGATTACCTCTCACAATCTTGTTCAATATGAATGAATGAATTTTATTATTTGCCAGAAGAAACATATTTCACATCTATAAGATGAAACAATTTACAAGATAATTTGAAACTATATGGAAATCAACAGAACATAAAAAATTGTCATTTAATATACATTATTATATGATACATTTCTGGCACTATGAATATTGTAGCCTACTATGAAACACAATGTATTGTGTATTCATCATAATGTATAGGCTAATATAAAAGTACTTAAATTGTCAAGAATCACGATTTATTTTTAAAAAATCATACAATTGTTTCGACGGTCATCTTCAGTGATTGATGAATTGGAACTGTATTCACTATGTTTTTAGAGCTACTAATAATGTTTTTAAAATGAAAATTAGAGTGTAGGCTATGGCAATATTCTGAATCTCAGATGAAAATACTTCAACTTTCAAATGCCATTTCTTTCAAACTTAATGTAGCCTGGTTTATTTTTTCAACTCAACTTATCTATAATAAAGTGAATGTAGTCAACAAACGACAATAATATTCATGTAAAGAGCATTATTGTAATCGATGAAGCTATATAGCTCTTGATGTAAGCTTGATGTAAGTCCAGCTTTACAAAAAAAATCATGTTGTTTCATTCGCCTTGAACTACGTTATTTCATTTTCATAAATGTGTTAATAAAAGTGTCATATTTTCATGTAACACTTCATGAATAAACAATTATATATTTGTTCTTATTGTGTATGTTGTAGAATAAAGAATATTTGATTTATGATTTGATAAGGTAAATTTGATTTGAATACAATTATTCAATTACCTAGTTCTAAAGACTATTAATTTCATGAAAAATAAGTGGATTTGAGATAGTAAATTCACCGGTTATTACACTAGGACTAGACTCATTCATATTAGTCAAAATAAATTTAGGCTACCATCAGTAGTAGCATAAAAATCAAAACCATAAAACGTTTCGTATCGTCATTTATCCAGCATTCATTCATAAATTTTTCATTCTCTAATTTCCATAATTCAATACTGTATCAAGATTGAACTTTAATAATCTCGCTTACAATTGATTGTTTATTGAGTCATTCATTTTTAGTCATCTAGGGTTTAGACGTTTAGACTGAAAGTATTGCAAAGTTGTAGAATATAATAGTCAGAAAGCCCGTGAAATTTTGAATTCAAATAGTACGCCAGCTAGTGACCAGGTAAGCCACTACAGATCTCACCAACTATTGAATCTTCAAGTTTTTTTGCTATTAATTCTTGATCTGTGCGGTGCTATATTGATTTGTCACGTTGGACTTACTGACACCCCTTTGTCATTGCCAATTGGAGCTCTCTCTCTATTTCTCTTTTCGTTGCACCTGTCTGCTGTCTCGCAGACCTGTTCAGTCTTGTTTCGTCGCGTCGTGTTGTAACGTTCATTGTTTTATGTTTTGTGGTTCGGTTTGAGTATTCAGCTTGTAAAAAATGGTTTAATTTGTGGAACAAATCATCGACTTGACTACAAGATTGACTGTAAATCAATACTGTACAACGTATTCTGATCGTTTATGTAAGTAGACCTCATAATCTGTTCTGTTGTGACTTCTGATTGTAACCGTTGTAACGGTTTTTTAAAAGCCGGTACCAGGTATAAATAGATCTTTTACAGAAATACTCTAAATCTCTACTATGTTTAGTATCAGCACGGAAATACCGTAATTTGACAAATGATCGTGTATTATCATTCATGTATAGGTACAGTATTATTCGTGTATCAGACAATTACAATTCCAATCACCTCAAGACTAAACACTATGAAAAACCTTTCATCTTAATTATTCAAAATAATGATCTCAAACAAATTTAATTCGGTTCATTGCTACCCAGAGAATATCCAGGATAATACCGGTAATCGGTTATATTTCACTCGGATCTGTTCTTCCAATCGAACTATTTTAGTGTCCTTCACCGCCACTCTTGGTTCTCTTATCAGTCTTATCACTCTTATCAGTCCAGTATTCGCTATTCGTCGGGCTCGAAAATTCTGACCAATTCTATTATAATCTACCTACACAATAGCGTCTCACATACTGTAATTAGAGTATGATACTCGCATTTTGCTCGGCAGGGGGCTATCCGGCGCCCTGCACCCTGCACCCCCAATCTGGGGCTTTAGTATATAAGGGTGTAGATTCTAGTGATTCTACTATCCTCTTCTAGTATGAATTTTCAGTTATTTAAGGAACTTATTAACTTAGGGGCTTAAGGACTTATTAACGTAATGTATTGAAAAATTCAATGGTCATCAAGATTACCGACTTGCCGTCCAATATTACCGCTGATCTCTTTCTATTATTTAAAAAACTTGTGAAAAATCAATATTCCACCCTTGAAAACTAAGCTTTGAAATAATAATAGTTCATGATAAGGTATCAACTACATCAAGTTGTAACTTAGGTACTGTACAATAAAATAATAATTTCTATAAAATATGTATTAAAACTGAAATCTTTCGGCGTTTGGAAAGGCATTTTTTACAAATTCTTGTTTGAAGATTTTTTCCGAGATTTTGCGTTCATTAATGGTTTTTTATGCACAATCCACAAAAATGTCACTTAAAACATTCTCAAAAATGGACTATTCAGTTACAATTTTTCATATTCATTTTGCATCTAATTTCCATTACAAAAACCCGTGGTTCTACTTATGAATGGTTTCCTAGATTGTTAACTATCAATTCTCGATATTGCTCCATTATTAATACTCCACCACTATTTTCGGTCATAAATTCTTCACGATTGACTTGGCACACGTTTCGTTCTGCTATTGACTCCATACTTCATTTCACCTTTTTAAAGTATCCATACTTCCCTTCTCCATTATTCTCTCGACCGCATGATTATCCATGTATAACAGTCTGTCCAAACAAAGAAGACATACTGGCAAGATGGGAAAATGACTCCAGCTCGGTCAATATTTGTTCAAAAATTATCAATTTGGTCCTAAATTGAAGAAAACATTCTGCTCTACAATTTGAGTCCAAATTTATAATTTTTCGTACCAATATTGACCGAGCTGGAGTCATTTTCTCATCTTGCCAGAATATCTTCTTTGTTTGGACAGACGTGCTTTCTTACAATAATGATCACGAATATGATAGCATGGTCATGTATCACATATCATGTTCGCACACTATACTTGAATAGATATATCTTCCGTATCAACAATACTTGTATGAGATGAGTAATAGTATGTATTCCAATCCAAAAACTACATGTATTCAACCATGGATCATTTGTACCTGTGGGCTAACGAGTTGCTACAATTAATCAAGTTCTAGTTAGGGCCACCAAAGAATATTTATGGTAGAGTGTTGCGTGCGGTGGATGCATTTCATGCCACATGCATAGCATACAGCCTGTTCACACAAGGCGTTTTGTCTGGTTCCAATTGATTTACAATTATTTTCATTTCATCAGTCATTCAATCCATAATAATGTTATTCAGTTGTATCCATAGAATATAATGGGGCTAAAACTTTAAACAATTAGAATAAAAATACCCTTTTTTATGTGGATTATTATTTTATCCACATTGATAATAGGCTGAATGTCCCGAAACATGTCTGTGTTTTAATAATTTTAAAGTTTTTAAAAGGGTATTTTATTTTAATTTTATTTTTCAATCCTTTTTTTAAATATTTTTATTCAAAGAAACGGGTACTTTGATTTTAATTATTTAAAGTTTTAACGAATACAGTAGCCCTAAGAGAAAATAAGTATTAATATAATGGGGCCTACTCGTGATATTCTGAGGCTATTTGATGGTTTGAATTCGGACTATTTTTTTTCTTAAAAAGTTTTACCAGTCTCTTGAACTTAAATTTATCAACTAATCACAACCTTATCAATTCTCATTGCAGAACACTTTGGACAATACTATATTTTTTAATAATAATACTATATACTATACTTACTACTATTTTTATACTATATTTTTTTGTTCATTAATCAATGTCAGTGGTTCTCATAATTTTTGGGTTGGTGATTCCCTTGTTCTTGAAATAAATTCCAGCGTCTTCCCTGAATGAGAATGATTAGGAGGGTGGAGTGAAAAATGAAAATTATTGATAATCGTGATGGAATAGTTGGTCATAGTTGGCATGTAAAAGCAACCCTCAAAATTTGGGTTCATAGAATTAATATCTCCAGGTGCCCCAAAAGCATAAAAATTTGAAAAATTTAGCAAAAATTGAACTTTTTTTTTAAATTTTACCTTTCAGAATTGTGATAAAATATAAATTTTAGTTCTGTTTAAGGTCTCAATTCATCACCAAAAAAATCTCAATACTTTAAATTCATATTGAAAGGGGCCCAAAGATGTTTCGGGCGAATGCCTGTATTTTCGT
The DNA here is from genome assembly GCA_017141385.1 of Sogatella furcifera. Taxonomy (NCBI): domain Eukaryota; kingdom Metazoa; phylum Arthropoda; class Insecta; order Hemiptera; family Delphacidae; genus Sogatella; species Sogatella furcifera. Next base: position 3,891,583 of record CM029556.1, read on the forward strand.
TCCTTTTATTATATAATTATAATCAAATGAATAAATAAATAAATAAAATCTTGATATTGTGTTAAAAATAGGAAAATTTGAAAAGTCTTTGAACATTTTCTAACTGGGTTTGGAGTTCAATTATCATATCAATGAAACCACTGCAGACTATCATGGGAGAGTTTGATTCAGACTAAGAATACGGTACGAAACTCGATCCCCGCAAACCGAGATTTAGGAGGCAGTGTGAGTGGGTGACAGCGGAATCTGTTTTTGCGACTTTCTTCAAGTTCATAAGGCACCGCGGCATGATTTAGAAAGACAGCTAGGCCTTGTTGCACTCCGAGGAAGTTGTAGAAGAAGAAGAAGAAAAGTAATAATAAGAAAAAACATGATGAGAAGTTGAAGGAGAAGAAAGAGTAGTAGATGAAACAAAATAAGAAGGAGAAAAATAAAGAGAAGAAGAAGAAGAAGGAGGAGGAGGAGGAGGAGGAAGAGGAGAAGTAGGAGAAGAAGAATAAGAGGAAGAAGATGATGAAGGAGGAGACGAAGAAGAAGAAGAAGAAGAAGAAAAGAATGTGACGACCAAGAAGAAGACGGAAAAAAATAATAAGAATAAACATTATTTAATGAGTTATTCATTTATTTATTCCATTGAAGGAAATAAAAAACAGGCGTCAGCCCAAAACTTCTTCTGTTCTAATTTTGATAAAAATGTCCAAATTCAGGTTACGTCCCTTTTCAATACTCAATAGAATTTCCACTCAGAAAAAAAACAACACAGAGAATTTTGAATTTAAAAGGTTGACACAGAAAATAAATTGAATTATGAAAATTGTAGGAGAAGAAGGAGTAGTAGATACAACGAAATGAAGAAATCAATAGAAGAGAAGAAGTGGAATGAGACGAAGGAGAAGAATAAGAAGAAAAATTAGAACAAGATGAAGAAGAATGAGGGTGAGAAGTAGGCGAAGGAAGGGGTAGGAGAAGGAAAAGTACAAGGAGAAGAAGTAGAAGAAGAATAAGAAAAAGAAGAAGGGAAAAATAAGAGAGACGAAGATGAAGTAGGTTGAGGAGGAGAAGAAATAGAAGAAGAAGAAGAAGAAGAAGAAGAAGAAGAACAAGAAGAAGAAGGAGGAGAAAAAAGAAGACGAAATAGAAGGAGATAGAGGGGAAGAGGAGAAGAGGATGAAAAAAGAAAAATGAAGATGAAGTAGAATGAGGGGGAGAAAAAGGAGTAGGAGAAGAAGAAGAAGGAGTCTGAGGAGTAGAAGTAGAAGAAAGAATAAAAGAAGATAAATATGGAAGAAGAAAAATAAGAAATTTTTCGAAAGACAAATGGTGTCTGAGAAAAAGCAACATGTATGGACGCCCTATATGGAATCACACCACAGTTGGAGATTCAAGAAACCTTCCTTCCAGACCAGAATCATTGCCGTTACTTGATTTCTATGAGACATCAAGCATTACTTTCGGTTACAATATGCTTTATTTTGAAGGACGAACAAGTGGGAATTTCATTCCTACAGAGGCAGTATATTGAGGGGAAGAATAAATTGTAAGCGAAATTGATGTGGAAATGTTTCAAGTGTAAACAATAAATCATATTCTCTAGCTCAGCATATTTTCTGTTACAATGATTTGCTGTTTTGAAGGACGAACAAGTAGCAATTCTATTTCTACAGAGGCAACATATTGGAAGGGGTATTGGGAAGAATAAATTGTAGACGTAGTTGTGGAAATGTTTTAAGTGTTTTAAAATTTTAAATAACCCATCTAGCTTAGAATATTACTGGTTACAATATCCTATTTTGAATTACGAACAATAAAAGTAGGAATTTCATTCCTACAGAGGCAGTACAGTGTTAGCATATTGGTAGGGGTATTGGGGAGTGTTTTGAGGGTTTTCAATGAATCATTTAGCTCTTAAATTACTGCTTTCGGATGATTTTTGCAAGACAAAACATATATTTTTGGTTACACTGTATTTTCTTGGCAGATTAGATAGAGATATCTACAACATCTATGTCCCATCTACAAATTTCATTTGAAAAAACTCTCATGTTTCCAAGTGAAAACGTGCCTTCACAAAAATCAGTATACATTTTTCTAGCATATCCGCACATTCTCACTCAGCGATAATAGAATATGAGTATTTCTATATTCTATAGAATATGAATATTTCTATATTCTATTCTCTCTGTTCTCACTCTACATTACTCTAATTTACTTCATATCTGAAACTCCCAACAAATCTTCACCTCGTTTACTGCACTTACACCAATATTTCCCAACATGTAACCTACACAGCAGATCACCAATCACGATTGGGTATTGCTTTAAAAAAAGTTTGATCCATTTTAAAACGATGTAATTCGTGGTTTTCGTACAAGACTTACTCAAAACACCGAAGGGCAAATCTGTACCGGACTAAGGTAACGTTATCCACCTGTTGCCTGTTATCTAAATACCTTTATTTCTGGATAACAGTTACCTACATATCTATTTTCAATATATATATATATATATATATATATATATACATATATATATATATATATATATATATATATATATATATATATATATATATATATATATATATATATATATATATATATACTAAATATACGTATATAAGTTTACGTGTATTGGTAGATCAACGTTATATTCCTACTAGTGATGTGTATACATGTACTTATTGATTCATGTTTTTTAGAATGATATAGTTTGGTTGAACAGAGAAGACATGATGGCAAGAAGGAAAATTGACTCCAAATCGCTCAATATTGGTTCAAAAATTGTGAAATTTTGTCTTAAATTGTAGTAAACATTCAGCTCTACAATTCGAGACCAGATTTATAAATTTTGAATCAATATTGATCGAGCTGGAGTCATTTTCCCATATTGTCAGAATGTCTTCTTTGCTTGGACTGACTATACCTATACAATATTGGCAACCTGTTATATAGTCTGGTCGAGCAAAGAAGACATTCCGGTAAGATGGGTAAATGACTTCAGCTCGGTCAATATTGGTTCCAAAATCATGAATGTGGTCTTAAATTGTAGACAACATTCTGATCTTCAATTTAAAACCAAATTCATAATTTTTGAACCATTATTGACCAAGCTGAAGTCATTTTCCCATCTTGCCAGAATGTCTTCTTTGCTTGGACATACTATACCTACGTATTGGCAACTTGTTATCTATACAGAATGTATAACACTTCATAAACCATGTGTACACATATCTTCCACCCGTATTATGTTATTATAATGTCGTATACGATGTTTAATACCACCTTTGAAGAGTAAATATTAAATAACGTGCATAGTGTTTTTTCGAGCTCGGTGAGATCTGAAGTATCGGTTTTCAGATTAGGTTCTGTACTGCTTAGGGGCCAAGCGCTATCTCAAGTCCTGATCCCATAATGGCTATTATAAGACACACATTTGGATGATCCCTCACGTGCTAGAGTATGTAGTGAGAACAGGTGGATAAGGTGTATTGCGAGGGTCTTGGATTTCAACATCTCTTATTAAGTAGTGAGTAGAATTTTTTTTAGTAAAGTACACGCTTGTTAGAACATGTCCTGGTCAGTTTCAAGAGATTATCAGCTGTTTTAGAAAGAAATATTCGTAAATTTTCCTTGTTCATTGTCGGTAGTAAGCAGAGAGTAAAGAATAAGAATTTAAGATTTATTCTTATTCTATTCTCAGGGGTATAGTCTGTCCAAGCAAAGAAGACACTCTGGCAAGATGGGAAAATGACTCCAGTTCGGTCAACATTGGTTCAAAAGATATAAATTTAGTATCAAATTGTAGAAAATATTCTGCTCTACAATTTGAGACCTACTTAATAATTTTTGAACAAATATTGACCGAGCTGGAGTAATTTTCCCATCTTGCCAGAAAGTCTTCTTTGCTTGGACAGACTGTAGTATATGGAACACGCTTGCTAGCAAGTTTAGAGGAGATTAACTTCTGTTTTTAAGAAATTTATTGGTGAATTTTCCTTGTTCAGTATCGGCAGTGAACAGAAGGCATATAATAAGAATTTGAGTTGAGATTTTTATTTTATTCTGAGTAGCAGTGAGTGATCGATGAATAGAAAGAGAAAAGAATTGTTAAAATATTAATGTAGAAATCTTACATATTCTATTCTTATTGTACTGTATGGTTCTCTACAACTTTTAACTGAATAGAGGAGAAAAAAATTATTAAAATGTTAAAATAAGAATACCTAAAAAATTTACATTTTTTTTGAAAGTTTAGTAAAAAAAATTGTTGGTGGAATCGTATCCTATTATTATCATCAAAATCATTAGTTCATTATACTGATAAAGCAGGTTTTAATTATTCAATAATTTTCCTGATGTGACAATGAATTATCTATTCTTGGAATGTAAAATTTCTCAGCTATCAAAATGAATATAAATAGAATATAAAATAAATAAATTTATAGACAAAATAAATGCTATTAATAGCAGGAAAGAGCTATAATAGCAGAAAACTCTTATGGCAAAACAATTATTGTTCAAGGATTATCTCGTTTTATGGATGTTAATAATCATGATTATCATAGATTTATCTTGCATAGAGTTGTAAATTCAATCAATTGTCGATTTCTTTCGACTTAATTTATAATTGTCAACAATCCTAAGACATTTTTCGAATAAAAAGCTCAACCTATTTAGTGAATGTTGATTGTTTTCAAATGTCATTGCGATCAAGATTCAGGAAATTCAATGCCAGAGAAACATTTTCCCGTCTATTGTTTAAATTATATTTGTCCACCCTTCCACTGTTGTGCCTTACTGCACGTAACTTAACAAGATTAATAGTTACAATTAACATAATCAGATGGAATGTTTGAAAAGGTAATTTATAACAGCACGCTCGGTATAATTCACTGAGTGACATTTTTTATGCCTTTCTGAATACATCATCATAGAAACTTGTTCTGTGCTTTGCGACAAAGAAATATTATTGTTTGCATCATAGAAAACACCATAGAGCAATTACCATACACAATCAGTCAGCTGGAAAGTAGTTTGATAGAATGACGTTCAAAACATTTTCCATAAATGGTCAACAAGTCAGAATACGCTAACTGCAATTTAAAATGTTGTTATTTAAGGTCTTCTGAACGCAATAAATAATAATATGGAACTCATGTTGTGGAAATAAAAATATAAAGTGAATGAATCTAGTCGCACTGATAAGATAGAACGCATTTTATGTCAAGCAGGATCCTGGTATCAATCATGTTTATGACCATTTAGCAAAATTGCTCCAATTTCAAGTCAGTTGTTATCTAGTTTTTTAATCAATTTGGAAGAGATAAGTGAATGATGTATAGATGTACCAAGGTAAATAAATCATTGTCATGACCATAAATTTAATAAAAATTATGAGAATAATTTCAATTCCAAGATCGGTTCCATGTATGCGGAAGGATCTTGAGAATTCAGGTCATAAAATATGAAAAAAAAGTTTTATGAGCTTTTAAAAGCTTTGAACTCGAAAAGTGGACACAAGTATTTCTCCAGATTCTCTTTTTAGATGGCAATGATTTTCCAACGATTTCAATTCTCATTTTTGGTCAATATTATGAAAACTTCAGTACTTCTTTTCTTCTAGGGCTACTGTATTTTTTGAAACTTTAAGAAATGATTACAATCAGAGTACCCTTTTAAAAATATATTTTATTTCACACACAACATGTTTCGGCTAATTTGCCATTTTCAAGTGAAAATGAAAAAAAAGTTTTAAAAGGGTACTCTGATTGCAATCATTTCTTGAAGTTTGAAAACTTCAGGTACGAATTCTGAAGAAATCAATCCTTGAAGTACAAATACAAAAGATAACGATTGTCTGTTCAAGTAAAGAAGACCCTCTGGCAAGATGATAAAATGGTCATCGGTCAATACCGATTCAAAAACCATCGATTTAGTCTCAATCGTAGGAAGCATTCTGATCTACAATTTGAGTCCAAATCAGTATTTTTTGAACTGATCTTGACCGACCTGGAGTCATTTTCCCATCTTGCCAGAGGGTCTTCTTTGCTTGGACAGACTATATTTGTGTCTCCCCATAACCAGAGAGCAATGAAAGAAGTGTAATATTCTTATCCTATACTGTAATTATTTCCACTGAATGTACGAGTATATATTCTCTGTTCATAGCCTACTTGAAACTCAACATGGGTTTGCTGATTGCTTTGACTAAATTTGTATTATTTTTCTCAATACAACTTATTAATAGAGATTGAAATGTAACATCTATCTTTTCTAAGTAATTCTGGAAATACAATTAGAAATACGATAGATGGTTTCATCACATCACAAAATTCAATAATAAATCTTGTGACAGTAGAAGTCAGCTATGAATGAAATAATAATTGCGATTTTCAAAGTATATGATTCTGAACAGTTGAACGGTACATCAATTGCATATTGCAGAGGAATGCATGTCAATTAAAGCATACGTAATTGCAAAGTTTCATGTAATTTGATTACATGTCATTCGTACATGACCTCAGTTGCGTAATTGCAATTGAAAGCTTATCTGTGTGCTATACATCATATCCACTGTTTCAAAAATTAAAGTACATTATTTATCATGACATAGTATCTATTAATTCATATTTTGATGATTTTTTACACTAATTATCTTCAATGTTTGTTTTTTTGACAAAAATTATAAAATGTACAATTTGAGGCAATGTACATTGTGTTCATTGAAGACAATGTGTGTATATTTTCGGAACATGATCTAATAGTTATAGTAATAGATATAGGCTACTCTGTCCAAGCAAAGAATACATTCTGGCAAGATGGGAAAATGACTGCAGCTCGGTGAATATTCGTTCAAAAATTATAAATTTGGTCTCAAATTGTAGAGCAGAATGTTTCCTACAATTTGAAACCAAATTTCAAAATTTTTAACCAATATTGACTAAGCTGGAGTCATTTTCCCATCTTGCCAGAATGTCTTCGGTGCTTGGACAAACTACTATGTCTTATAAATAATGTAATTTAATTTTTTCAAAAAATTAAAAATTTGATGTTAAAAGTATGGTAACAGTTGTTTTTTGGAGGTAAAAATGGCCACCCTTGTTTCCAAAGTCAAATCAATTACGGATAGCGAACGAGAAAGGCTGAGAAGGAAAGAAAAAAGGAAAACAAAATGGACGAAGAAGAGGTTACAACATAATAACTCTTTCAGATAAGCTTTTTCTCCTGAGTCTTTCATCAAGTTCGATTATTTCTGTTTTTTTTTTTTATTTCTGGATTTTCAACGAGGCGCAGATTTTTTCTATCTATCTGTGTGGCAGAGATGTTCACGAGAGAGAGAAAGGTTGAGAGAGAGAGAGAGAGAGAGAGAGAGAGATAGAGTGAGTGAGAGTGCGAGAAAGAGGAGGTCAAGGGTGAGATATTAGCCGACAAGCCGATTTATCTACATGGGAACAAGCTATTCATTCAATTTGGATGTAAACAAGCGGACCAGCCAACTATGACAATAATTCACTTCGCATTAGAGGTTAAAGAAAAGAAGATTTTGTTATAAAATAAAAAAAGTTTGAAGAAAAAGGGGGAAAAAAGAGATAGAGTCTGTCCAAACGAAGAAGACTCTCTGGCAAGATTGGGAAAATGACTCAAGCTCGGTCAATATTGGTTCAAAAGTTATTGGTTTATTCTTAAATTGTAGGAAACAATGTTATCTACTATTAAGACCACATTTATAATTCTTAATAATATCCAAGCACTTTGTTGCGTGAAAAACAGTACCCGAGCCTATAAACTCTTTTATAATATTGACGTGAAAAAATATTCACAAGATATTTCTCTTGGAAACATTACTTTTTACCATATAATTAAACACGGTATACTTTGTTGAAACCTGTACACAATCACTTACACGCTATATATGTCGGTAAAAATTTATGCCTGTCTGGCTAAAAACAGTACTTTTACCATTTACACGTGATAAAAACAGTACCAGTCTTCCATAAATCTATTAAAAGAAGTCGCACTCTATCACCTTTCGCTAATTGGTTGTGACAGCTAAGAAGATCTCCCAAGTTCTTTGAGAACTAATCAGCGGTTGATTTAATTACTACTGGTTAACAGTGTGTAGATACAGGTAGTCTGTGAAGCAATGAAGACATTCTGGCAAGATGGGAAAATGACTCCAGCTCGGACAATATTAGTTCAAAAATTATGAATTTGGTCTCAAATTGTAGCAAACATTCTGATCTACAATTTGAAAACAAATTTATAATTTTTGAACCAATATTGACCGAGCTAGACTCATTTTCCCATCTTGTCGGAATGTCTTCTTTGCTTTGAAAGACTGTATTTAGTGAGGGGTAATTGGATATATGTTTAGATTGGATATAGGTATTTAGCAATGGGTAATTTCTGAAATTGTGTAGCGTAAGATACTATATAACGAGTGTCGTTTGTATCAGATATGGAGTCGAGTGATAAGTCTTCTGTACGTGTATCGTATGTGTGTTAGTTGCTGCTTGCGAGAGAAAGGTAAAATTATTGAAATCGAACAATTTAAAATGACAAACACGTAGTTGAAACATACTTCTCGCGTTTTCTGCGTTTTGCTTGTTCTTCTTCTTCTTCTTCTTCTTCTTCTTCTTCTTCTTCTTCTTCTTCCTCTTCTTTTTCCTCTTCTTCTTCTTCTTTTTCTTTTTCTTCTTCTTCTTCTCCTTCTTCTCCGTCATTCTCAAACTTCTGCTTCCTGCTTCATACGTTTTTTGTCTCTTTCTCATCTTTCGATATATTTTCTCCGTCTCTTCTTTTCTTTCCCTCTTTTTGTCCAATTTATCTTGTTTCATCCATTTTCCATTATCTTATGTTTTCTGCAGGCTATTCCTTTTTCTACTCTTCTGATTTTTCTATCATCACTTTTTTCTTTTACACTCCTTCCTCCTACTTTCTTGTTTCTTTTTTCCGCAGATTCTCCTTCTTTAACGTCTCTTCTGTTACCTCTTCCTCATGCTCTTTTTCCACTCTTCCTTCTTCATCTTCTTTGGTACTATTTATCGTTCTCCTGGTTTCCAACTTTTGTTCGTACATTGAATTTTTTTGGTGACCTATATTGTTCCTATATTGACCTATATTTTGAATAATTTTTTCTTCTCATTTTCATCCCTTTCCCTGAAATCTCTCATATTTATCACATTTTTCCCATTATTCTCTGAATGTTAAAAATTTTCTCTCCCTTCCTACTTTCTTGATCTCTGACTTCTGATTATTTGTTTTAGTTCTCCTACTTTTCTTCCTCCGGTTCTTCCCTTTCCTCTCGTATTTCATTTCCACTCTCCTTCTCATGGATTTCTCTTTTCTTTCCGCTTCATCCTCTTTCTCTCTGTACTTATTTAGGCTCCTCTTGGATTCGTTTTTTCTTCTCTTCTTCCTTGTTCTGTTATCCTTCAAATTTTTTTTCTCCTCTTGTCCTGTGTTCTATCAAATCTCTCTCACTCGGTCTCACCCTCATTCTCCTTCACTCTCCAATTCCTTTTCTCTTCCTCCCTATTCTTTAAACCTTCATTCATCAATCCTACCTCACACTATTTTTTTTCCTAATCCTTAGCCTCTCGTCTCAATACCCAGGTGGTCGCATTCGAGGTTGGTTAATTTAATCAGCGGTTAATTAACTGTGCGATTAACTGACGTTCGCTTGTCCATAGTTTTATGAAAATCAGTGGCGGACTCATCACTTTAACGTTAATTAGACGGTCTTGAGCTAACTGATGGTGTTATGCAAGTGTAATGGGGAAGTACTCAAACTCAGATGCCTTTTTAGCCCAGTATTGTTTATAGAGTTGTCCAGGTAGGCTTGGTTTTTATCGTGACTTACGATCTGTGAATAAGATCTTGCTCGAGCTGTGTCTCCACGATTCAGTTTCTTTTCTCTTCAAGAAAAAATGAAATTTAAAAAATTTTATTAATACGATACAAACATTTTAACAATGGTAAAGTCTCTATAATTATTGATTAGAATCTCAATATATTGCTAAATAAAAAGACAAAGGACTTCTGCAACTGTAAATATTGACCAATGTACTAAATGGATCTCGCTTGCTATTTAGTTCATTGGTCAATATTTGCAGTTGCAGAAGTTCTTTGTCTATTATAGCAATTTTTTGAGATTTCAATCAATAATTATTGAGACTATACCATTGCTAAAATCCAAAGAGAGTTTGTTAAATAAATAAAAAAATATTTGCAGTTGCAGAAGTCCTTTGTCTTTTTATTTAGCAATATATTGAGATTCTGATTAATAATTATCCAGCATAATTGATATGCTGCAGTATCTAATAATTCTCCCATGGAATAGTTCAATATTGATTCAAATTATAGTCTCAAATTGTAGAGCGGAATGTTTTCTACGAATTCAGACCGAATTAATCATTTTTGAACCAATATTGACCGAGCTGGAGTCATTTCCCCATCTGGTCAGAATGTATTCGTTGCATGACTAGACTACATCAGATCTTAGATATTGGTTTGTTACATTCAATACATTTGTTAACACAAATTATTCAATACTTTATCCATATTTTCTATACATCTATAAATCCATACTTCTTTTGGAGCTTTAGAGGAGACGATAATCCATCTGTCCAAACTATAGTCTATCCAAGAAAAGAAGACCCTCTGGCAAGATGAAAAATGACTCCAGCTCAGTCAATATTGGTTCAAAAATTATGTATTCGGTCTCGAATTGTAGATCAGAATATTTCCTTCGATTGAGACCAAATTAATAATTTTTGAACCAATATTAACCGAGCTGGAGTTATTTTCTCATCTTGCCATAGGGTCTTCTTTGCTTGGACAGAGTAAAAAATCAGTCTCTCAGTTAAAATAAGTAAATTTAGTTAAAATTAGTAAAAAATCAGACTCTCATCATCCCTCCAATTATTATCAACGCACGAGCCTAAAAGTTCATGTCAGCTTTATCCTCAGAAAAATATAACCCCTTTTAGAGAATTCGAACCGTATAACCCCAGGATCGAGCTTCAGCACAGTATTGAAAAATCAATACCGTTCACCGTGTAACATGCTTCTCAACTTGGCATATTATAAACCGCCAGCCCTGAGGCTCTTCTTACCGGCGATCTCTTTAGCATTGTCCGGCTTTAATTGACTGCCGATTTGTCTTCCAAGTGAGTCTTCATTAGCATAACTCGATTTCAAGCTCAAGTTTCCATTGGTAATCTGCCCAAGAAAGGAAGACATTCGGGCAAGATGGGAAAATGACTCCAGCTCGGTTGGTATTAGTTCAAAAACTATTAATTTGTTCTCAAATTGTAGAACAATACATCGTCCACAATTCGAGACCAAATTCATTATTTTTGAACCAATATTGACCGCGCAGGAGTTTTTTTCACATCTTGCCAAAATGTCTTCTTTGCTTTGACAGACTTCACCTGTCAACCACATTGCAGGTAAGCACATAGTGTCAGTTTAGCAGCATTTCAATTGCTAATTAACGATTTCTGATCGCTGAAATGGGTGGTTGGGTGTCTATTGAAGTGTAAGTAGTTTTTCTATTAGAGAATTAATGAAGTGACGATTTCTGATCTTGGGCACTGCCAAGAGCCTTTCTTCCAACTATATAAGTTCTCCAAAAGTTGCTGAATGAACGAAAGTTTCAACTGTACTTTAAAAAATAATCATTGCACTGTACTTGAAATTGTCACTGTTAGGTTAATAATCAAAAAATAATCATTGCACTGTTAAAAAATAATCATTGCACTGTACTTGTATATTGTCATTATACAAAAAAGTAATTATGTACTGTACACTGTACATGGAATTCTACATAATTCAACCATTCAATTACAATAATAACGCAATAACAGCTGTCAAAGTAAAAACAATGATTTTTGCAAACATGAAATAACATAGGTTTTCAAACTGGAAACCACAGATTACTGTCAGTTATTTATTGCTATCCACATCCAACTTCAATCTATTAGGTTTCTCCAAGCAAATAAGACATTCTGGCAAGATGGGAGATTGAGTCCATCACGGTCAATATTTGTTCAAAAATTATAAATTCAGTTTCAAATTATGATTTAGTCCTACAATTTGAAAACAGATTTATAAGTAATCGACCAATATTGACCGAACAAGAGTCATTTTTCCATCTAGTCAGAATGTCTTTTCTTTGCTATGACAAACTATTCATACGTAATTTACTTGAATAAAGTGAATCTAATGAAATCCTTTCAAAGTTGCTGATAGTTTGTGTATAGCTTTAGACAATAGGATACTATGTATAATATGCCAAAGACCACATCAAGTTGTAGAACAAAAAATGAAACAAAATGTATTAATGTGTGTCGGAAAAGGTATCAGCAAGACCAAATATGACCTTTCTCAGCCTTGCCCAGTATATTATTTTATGAGCGGCAATCACAAAAAGATATGCATTGCTATTTTAGGCTGGTGTTGAATTAAAACAGTGGGACGAAAGCGACTTAATTGAAAAATAACAATAAACTGACGATCCTGGCGTTATTAAAAATTACTTCACTCGTCCATTAGACCCAGGCCATTTATAGTCTGTCCAAGCAAAGAAGACATTCTGACAAGATGGCGAAATAAGACTCCAGCTCGGTTAATATTGGTTCATAATTATAAAGTTAGTCTGTAATTGTTATTCTGAATGTTTTCTACAATTTGAGACCAATTTTTAATTTTTAAACCAATATTGTCCGATCTGGAGTCATTTTTCCATCTTGCCAGAATGTCTTCTTTGCTTGGGAAGGCTACACAAGAATTTATACAGCTAGCATGCATAGATTAGTGTAGTAGCAAAGCAACGTAACAAATTGAAATTTTGAGGAAGAAGGACCAGCCTCCTTAATGATTATTATCATGACTAAGGTGATGATTATGACAAAGAAAGAGTTGGAAAAGGAGAAGAAGGTGAAAAAGGTGGAGGAGGAAGAAGAAGATGATAATGATTCAGGGTTTCTCGGCTAGTTTATGACATGTTGTTAAAGTTGGATTATGCATGCCGTCCCAAACAATTATCGCTATTATTGGCGAGTCCATTTTTGTTTTTCGATCTGCACATCTTTCAAAGTGTTTGTTTATTTTGTGTGAAGTGTAACGTATTTTTAATTGTTTGTAATAATTTTTGTCTGCTTGTTCCTATCTGCTTATTTCGTCAAGTAATGCAGTTTGAAAAGTAGAGAAGTTCGAAGTCGTTACGTTCGAAGAAGTATACAAATAAATGAAATGGTATTTGATGGGAATGAGCCATGGTTCAATAATTTTAGTTGTGAACGGATTCCTTTCAGCATTTCTTGTGTATGAATTTCTAAGGGATTTTTTATTAGCTTTATAAGCTTCAAGACCCTCCTTTGGGAGATTGACTGTCGTTAGTAGAAACAGTCAGTCGTTTCCCGTCTCTGGAGGAATAATAATTGTTGCATTACACTAACTGATTAACTGCATGTTATTCAGAGGTGTTCTGCGCCGCCAATTGGTTGCGGAGGCTGGCTTATGGTTGAGAGGATCAACGTGCTAACCACACGTTACCTCTATCCTGGTTGATGAATACTTGCTTGCTGTATGGTCTGTCCGGCCGGTGGGGTATTCTGGCGGGGTGGAGCGGACTGTGTCTTCGGCCAGTGTTGGTTCGGGGACTGAGTTCTGATTGAGAATTTATGGCTTTTGGGCTGGGGCCGTTTTCCCGTCGTGCCGGGGTGTCTTCTTGGCTTGGACGGGCTGTATAGTAGAGTGAATTTGAAACTGGCAACCAGCTGGTAGGCCTAGGCCCTTCATGAGCTGTTAAGCCAGACATACATACATAAGCTTCAAGGCACTATATAAATCACTATAATTATAAACACTGTATACTAAACAATTTAAAGTGTTGTGTATCTAACAAGCCAGCTGAACAATTGAAGGTCGCTCAATTTTATACGTGTGCTGAATGTGTCGAATGATCAAATTTTTGATCGCATGGATGTAAGAGCTATATTTTAAAGAATTAAAAGAATGACATATGTATTTAATATATGAGAAGCATTTAATAAAAATAGATGAGATGCAGGATAATTTTTATTTTAAATAAATACAGAGTCTGGTGATGCAGTTTCTATGAAGATCGTAGGAGTTAGTTTCATACATTATTGATTTTGAATTGAAACCAATGAATACGAAAGATTGAAAACGGAAACCTTAGTGGGAAAAGCTCGTGATTGCACTGGCGGCTCGCAACAGGTGAAGTGCTGTACAGTAAAAGATACGGACACTTCACCTGTTTCGTGGGCACGAGCCGCCAGTGATTCCTTCATTTTTAATAAATAAATTTTCCATTCTTCGCCTTCCACTTCTGTTGATCACATTAATGTTCAATATATTGAAATAATGATTAAATTTAATCTAGTAATTCTATATCTCGGTTTATATAGCCTACTCTGTGGTTTCCCTTCCACAAAGTCCCTATCGTGTTGAATGTTACAGATCCCAGTCAATTACCACCAGTGTAGATTTTCTCTTTTTAATTTTTTTAACCACCTTGACTCACACTTGCCAACATCTCTATTAAGCGACAAACTGATTAAAAATTCAGATTATCCGATCACAGCTCTAAAGATCTTGTTAAATAATGTGCTTGACGGTTTAGAAGATCAATGATATGGGTTGGATCAGATAAAACAGCCTGCTTACTGAATTTATTAGTAGAGTCTGATCTAGCAAAGAGGACATTCTGGCAAGATGGGAAAGTGACTCCAGCTCGGTCAATATTGGTTCAAAAATTATCAATTTGTTCTCAAATTGTAGATCAGAATGTTGCCTACAATTTGAGACAAAATTGATAATTTTTGAACCAATATTGACCGAGCTGGAGTCATTTCCCCATCTTGCCAGAATGTCTTCTTTGCTTGGACAGACTATAGAAACACTCAGCAAGCCAAGTAAAGATTTGACTAAGTGCATTTAGAAGCTTGGATATTTTTCAAAATCAATACAATCCAACACTTTTTTAATTGGTTGGGTAATTTCAAGAAATTCAACACCTGCTCTACCGTATTTTACTAAAAGCTGTATTCAAACTGTATTATGAAATGAATATGTTTCAACTACTCTAAATTTATTGGCTGCAATTTTAAATCTTATACCTAGGGCTCTATAAAAAGGGGGTAGACGCACGATCCGCCATTCTGTGGTCAACTTTTAGCGCAAGGTTTGAATTCATATAAATTTTTTGATGATAGTGATGATCTACAGATGTTTATCAAGTTGAGAAAATGAGTTAAGTTATTGTTTTGAAATCTTGGAGGTTAATTTGTCATATAAAATGGTTTATATTGCTTAGTATCAAATTGCAAAAAATATAACTATTTTTTTCATAAAACTAAAATTAAAAAATACAAATTTGCCAGATGCAGGAGGATGAATTCATGTTAAAAATTTGACTTAAAAATTGCCAGACTGGAAACCAAATGCAAATTCAATGCTCTGTGGAGTGAGTATTATTATTTCTAACATAATTTTCATCATTAATCACATGTTTGACTGTCGAGTTGAATGAATTCAAATTTTGCGCTATTAGTTGATCACAGAATGGCGGATTGTGCATCTACCCCCTTTTTTAGAGCCCTACTTATACCTGTCCTTGTTGGACTGACGTAAGCTTATTTTTTTATTTCAAAGCTTGATACAGGATTAGGGTACAGAATTTTAGTAAAATAAAATGAAGTTAGTTAGTACACTATAGTTCCCTATACTGTAGTTCGGTACATCACAGTAT
Source organism: Sogatella furcifera (assembly GCA_017141385.1). NCBI lineage: Eukaryota > Metazoa > Arthropoda > Insecta > Hemiptera > Delphacidae > Sogatella > Sogatella furcifera. The sequence continues at coordinate 3,907,363 of CM029556.1, forward strand.
AAAAGTAGGCTGTAATGAAGTTTATTCCTGTTATGTATTCGATTTTATACCAATTAAAAAGTCAATTCCACAAGAAATTTGAGCTACAGTGGAGTTTTGCAAAGGTTCACGATTTGTAAAAGTAACTCAAATGGATTCTTGTATTCATAGAAATACATTACTACACATGAATTATTACTCGTGCTCTGTATTGACAAGAAATCTATTCAAGAAATAAACATCTTCAACAATCTAGAATTTATCTATTGTGCTATTACAATGTCATCTCTGATTACCATTATCACCAATAAATTTACTCCATAATCATGTTACATCACTCTATCCTACTCAATTCATTCTCATGGAAATTAATGTTATGACAAACACTGAAGTTCATTTAAATTATCGGATACATCTATCATATTTCTTACATCATATCTATACATTTTTTTATAAAAAATCCATCCCAGATGCATCCTGGTCACTAATTTATAGTATGCATCTATCATACTTCTTACATCAGCATATCAAAATTTCCTGTACCTCTATTTCTGGAAAATTTATATCAAAGGGATACAAAATTATGAAAATTGTTGGATACATGTGTCGTATTATTTTTCACAAGTGTATTGAAGTCTAATTATTTATTGGACATTCATTAAAGTTCATAATACGGAATTATGGGACAGATAAAATTTCCTTATTCGTGTTTCTTCACATCTTTATTTATTTTCATCTAATAATCATTCATCTTTACTTTTTTTACAGATTAGACGAAGCATAAGCAGCGACCATGTCATTCATTCAATAGATACGCCAAACCCAAGGTAATTTACCTGTACGTATATACTATAATATATATTTACCTAATATCGTACGTATATATTTACCTAATATCGTATATGATATTAAATGGTACTGAAACGATAAATTGATGGTTGGATATATTACGCATGAGAAAGCATGATCTTAATGAATACTATGACCTTCTCAATGATGTACAAGTAACTTGAAGTTAGGTAAGTACCTTGTAAAAAGGTTTTTTTCTCGATTTTATTAGGCCTATATTATTACAATGGATATTTCCATTCAGATAATATTCTCACACGCATAGAGGTCAGTATTTTGTATTGAATAGTCTGTCAAAGCGAAGAAGACGTTCTGACAAGATGGGAAAATGTCTCCAGCTCTGTGTATTGGTTCAAATTTATAGATTTGATCTTCAATTGTAGATTACATTCTGCTCTATAATTATAGACCAAATTTGTAATTTCTTAGCCAATATTGACGGAGCTGGAGTCATTTTTCTATCTTGTCAGAAGGTCTTCTTCGCTTGGACAGACTTTAATAATGAAGAGTATCATCCATTATAATCATGTTACAAGTTTATGTGAACAATACTTTAAAAACTACGTGTACTTACTTATTTACTTGAATTAATGTAACTTTCTTATTGGCGAAGCATGTATAAACGTTGATAAAGTATATTTAGTCTATGGTACAATCTGGGGAATGCTATGTTTTCTATTATGGAAGTTACATCTTTTCAAGTACAGGTACTTTAAAACTATTTTATAATCTGGATAATTATTATTATTACCGTAGTGAACTTCAACAATGGTAATTGCGTAAAATTGTAGGTCGTGCGGTACCATTATAACAATGGAAAAATTATCGTACATTGTGTACTTGAAAGTTATATGGAATTACAGCCTACGTATAGTTCACAGGAAAATTGCTAATTTATTTTAAATCGTAGCATCGGATCAATGTAGCCCAGATGCTTGATCGCTATTGGCTGTGATGGGTTTGAGCACAAACTAGATGATTGTGAAAATGTATAGATATAAAATAGATATTTGTGTTATAGTATGTTCAAGCGAAGAAGACATTCTAGCAGGATGGAAAAATGACTCCAGCTCGGTCAATATTGGTACTAAAATTATAAATTTAGTCTCAAGTTATAGATTAGAATGTTCCCTACAATTTGAGAGGAAATTCATAATTTTTGAACGAATATTGACCGAGCTGGAGTCATTTTCCCATCCTGCTAGAATTTCTTCTCTACTTGGACAGACTATCTGGTTTGTGGTTTGAGTGGTGATGTACTGAAAGGTCAAGTTCTGATCGACTTGCTATAATTTCCAGTCGGTTTATATGGTGTGGTCGAGCTAAGAAGACATTCTTGCAAGATGGGAAGATGACTCCAGCTCGGTAAATATTGTTTCAAAAATTATGAATTTGGTCTTAAATTGTAGAAAACATTCTGCTCTACAGAATGAGAACAAATTCATAATTTTCGAATCAATATTGACCTAACTGAAGTCATTTTGCCATCTTGCCAGAATGTCTTCTTTTCTCGACCGGACTATACAGTATCGCCCATAGTGCACTATCAATCATGGACGTCATCATCTTCCTACCGATTCACCTTCTTCATCTTTCTCTTCTTCTTCTTCTTCTTCTTCTTCTTCTTCTTCTTCTTCTTCTTTTTCTTCTCTTTCTATTTTTGCTCCTGATTCTTTATCACCATCTTCACATTACCTCTCACCTTATGATTTTCCACCTTTCCTTGTTTTTCTTCTAGTATTTACTTTCTGTTTCTACATTATCCCTTATCTCCTCCCACTCTTGTTCTCTCTTCTCCAACTCTGAATTTTCAATCTCATCCTACTACTTCATAATCATAATCATCGTGACATCATATTATTAACTCTATCAAATTAATTAAAATTCAAATGTTTTTTTTTCTTATTTTTCGCCCAGATCACTTGATATGTATTGTACTAAGTGGAAAATGAAGGCACTTATCTATCTATCTATTAATTTTTCTCAAATTGCTCTACATTACCCCTTCCCACAAACACATCACTTCTACTATGGGCCGGTTGTTCGTAACTTCGTTAAGTTTTAACGCCGTGATTATCCTGGATAACGACATCTTGTAGCAATGGCAAACTAACTCAATTCAAATAGAGAATAGAAACAAATAAATCATTAAAAAGCCATGAGTTTCAATAGTTTCATTCACAAAACTCGATGACACATCATTTACATTAAATTTTATTGCCTAAAAATATTACTAACCTTCAAATTCATGAATCAAGTTCAGATTTATTATCATTGAGGCTCTGATATCAATGAGGTATTGGAAATTTCAATGGTGGTTTTTTCAAATTTAAGAGGTCAGCAGCTGTTTAAATAGATTTAAATTCTAATTTCACAGTACTAAACTAATCGGCCAGAATTAAAGGCTTTAAAAATTTTAACTTCAGCTGATGATTAAATTTTCAATATCTGAAAACGATAGCAGCTGAAGGTTTTTGATTTTTGTGGTACTACCAACCTGACAACAATTGAGTTGTATAAGCATGCAATTTCCAGATAATGTTTTTGTTTTAATAGATAAATAATTTATACAATAATGAAATTATTATTGATTCAGATATCTATTTTGAATAAGTACATTTGAATATTCTGCTACTACTATCACATTTCAATACTTTATTCATTTGAACGTTTTTTCACTTTGACACGGTGAAATAACGCTGATTAAACTAGCAGGACGTACGTGCAACCGGCCCTTAGTCTTCTATTCTCAATCTTTCACATCTCTATTCTCCATAATCTCTTCCAGTGCACTAACAAATAATAGTTTCTGGGAGTAATTGGCTTAAGTTTTAATAGAAAAGTATTGAGAGAGAAGAGTAAGTGGCTTAGAATCTTAGATATTTGACTTAGATATGAAGCAATATTGTCTTAAGATAGCACAAGCACTCTACCCTCAACTTGTTATTAGACGAATAGGTTACAATATAACCCATGACCGACCAATCCTATTTACTCAAGTATACTCTATATAACTTGGCAATGCGTATCAGGTATAAATATATACCGCTATACAGTACTCATATACTTTGGCAATAATATATAATGCGAAGTGAATATGGTTGGTCCTTTGTCGGCAAAGTATGTGTAGCGGTTTTAACTTGGTTAAACCAGTTTCAAACAATACAGAGTAGGCTACACGTTTCTCTTTTACACACTCTATACACTCCTCCTTCTCCTCATCATTCTACTCTTTTTTCGGATTTCTTTTTGTAGTTATTATCTTTCTTCTCCCTCTCATATTACCTCCCTCCCTCCTCATATTCCTTCTTTGCCATTTCGTTTTTCTACTGTTCCTTCCCCCTTCTCTTCTTCTACTCATTCTGTTCCTACTCTTTCTTCTCTTCTTCTGTTCCTTCTACTTCCACCACTTCCTATTCTTTTTTTATTGTTCTACTTCCTCCTGTCCTTCTTCTTGTTCTTGTTCTCCTTTCTTTTCTTCTATTTCTTCTCCTCCTCTAAATATTCCACCTTCTCCTCTTTCTCACTCTATTTCTCAATTTTCTACTTCTCCAAATTTCTTAGTTTTTCTTTCTGTTCTTCCTCTTCGTCTTCATCATCTTCTTCCCCTCTTTCTCCTTTTTCTTTGTCTTCTCCTTTTCTTCTTCTTCTTCTTCTTCTTCTTCTTCTTCTTCTTCTCCTCCTCCTTTTTTAATATCTTACTCTTCTTCTTCTTCTTTCTTCTTCTTTTTCTGTATATCTTCTTCTTCTTCTTTTTCTTCTTAGCTTCTTCTTCCTTTTCTTCAATTTGGTTGTTGCCCCACCCTTCTTCAATTCGGTTGTTGTCCCTTCTCTTCTTCTTATTCTTCTCCTTCTTCATAATATTCTCATTCTTCTTCTTTACCTACTCATATTTTCCTTATTCTTCTTCTCCGCCTTTTTTATCTCCTTCTCCTCCTCCTCCTCCTCCTCCTCCTCCTCCTCCTCCTCCTCCTCCTCCTCCTCCTCCTCCTCACTTTTTCGTTCGTCGCCCACTCTTTTAGTAATCTTCTACACCGCAATTCATACAACACACCACACGCCCTTTCGGCTTAGAAAAATACTTCCATCTTTTCTGTTGTCGAAAATTAGTTCTTTGAGAGCACGCAGCTAAGAATGTGTCAACTCATGGCATATGGTGAAATATGTTGGTTCTTCTGCTTGTGCCGTTCGTAGCGAAGGAGAGGTAAATGTGAGAGAAAGACAAGAATATGTGTGAGAGAGACTAAGTTGAGACAAGTATTGAGAGACAGGGATATGAGAATTTTTCGATTATGAGAAGATAAAGTTATATCTTCTAATGATATGGAAAAATAGCTATAGTCTGTCCAAGGTCGTCTACTACTTGTGAGAGAGTTTTAAAATTGATTCCAGGAATCATTAATTATCATGAATTGATTCAGAATAATTTTCATGAGAAAAGTCAAATTTCATAGTTTTGCAAATATCTCGATGCAGTGCTATATTTTAACGAAGAATAACTCATAGAATATTATATTTATGAAGTTGGAAAAACACTGAAGTTGATATATTCTTGATTCATTTCACGTTCCAACAAGAACAAGTTGATATATAATTTTGAATTTATTCTACACCTGCCACACAAGCACTTGAACTAGAAATGTTCAATTCACGATCAGGGTGAGGTGATGAGCATGAAAAATACTGACATCGATTAGAATGAGGAAAGAGAACATGAATTAGAAGAAGAAGAAGAAGAAGAAGAAGGAGAGGCAGAAGAAAAAGAAAGAATAAAGTAATAGGAATTGGTATGACGTTTAAAATCTACAGTTCACCAGTTGTCGAGCTAGAATCGTGACTATTGTTAAGTTGGAAACAGGCTAATTGCCGCTACCCTTTGCGCGGTGTATTTATCAATTATTTATCAGCTGTAGCAGTTGATGTCCGTCTGACAGCTGTGCAAAAGGAGGAAATAATGGGAAGAAGATCTGGAAGAAAAGAGCAAAAAATGAATTATTCTAGCTAGCGAAAGACGAGAGGAAGAGGAGATGGTAGAAGAGAATTAAGGTTAGTATAGGAGAGGATGAGATTACAGTGAGATTGGAAGAGGATGTGGTGGATTAAAGTAGAAAAGGGAAAAGTGGAGGGGCAGAACGAGGAGGAGGAGGAGGAGGAGAAGGAGGAGGAGGAGTATAAGGATGAAGAGAATAAGGTACAAGGAGATGAAGTTGGAGGAGAAGTAGGTGGAGATGGGGAAGAAAATAATGAAGAAGGAGAAGAAGAAGAGAATAAAGGAGAAGGGGGAGAAAAATAAAAAGAAGAAGTATGAGGATGAGATGTAGGAGAAGAGGTAGTAGGAGAAATAAAAGAAGGTGAAGAAGAAGGAGGAGGAGAAAAAGGAAGATATGGTGTAGAAGAATAAGAATGTTGTTGATAATGACGATGATAACTCAACAAAGGAATATGGAGAAGTAGGATAAAAAGAATAAGATGAGGAGGATAATAAAAAGAAAAAATGGAGAGAAAGGAGAAAAAGAAAAAGAAGAAGGATGATTAGAAGGAGAAGAAAAAGGAAAACTAAGAGAACTTGGGAGAAAATTAGAAGAGGAAGGAATAGAGTGGAAAAGATGAGAAGTAAAAGATTAAGAAATGGAGTAAGGAAGAAGAGAAGAAGTAGGAGAAGTAGAAAGAGAATAAGGATGGAAAGAAAAAGGAGGATTTGGTGGAGAAGAATAAGAAGAATGATTTTGATGATGACAATGATAAAGTAGAAATGAAAGTAATAGGAAGAAAAGAAGAAGCAGGAGAAGAAGAAGTTGAAGAAAAGGTAGAAAGAGAGGAGGACGAGGAGTGGGAGAGGCGAAAAAGGAAAAGAAGTAGGAGAGGTGTAGGAGAAGAAAAGAATGTTGATTAATTACAATGATGTAGTAGAAAAGAAATATGAAGTAGTGAAATGAGAAGGGGATTGGTTGGAGGTGGAAGATGAAGATTCAGAGGGGGGATGAAGAGGAGGAGGAGGGGGATCAGGAGGAGGAGAAGAAAAAGAAGATTGATTGACAACTACATGTTCGGATCAAGAAATGTATAGGATGGTCTCACCTTGACTCTTGCTACTACACCACTACTCTACTAGTACAGCTTGTCAAGAAGATAGATAATGTATCCTGAAAATGTATGATGTGACTAGAATCCTTTCACAGCTCATTGGATAGCCTGTGTGCAATTAGATGTGTTTTTCTCAATATTTCCCACAATGTTATTGCAATAAGGGTGCTAGGAAATATACAACAATATTGTATTTAGGTCAGAATATAATGAATAATTGATGAATGCCTTTCTCCCGGAGGTAAACAGTCTTTTGAATTGTGGATATTTTGAATTTAAAATAATCTTCAGAATTATTTATTTCAAATAATCTTCAGAATAGGATTTAAAATAATCTATTCTGAATAGCTTGTATCCCAATATTATTGAAATGAAAAGATTTCCCTTATTGATCATTTTGAAAAATATTAAATTTCCCATGAACTACAACATTTGGCTTTTCTTCTACAACAGTCAAAGTCAAGCCAAAAAGTTACATATAACTTACATAGGTGATCTACGTCTGCGAAGCTACATCTACATCACAAGTTTCCTTCTAAATAGCAGACGCCAAAAAGTTAGGCGGTTTCGTCTGCTCCTTATGCGCTCCAACAGATAATGTTGTTATTGAAATATGCCTAGGTAATCAAAATTCAATTGAATCACATTGAAAATGGGCTAAAGCTTGGAACATGTCTGTCTAAAAATAATTGTCTGTCTAAAAAGTTTAAAGTTTAAAATAGGTATTTGATTTATTTCATTCTATCTATCAATGCCCGAGTAATGTTTTTGAAATCGAAAGAGACAATATGAGTTTTACATTAGCTGTCTCTAGATCACATCTCGAACAAGAGACACACAAAGCCTTCTAACTTTTTGGTGTTTGAGGAAGTCTATATAATATTAATATTCATAATTAGTTTATCACATCATAATCGTTTTAATGATCATTTTCATCGATGGGTAGAATTGATTCTGACAAGACCATTATATTCAATTGATGAAGAAACAATATTGTAGCTTACAATTCACTGTGATTGTAATGTACAATACTGAAATTGTAACTTATATTATGTAAATCGAATTTGCAATCCACAATTTACGATTGTAAATTGACAACTCACAGTTTGAAAAATTGCAAAATGTAACTTTGTAATATGTGAATTGTAAAGGTAGTTTTATTAATTTTTTTTTTGTTTGAATTTGATTTAAAATTTCAATTTCTAAACACTCAAGTTGTGGGAAATGAAAGTGTGTATCACTGGTGGCTCGTACCCACGAAACAGGTGAAGTGTTCGTATCTTTTACTGTACAGCACTTCACCTGTTCCGTGGGCACGAGCCGCCAGTGGTGTGTATCAAATTCTACTTGTAGATAGTTGCTCTAACTTTTATAAAGAATCTCCTAAAACTGTACGGTACCTCCTATTCAAACTGTAATGCAATCTGGAATACTAACGAAATGAATGTTACGTTACAACTACCAAAAACTATTTCTCAATGAACTGATTTCATGTCAATTTTTTACCCAACTTTTTGTTATCTTACAGACAAATTGCTGAAATCGAATTGAACGGCTAATAGTCCAATTAATTCCAATAATTGCCGTTTAATTCCCGTACATAAGCGTTGATAAGACTCCATTTTCTCGTTACTTACTACTGGATAATAATGTGTATAGTCAGTCCAAGCAAAGAAGACATTCTGGTAAGATGGGAAAATTACTCCAGCTCGGTTAATATTGATTCATACATTTCAAATTTAGTCTCAAATTGTAGACAAAATTCTGTTCTACAATTTGAGACCAAGTTTATACTTTTTAAACCAATATTGGCAAAGTTGGAGTAATTTTCCCATCTTGCTAGAATGTCTTCTTTGCTTGGACAGACTATATATACGTTTACCAGATTATAAACAAAATTATATAGGTATAACTAACTGGTTTCTCACTTTAATTTGCTCTTGTCAGTTTATCTTGTCAACTTTTTCAACTTGATTTCAGAAAAAAAGTTGATTAAACTCTCATGTATATCGAGTTTATTTTACACGATTATTTTTATTTTTATCCACATTTTTTGTATAATTTTCTTCTCTTCGATGTACAGTTGATTGATCGATAAATTCCCGTCATCAAGTAAATAAACTATATTTTGCGATATCATTAAATAAACAGGCAATTATTGTAATTGATAATTTAGTGCTTTTATCGTATAGGAATTTCTTGAGAACTGGTTTTCATTTCATGGGGTTGTGTTGGATAACAAGATGTACAACGTGTGTCTTGTTAGGTTTTGCGAATAAGCTACTGAATTATTCGCAAAAGCTACTAGTTGCTAAGCTGATACTATTATTACTACTTCTTGATAGCTACTGAAATCTGAATTTCATGTAAAATATTTATTACTAATTTGTACTTGAAATGATTAATTCTGAGAATATTTTTATAACTACTTGATTTAGTTATGTATCAATTATGTATCAAGTTATGTATCAGTTATGTAAGGTTGTGTGTAAGAGAGGACCTATAGTCCTAATTCCGCCCTTAATAGAGTCAATCAATCAATTATTAAGATTGATTTCATCTTAAAATTAACTGTTTTGTGTCTGATTTGTAAAATAACCGCCAGTAATATCATTATTATAACTGTTTTATTCATGTCATGTGTACACAATTTATTATTATTTATTGTTACAATTGCGACTTATATCAAGTATTTTAAGCAAAGGTGATAAGTGGATGATGATTCAATGATTCAATCCCATTGATTTCAGAATTCAGAGCCACTTGAAGGGAACTTCTTTGGAAGTTTCTAGTAGCTTCAAATGGAGTAAAGCTGTTAACTCAAGACAAAAACTCACAAGGAGCAGCTTGAGATACTGTGAGTACTGCGATGTTCAGTGAGTAAGTTTAAATTATTTTAGTACATTAAATCATGACTTCATATTCTACAGGTGTTATGAAATTCCCAAAATAAAATAGTCCGGTGAGACTTGATGCTACGTTGTCAATTAAACTGATTAAACATAAAATTAATTCTTATTTTAATAATAGAACTGACGAAATGCACTGGCGGTCGTACCCACGAAACAGGTGCCCACAAACACGTATCTTTTATTGTACAGCACTTCACCTGTTTCGTGGGCACGAGCCGCCAGTGTCGAAATGTCAACGTCTATGAGGGGTGACTCTGCTGCTCCAGTTCTCATTGGACTATTTTCACGCGTTCTACTCTAGCTTCTACCACTTGAGGCTCCTATTGTGGAAATCTTTGAACTTTCAATCTTTATTTTACAATTGAGGAGTTTGAAAGAGGTGAGCCACTAATATAATAATGTAGAACCCTTGTAGTAATTTGAAGAAAACTAACTAAATAGTTCTAGAACTAAATAGAAATAGAACTAAAGACAACAGTTTTTCATCAAAATACAGAATTGAAACAACAAAACAAACAAAAATACAGAATTGAATTGAAAACAGTTTTTGAAAATATGATTTCGAATTGTAATTCTGTCCTTAAATTTAAATCTCTTATTCATATAGTCTGTTCAAGCAAAGAAGACATTCTGGCAAGATGGAAGAATCACTCCAGATCGGTCAATATTGGTTGAAAAATTGAAAATTTGGTCTCAAATTGTAGAAAACATTCTGCTATACAATTTGAGATAATTTTTGATGAAGTTTTGAATCAATATTTACCTAGCTGGAGTCATTTCCCATCTTGCAAGAATGTCTTATTATTTGTTTAAGTGAATACAAAGGTGATAATTCCCTGAGCATTGAAACTTGAATATGGTATTTTAAATAAACTTTGTGGATCTGACAACCTTTGTTTTCACTTACCTTAATTATGGATAAGTTCCACAACATCTCTGATACAAGCTAGTGTAAATCTTATTATTTGTTTGGTCAAACCAGAGACAATGTATAATTAATACATTGTATAATAATACTATGTATAATAATACATTGTCTCTGGTCAAACTATAACAGTTAATCATGTTTTCGAAATTTTAATCTCTTATTATAGACGTATGAATTATGGGATTCACGTGTTTAGGATTGGAACAAAAGAGACGGAAATCAGACTTGATCCGATATTACACAATAATAATTATTCCCAATTACAATATTTATCATATCAGGTTATATGAAACGAGATGAAAATACGAAAACTTAATCACATTTTCATCTATTTTCATATGAGTATGACAATAGAAATATTAAAAATAATATTAAACCGTGTAATTTATTCGATGATAATAATTTTACACATATAGGCGAGTGCAACAGGCAGATGCCCATAACTGCTCCTCTACCAATTTTTACAACAGTCCAAAACAATGTTATAGTAAATCATCAAACTTAATATTACAAAACTGAACTTAATATTACAATTTTCTCACTTCCAAAAATATTTTATCACAAACAATTTTGAATTTCGATGAAAGTCCACTTTCAAGTTCCAGAAATAAACAAGATAAATATTCCATAGGATTTCAATCATTTGGATTCACTTTGAAATTTTTCAGCAAATTTCATTCAACAAAGAACCCTACAGTTTAATTGGACCCACAAATTCACGTTTTCAGCATAATATATTAAACCAACAAAGAGTAGCCTGAAAGTGTATAGTGCAAAAATAATACACAAATTAAACGAACAGAATTAAATTGAACAGTGACCATGACTTGTGACAGCTGTTGAAATAAGCTCTGTGAGAGGACCTTGAACGTGATATTATTCAATGTTAGATGATGTAGATAGCCTCTTACATCACTTCCTCTGACCACAGAGCAGAACACGGAATGGTGGAGACGTGTTCTCAAGTCCAAGCTCTGATTATTCACTTAATTGGATGCTACCTACTGCTCTAGTGTGAAGGAGGTATTTTCAAGTTCATTTTTATTTATTTGTAGAATATACCCGATGTTGAAGGATAAAATTGGTTGGATGAAAGTGGTCTTTAGGTTCATGATGAATTTTATTTGTACAATTTATTTGGAGTTGGAGGATAAAATTGGTTGTCGTAGTGGTCATGTATACAGTGACTATATAATTATAGTCACTGTAGTCATGTAGGTATTTTTGTTCATAATGAAGATTAACATTCGATAAATTCTCTGTTTATTTGAGGTGGTGAAGTTTGCACAGTAATGTCTATTTTTTGTAGTCTGTTCAAGCAAAGAAGGCTTTCTGGCAAGATGTAAAAATGACTCCAACCCGGTCAATATTTGTTCACAAATTTGAAATGTGGAGTCAAATTGTAGAGCGGAACGTTTTCTACAATTTGGTACCAAATTTATTGTTTCTGAACCAATATTGACGGAGCTGGAGTCATTTTCCCATCTTACCAGAATGTGTTGGTTGCTCGACTAGAGACTAGACTATACAAGCATTCTATGCATTCGAAGTTGAAGGATGATTGGTTGGATAAAGGTTGTATTTAGGTTCAGAATGAAGTTTATTCATTTTTTGTAACATATTATATTCTATGTTGGAGGATAAAATTGGTTGTCTTAGTGGACAGGTAGTATTTTTCCTCACATTCAGTATCAATATTTGATTATAATAATTTTTTCTATTCATTCGAGGTGGTTAAGCTTGCACAGTTATTTCTTTGAACATAAACCTGAAAATCTGATGTGTCTTTCTTGTTCATAATGAGGATAAACATTCTATAAATTCCCTATTTATTTTTAAGTGGTGGAGCTTGCACAGTAATGTCAATACTTGTTAAATTTGAATAAAAAAACTGTAGTAAAATTACTCACGTTTTTGGCGCGACAATTTGACTATATTGAGAACGAGATAATAACGAGATAATCTGGTGTTAACGAGGTTTAAGAGAACTCTGGTGGAGTAGAATGGCCTTGAGAGAGAGCTCTATATAACTTTAAATTAGTGAGTGAGTTGAGAACATATTATTCCAAGTCACTTAAAGTTTTTTCGAATTTAAATCACTTTTTAAAAGTGGTCCATAGAGTTATATTTTCAAAATTTGACAACTCTGTTGAGTTATTGCGATGTGATGATCGATATTGAATAATATTTGAAGATTGAAGCTAATTAGTACGCTACCAAACAAAAGTAGGTCTAAAACTGATAAATCACTTGAAACACGAAGAAATTTCTCACCTTGGATTGTTAATTGATGCAATGAAATACAACCCTACAAGAACAACAGTGAAATCCAGATTGGAACACACCTCAACCTTCAATTATAACATTTCACCTAACTCATTAATGTAGCGAACAATCATATAAGTGGACCACAATTAAACACAGAGTAATATCGCAGTTTTCAAGACGGGTATTTTCTCTGTTTATTCATTTTCTATGTTCTTTTTGATGTTTTTATTTGTTAACCACTGTGGTGGCTCGTACCCACGAAACAGGTGAAGTGCCCGTATCTTTTACTGTACAGCACTTCACTTGTTTCGTGGGCACGAGTCGACAGTGTTGTTAACTGTGCTCTGTAGTTCTACTGTGTTTATTTGTGAATAACGTACTTTTCCCGTCTGGTATTTGCATAGTTGCAAACGGTAATTGCGAACAATTAAGTGCGACCTCATCTTTTTCAAGAATAAAAGTGGGTACACAGTCCGACCTTTCACCATACCGAAAAAAACCCCGCAGGTGCTTGGTATTTCACGTCTCACTGAATTATTATACCCAAGTTGATGTAATTTTCGACTCAGCGTTACACGTATTAGATGGGGAATACAATGTTTTACAAGCTGGAGGTTACATTAAATAAAAGAAAGACTAGCGCGGGGGATAATAAAGTAAACAGATTAGAACCAAATTCAGCTATAAGTAATGGCCGTGTTTATTATTCCGCTATGAATGGTAATAACTATTACGTTTACGACATGTTAAGGGCAATTGCACCATAAACTGTGCTAGAAATTAGTCAGCTAGCACACAGTATTTGGAAATTTCAAGGAGAAATTAGATTCCAATAACCGTTTTTCACTGTTGAACAAATATCTGTGTAGTTTTTCTCATCACCGTTTGGTGAAAATTATGGTAATGGATAATACTGTAGAAAGGACTTGCTAAATTTTTAAGAAATATACTATGGGGTACTTGTAAGATAGGTCTTGAATTAGTTTTATTGCTCAACGAGAAGCGGAGAGCCTTAGAAGTATGATTTTTTTATGATAAAGATAATTGAGTAGTTCTATAATCAGACAAATTTTAAATGAATTTTCATTTCTTGTATTAAGTGATACCTCATTTCCCATGACTGTTTTGAGTGCGTAGAAATATCAATTCACAATTCTTACAATTTTGTAATAATCTTTTAAAATAAAGCTTAAGCAGGATAAAATATTGCTTTGCAGTCTACATCATCACAATAATTCAGGATAAGCCATCAATTTTACGATCGGTTTGACTAAAAAAATCCATCAAATCGGAAGGTCGTATCGTTATTGTTATTTGGTCGTCTTGTAACTTATTGATTTGCATTTAACTCATCAACTTGAATCATGTATCAAATTGGATGGACTTCTGTATCTTCCCAAATAGATTCTTAATTCTTTTTCTCGTAAAGAAGCTACAATTCTCGTATCTTTTCGAAAATAAGATTGAAACGTGGACTCACTGCTATAGATTTCGACTCTCTTCCATTCCAACTTTCCGCCTCCAGTCACTATTTTTTTAACGCCAGCATAGCGAGAGATAAACTCAGTCACTTCTTCCTAAGTGGAGTTCACCTCTCCAGGTGTGGAATTGTAGTAATAAAATTATAACTCCGATGAAAATCACAGGCTCTTTAACATGCGATACTCAAAAAGCAACATTAAAGTAGATTGACATAATTGGATTCACAAACTCCGCCACAAGAAAGAGCATTCGTTTCAAGCACACCTGTTATTGTATAATTTCACAGTTAGTTAACAGCTCTGTGATTTCCACATGTAGAATGACTGTAAATATACAGTCTTTTATGGTTTCATATAGCCTTTGTTAATGAAAATAGTCCACTCTTTATTCCACAGGAATAGATTTGTATGGAGCAGTCATATTTGGCTGAATTTATTATTTGCTAATGAAATAATAGTCACTACCAGGTAATTGATAAGGTTCTTGATAAGGAAATGTCAAAATAGTCAATATTGAGATTTATACTCGGGAGTGAAAATTTGTGATTATGAAATAGTGAGTTAGAACATAACCTTTTCTAATATTTTCATCCAAATTAGGAGCGAAGACGATTTGGACACTCATGTCTGTGTTTTCACCTATCAGTATAATTGTGATGTATCTAATAAATAAATAATGATTTTAGCTGAATGTGACTGCTCCATCAGAAACCATGATGTAGATTCCCATGAATATTAAAAAATAACTGATTTAGTTTAAGGTTCACTGATTCGTTGTATAAGATGGATATAGGTGAATTTTCTCATCGAGTGATGTCTGGCGAATAACCTAGATCCATTGAATATTTTGAAGTGGAATATTAACTAGCTGTTCGTTAAAAAAATTTAAATAGATAAAACTTTTCAAACCATTGAACTTGTCTTGAATTCGGAAAATTTAGGTAGCCTTTATCATTTTCTAGGTCTAATGCTTTACATATTGGCAGGCCTTCAGGAAAGGAGAACCTATATAATGGAGTAAATTCGTAGCATAATTTGGTTATGGTTTTGATGCCTTTCTTTTGGAAATGACACCGTTCTTGGTTTTAGGCGATGATAAAACGTTAATTTAGAACGCACCTGGGCGGATTCCACACTGCAATAATCCCAATTTTTATTGTTTTATTAGTTCGCTAGGTATAGTCTGTCCAAATGAAGAAGACTGGCAAGATGGGAAAATAACTCCAGTTTGGTCAATATTGGTTCAAAAATTGTA
Organism: Sogatella furcifera; assembly: GCA_017141385.1. Taxonomy (NCBI): domain Eukaryota; kingdom Metazoa; phylum Arthropoda; class Insecta; order Hemiptera; family Delphacidae; genus Sogatella; species Sogatella furcifera. The sequence goes on from CM029556.1 coordinate 3,923,119, forward strand.
AATTTGTTTTGAAATTGTAGAAAACAATCTAATCTACAATTTGAGGCCAAATATATACTTTTTGATCAATTATGATCAAGCTGGAATCATTTTCCCAAAATGTCTTCTTAGCTTGGACAGACTCTAATTGGAGGCCGAAAAACGCCGCAGCCCAATTTCTGCACGCGTGAATGGGGCTGTAGGAATTTTTATTTTGTTGCTCAATCAAAGCACCAATCTCTGTTCTAGTGGGATTCACGAAATTGGTGCTAAGTGATGGTAAGGCTTTAGAATGTGAGTTTGAGATGCTCGGAGGCCGGTGTTAAAAGTGAGGAATGAGATGTTTTGATATTGAAATATGTTTGGTTATGGCTCTAATATTTCAATAGTGAAATTAGAGTTGGATTTCACGCTGCTATTAATATTTCTATAAAATGGTAAACGCCTTTGTGATTGAAGTAGACAATTTCAATTCAATTCGGCTGTCAAATTAATACATAATACATACTAAATTGTATTTGTTCTTTTCTCACATATCTATGTTCTATTCAATACATGTTTCGTTTTGTGGGTGCTTGTCAAACTTCGTACATCAAACTTTAAAAATCAGGAAATTGAATCACGGACATACAGTCTATCAGATAATAAATTGTTCATGTGAATGGATACATATTCATTAGAAATACAGTTCATTCTTGTGGAGTAAATTAGACGTTCTGGAAAATGAGAAAATGAATTTAGCCTTATCAAGGTCTTTCAAATTGTAGAGAATATTCTGCTCTACTAATTTCATGATTTTTGAACCAATATTGACTGAAGTGAAGTCATTTCCCCATTTTGCCAGAATGTCTTCTTTGCTCGGCCATACTTCAGAACCTCTAAACTTCAAACAGAAACTAATTCTAACATTTAAAATATTAATATGTTTTGTTCTCCCCTTTGAAAACCTTTCCTTTTGTTTTATCCTTGATAAACGACTATCTCCTGAATCTCGATTAGGGAAGGTTCTACTATTAAATCATTCTGGAAACATGCATAACTTTAACCATAGAGTGATAATGTAAGGTGAACAGAAATGAGCCATGTTTCGCACCTGTAGATAAGGGCTGGACGCTGAGAGTAGGACGCGATGCGCCTTGAGTCGCCTGCCTTGACAGCAAAGTGTGACGTCGACAAACAGCTCTGTGACGAGCATGTGTCGCAAATGTGACAGTAGACCCAGCTGATGGTGACGCCATCTCACCTGCATCTCTTGCTCCTCGCCACCCAGTGTTCAACGCCATCTAGGCGGAGAGCATCGAAACTACAACAGAAAGGGAAAGCGAGTCTTATTAATTTATCAGTTTATATCGTGTTTTCTTTGGTGGAAAAATTTAAATCCCTCAAGTTCACAGTGATGATATTCTCAAAAAAGAAGAAGAATATGTGATGAGTTTTTTTTCAAAATTCACACCCGTTCAGGAAATATACAATTTTTGAAAAGTATTGAAGAAATTTATACTACCAAAACTGAGAAATTATGAAAATTGAATAATTTGAAAGATTCAGAATTGGAAGAAGATAATAAATTTGGTCGAATGAAAAAGACAAGATATTGTCAAACCACATATTCATTAGAAAATCGAGATACCGGTTCAGGTTGCTACACCATTATCAATCGCTAGTAAACTGAGATGTATGTAAGAGCGTAGAATGAATAAATAAATTAATTGAGATGTGAAATATACGTGGAAGAAGAAGGGTTCGAGGCATACAGAAGGAAGAAACAATAATACAAATCGTAATTTTCCCCATACAGTCATAGATTTATGATTACAGCCATGATACTAGATTTATATTCATAACTCTATATTTATATATCTCTCTATATTCACTGCAAGAAAGTCCTTGGCGCATTAATACGACAACCTGCAACCCAGTCATTCACTCACTGTATATCATTTGTAGTTTAAGTACAGTGACTATATATTTTCATTTGATAGTATATCACCTTGGCATTACTCGTCATGCATCATTACCGAATGAACCAACAAGGCCTGACATTAATTATTTGCTCATTTGAATCGACGACCGCAACTTGCACTTTTCCATTACACCTGAGCCTATAGTCTGTCCAAGCAGAGAAGACATTCTGGTAAGATGGGAAAATTACTCCAGCTCAATCAATATGGTTTCAAAAATTTTCAATTTGGACTCAAATTGTAGGAAACATTCTGATCTACAATTTGAGACCAAATTTATAATTTTTGAACAAATATTGATCGAGCTGGAGTTATTCTCCCATCTTGCCAGAATGTCTGCTTTGCTTGGACAGACTATAGACCTAGGATGCCCGCTCATTAGTCGTTGATTGGGAGATTGTTGGGTGGCTAACGTTTGACCGACGAAACGATTCGTCGATTGTACAGTTGTTCGATGCTGGTTCATGATGAGAGGTTTTTAGTCAAATCGGTTCCTAATGTTGTCTCTTCAATGAGTTTGTAGAGTCTGAAGTCATGGACTTCATCTATGGAGCCTGGTCTTACATACAGATACTAAAAAAGTATACAATAGAGAATATACTATGAAGATACTGGAATAATAGGTACAGTAATTGAAATTATTAAATTTAGTGCGTATGAAATCAAATTAACAGTACAGCATATTATCTTCTACTTCGGCATGATTTTCATGTTATGTGGAAAAACATCAATCTGAAGTTCATAGTAAAAGCTATACACATCAAATACACGTTCTCATTACACCAATCTCTTCCACATTAGGAACTTAAACTAAAAGGTGTTAAATTTAAACTGAATTCTTCCGAATTTGATTTAGATATTTGAATGGTCATGTTGTACTTGATGAATCGGTTCTTTCACGGTTGAACGTGATGTTCGGTTTGAACGATTGAACGGTTGAGTTGAATTATTGATTGATCATCGACGAAAAGCATCAGAATACTTGTGAACATTTATGATTTTATAGAATCTTCGAATTTTTATGAACCATTCGTCATTTATTGTTTGCCTATTCTATTCATGATGGGTTCCACAAAACTTATGGTTAATGATACATTGAAAAATGTTGTACAGTACCATCAGCGAGAATAGGACATATTCTATTTTCTCTGAGTACCATAGAATAAAATAGCTCTAGGATTCCTAGAACTAAATTCCTAGGATTCTCTTTGACAGTACCAACTTCGTCAACTTCAATTGTTGATCATTATTTTACTGTTGGTCGGTCAATTAGTACTTCGGTCAATCAGTAAGTCGGTCAACTAGAGTAAGCCTTATAAAATTGCAAATCATGGAGCGTTGAACAGATGGCGTACGCAATAATAATTAGCATCAGTAAAGTGTTTTATTTCACTTTCAACGAGCTTGAAATCGAAAGTTGTATTGCTGATTTATTATTACTGAAAGCGAGAGGTGATTTACTGATGGTATGGCCACATAAAAGGTGAATATTAATTTCTTGATTTACCTTCTCTGTGGTATGGCAAAGTACTGTATTATAATTTATTATCACGTGAATGATGGTAGGCCTATTTTGAATGTGAATGAACACTATGGGTTGATATTTTAATGAGCAGGGTTTATGTGAAGTACTCTAAGAAATTAGCAATTGATGGAACAAAAATTGGAAATTTCAATGTTTTTCCATTCATTCCTCGTGAAATTATTAATAAATATTGAAAATCAAAATATCGAATTATTCTCACAATTCTCATCCTGATTTCTATGTTGCTCATAAAGAAACGTCATCAATACTTTCTTCCATATTGTTTTTTCGATGATACAAAAGTTTCAATTGAACTCTTCTATTTAATATCATAGATCTCAGATGATTCTATGATATGATTCTCATAAGTATGTTCTCAATTATTTGCTTCAGTGATTCGTCAATTTTCAAATTCCACTTGAACTCTTGAAATTTATGTTGTCTAAAACAACTTGATAAATAAGGTATAACAAACGGTATTCAACACACAATCCAAACATGCTACCCATCTCCCCGAAGAGGTGATCCAGTTATTAATAATATACCTTGTCATCAGTTATTGAAATCACTCCCTAATTTCAGTAATTATCAATAATCATAACAAGTTTGATAGGAACGAAGTTTCGTGATAGTAATTAACGGCAATTTTCACTTCAACCTGACATTTGTTGTACACCTCCCCGTTCTGTTTATAAACAAGGGGCGGGGCTGTTGTGATTTTTAAATACAGCACGTTTTTGAGTCGACAATATGATTGGCTATATTGTTAGATTGGCATCGCGAGTGATACAGATTTCCTTAATTACGAGTAGAATAGAAAGAAACAAACTAGAGTTGGGAATTTTTTTCCACTACGCAAAGAAGAAATGTTTGGTAGGATAAGCTAGATATGTTTGTATCATTGAATGAATATTTGAATATTTTATCACTATAGTGTTGTGTATCCATTCTTTTTTCCACTTTAAAATTTAAAACTCAATAAAAATCACTAATAAATGGAAATAAACTCACTTACATAGTAGTTACTATAGTTTCGACCTGTTGTGTGGTCATCTTCAGACTGAACAGTAAACTCTGTTCAAGGTTATGCTGTGGAAGGACCTGAACAGAGTTTACTGTTCAGTCTGAAGATGACCACACAACATGTCGAAACTATAGTAACTACTATGTAAGTAAGTTTATTTCCATTTATAAGTGATTTTTATTGAGTTTTAAATTTTATCACTATTCAATCATGATAAGATCATTGTATCACCAATTATAATAATATTGTATTTTATATTTATTGAATGATAGTTTCAGTTAACGATTAGTGAAGTGGCGAGGATAGCATTTGATGGAATAGAAGTGTAGTTACTGCTATAATAAATAAATTAATTAATAATGCTGTGAAAATAGTAGTTGAAGAAGTGTTTCTTCTGTAGTATGCTGAAGAATATTGTAAACTTGTTGAGTTGAAAAGAAACCGGCTGTCCATTATATTCTCCTCAGAGAACTACTCAATAATCTTTTGATACTCATCTATATCACAGTATAGGCTACATACGAGTATATTTCATTTAGTTCACAATATCTATAGATTTTCAAGGTGCATTTGCTTTTGAAGAGTTCTTGTTGAGTTCTTTCAACTATTTTATCTTCTCCACGAGCTGATTGCACTATCCATATTAGCAACAATCCCTTTACAAAGTAATTGTAAAAATGTTTGTAAGCATAGTATTCTTTGTAATTTTTCTCCATTATAGCCGCAGGAACAAATATTAGTGAACTGTAAACCAAAATTGAGTAGAATGTGAAAAACAGAGGGATTCCAAGTAAGATGAAGACAAGAAAAATTTAGTTCTCCATTAGAAGCGTGGTCCTTAAATTAGGATTGAAAAAACAATTTCTGACCAAGAATCTGAGTATCTAGCTCACATGCTTTGATTACCACCGGAATGAAACCGTTAAACCAAAGGTATCCGGATTATATTACGTGAGAATGATGGCCCGCTTTATTAATATTAATGACTATTAGGGCAGCGCGTGATATGGAAGACGATTTTCTCGGTAGCTATAGTCAGTCCAAGCAAAGAAGACATTCTGGAAAGATTGGAAAACGACTCCAGGTCGGTCAATGTTGGTTCAATAACTATCAATTTGGTCTTTAATTGTAGATCAAAATGTTTTCCAGAGTTTGAAACTAAATTTATAGTTTTTAAACCAAAATTGACCGAGCTGGAGTCATTTTCCCATCTTGCCAGAATGTCATCTTTGCTTGGACAGACTAAAGACGATTCCAAAAACATCCAGAATCAATTTTCTCGGCAGCTACCTTTACTCTTGTTATACACACATTTACATAACTATTTATAGTGCGGTATATGTATAGATTTGGGAGGTTTTCGAGATTTACGATCACTAATAGCCGTAATTTGAAGACGCCTCATTGAAAATTATTTAATTTCCGATGTGTAAAATTGTCGATCAACCATAAAAATACAATTATTACTCTGGAACCGTTGACTGTAGGTTGACGGGGAACTCACATCGAGAAATCCATTAATCGATTAAGAGTGGTGGACGAAGAAGGAGAAGAGAAATAGAAGAAAGAAGGAGAGAGAAGGGAATGTGGGGTGAAGAAAGGGGAATAGATAATTCAGGTTTGTCCTGTTTTTTGTGTCATGTAGTACAGGTTCCATTCTCACCGTTGCTAGCCTAAGCTCACAACTTTGAATAATATCATAAATTAGTCCTGGTACTACATAAATAAGAGATAGCGCCTGTAGTGGACTGCATCACGGACCTACCTCATTCATACTGGATTCAATCTAAGTGGGATTGAGACTATTCAAGTTGTGGAGACTGAATGGGAGATTGTGGGTTGGCTTTGAAGTTTTCGTCAATACTTTTCCAACTCCTTTGATCGAAATTGATTCTGAAATATTGGAGAAATGTATCAAACTGAACAGAGTCTGATTAATAATTTCTTTCGTTTCAAATTATAATATCTTCAACGTGTCTTATTTTAATATCTTTCAATTTTTATTGTGTTTACTACTGTATTATTCTCTCTAATGTAGAATTTGAAGTGATTTTATTAAGAAACTGGGCTAAATGAGTTATCTAGTTAGCTTCCTGTTTTTGGCAATATAGCCTATCCCATGATTTTCATCTTCAACTTAAATACAATATACTAACCAAATAGTGAGTACTAGATTACCTTAGCTATTGAAGATTTAAAATCTATTACATTTATTTTCATGAAACACATTCGCCTAAGTTTAGAATAGATACACGTTAACCTGATTATTATGCAATATAAGTATACACTTTCAATATACACTTATCCATTAAAGTACGTATAGCCCAAGGCTAGTAAATCTTACCAGGTGGGATATTTGCCTGGAAATTATGGTTCACAAATCTGACGTCACTATTTTTCTACAGTGTCGCACTCTAGCGCCCAAAATGAAAAGCACAGCTGATGAAAATGTAAACATAACCTATTTTCGTTAGTGTTGAAGAATAGAATTGTTGTAATTAATTCTGATGAGTTGAGAACATCACAATTAACAAGGAAACAATATTTTTAAGTTGTCCTAGTTGTTTTGTAGTGAAATATGATTATTTTCATTTTTATAGTCGTAATTGCATAGTTTGAACCCACCAAAGCTTTTTTTTCAACAAGAGCGCCAGCTTCTCGAATCTTTGGCCCCAATTTATGACAACGATAGCATTATATTGTTCTAATATCACAACATTATTCATCATTATTCGACTGTAATAATACTCAATAAATTAATTCATCATTTTTACATTTTTTCACAATTATTTTCATTGATATTGAGCTTTTTACGTGGTATTTTCTATTTTTCAATTCTCTGTGGAACAGTTGGAAAATTGGAATCCTTGATACATGTCGAATCATAAATATAGGTATAAAGCATAATGTAAAAAATAAAACTAGTGACGTCATCCGGCAGGAAAAAAGTGGACTGCTGGGCTCTTATGGACGCTGGCCTACCTGGTAGATTCACTTACCTTGCGTAAAGCCTAGCTATAGCAATAAGTTACAATTAGGTAGAATATAGAACTAAAAAATCCTAATATACTTGTATACTCTCTGAATATCATGAATGAGAGATTCTTGTATATAAACTCGAATGAGTTGTTATCACTGTTGTAAAATCGTTCCATAAAAAATAGAACACACTGATATTATCAATTCGACAATATCAATTCAATTCGACAATATCAGTTTGACAATATCAATTCAATTTGACAATATCAGTTTGACAATATCAATTCAATTCAACAATATCAGTATGACAATATCAGTAAACTATGTTCTATTTCATTAGATTCTTGTTTGTTCTCTTGGAGTTCTATTTTCCGGAATACTCATCTATAATTATGGTTTTATTTTTCTGTTGCCCAAGTAAGATGGAATGTTCCTCATCAAAATATTGTCAATCATTGATAGCATCAAGTTGAAAATTTCATGGGAATAACCTATAAATATAATCGCAAAATATATGTCATTTTCCAAAAATAATTCCACCATCCGTTACCGGAACCTCTCCGACACTCGTGGGCGTGACTTGTACCAAAAAGCACTTCTATAACCATAATTACAGCGCGCGTTTTATATTATAGCTACGTGATGAATTGTAGTTTGAATGAAGCGTCAACTCAAGAGCTCCATTGTATTTGCAACAATGAAATTGTGGGTGTTGAGATAATAATATTTGGAAGGCGTTGGAAAAAGGAGGAGGATTGGCGGAGAAAAGAGGAAGAAGAAGTGGAAAAGAAGAAGAAACGGAAAATGTTGAGGAGGAGGAAGAAGAGTGGGAAGAGGGAGGTGGAGGAGAAAATGAGAAGGGGATAGAGGAGGAAAATTGTGCGAAAAAGACAAGAGAGAGGATAAAGAAGTTTGAACGAAAAAGCATGAAGAAGAAAAATAAGAACAGGAGGACAATGAAGAGGAAAAAATGGTAGAAAATAGAAAAAGAATGATGATGAAAAATGATCAAAGGATGAAGATGGAAAAACACAAAACATTTATGATATTTGGAAGACTTTGGAAAGAGGAGGCGGAATGAGAGTTGGATGAAGAAAAAAAGAAGAAGAAAACGAAGGAGTTGGGGAGAAGTAGAAGAGGAAGAAATAGAGTGAGAAAGAGGAGAAGAGAAATAAGAAGTAGGAGAATTAAAAGGAGAAGAATAAGAATGAAGAGAAAATGAGAATTTGGTGGAGAAAAAGAAGAAAAATGATGTTGTTGATGACAATGATAAAGTAGAAATGACAGTAATAGGAAGAAGTAGAATGATAAGAACAGGATTAGAAGGAGAAAAATAAGGAGGAGGAGAAAAAGAAGAAGAAGAGAACGTGAACGAGGGAAAAATCTATAGGGGAGGGTGAGGAGGAGGAAGAAAAATTGGAATCGGAAAAAGAATTTGAAGAGAAAGATGAGACTATAAGGATGGAGAAGAAGTCAAGGAGTGGTACAAAAGAGGGATGAATAGGAGGAATAAGAAAAATATGATTATGGAGAAGAAAAGAAGGATGTTCAAAAACAAGAATCAAAGGATAAATATAGTAAATCAAAGAAATGATAACATTTGGAAGGCATTTGGATAAGGTAAAAGGAATGGGAGCTGGATGAATGAATGAAAGAAGAAGAAGAAAACGTATAAGGGAAAAGTGTAGAAAGATAGGGGTGAAAGGGAGGAGGGGGGAGGGAACGAAGGAAGAAGAAGAAGTAGAAATAATGGAGAAGGAAGAAAAATTGCATAAAAAAGAAAAGATTCGGAGAATGAAGAAGAAGTGAAGAGAAGAAGCTGAAAGAGGATGAAAATGAAAAGAAGGATTATAGAGAAGAGAAGGAGAATGATGAAGAAAAAGAATCAAAACAAAGCATCCGACCCGTTGAATATTAGGAAAATGGGCAGTTTTGGCAAATGTGGCCCATATTCAAATTTTTGTTGATCGTTAGGTTTTTTGAGAATAATTCCGAAAAGCTTGAGGCTCAACGTGACCTGACTGCCCTGTTAGATTAGTTATACTTTACCGTATTTCATATTTTCAATATGTGTGAGAAATAATATATAGATATTAACTCTCTATTCTCACAGTAGATATATGCTTGAAGATCAAGGATTTCTATAAAGGGAATCTCGAGTTATTAATACCGTTCACAAAAATATAGTACAATGTATGCTTCAAGTGTTTCATATGGATATGTGTAAGAAATATATAGGTATAAGTTATTCAAACTAACAAGCTTTGAATGGAGTCTAACAATTTTTGAGAAATAATATATAGATATAAATAATGTAAACGAAATGGAACTTCTATTATAGTCTGTCCAAGCAAAGAAGACATTCTAGCAAGAAGGGAAATTGACTCCAGCTCGGTCAAAATTCGTTCGAAAATTATGAATTAGGTCTTAAATTGTAGATCAGAATGTTTCCTACAATTTGAAACTAAATTTTCAATTTTTAAACCAATATTGACCTAGTTGAAGTCATTTTTTCATCATGCCAGAATGTCTTCTTTGCTTGGACAAACTATAATGCACTCCCACAGTCTGATAATACCATAGTGCTCTCAAATCCAGTTGATACTGAGCAACCTGTTTCGGATAAATCGAGTTTTCGAGTTGAGTGTGAGGAGAATTGTTTTGAAAGTTGGTTTATTTTGTTGTTCGAGTCGTTTTTATTGTTGGTTGCTAGTCTATTATCATCTTGAAAGTTTGTATTGACGTAGGTAACCTTTGTGGATGTGCCAAATTTTGTACGCAGAAAGTTGAACTTAGGTACTTGTCTGAGAGGACACTTTTGATTTTTCCATATTAATCTTCATCTTCCTATTACTCCATCCCACTTTCTGATACTTCATTTCAAATGGATTCATCAAATATCAGTGAATAAACAGGCACAAATCATTGCTACCTACACCTTGAGTTCGAAGTGAGCTGTATCTTTAATGATTTTTACAGTATTTTTGGAAAGAAAGTTCACAATCTTGAACAATCAATATTGTTTTCCGTCTTTTCTAAAAATAATGTTGAAAATTCCAATACAAGCAGGTTACAGAGAACTTATAACACCTTGAATGTTTGATTCATCGAATTATACAGTACTTCATTTAAGTTTGGTTAGGGGTCTCCAGCTTTATTACAAATTAAATAGAAATCTCTCTTACTGAAATATTGATATAGTCTACAGCACATGAGAATATTATCTTATAGCTAATAATATAATCTCATGAATACAGTGAAGTAGACAAAAATTTTTTGTTGCATGTATTAGGATTGAGCCTATGTGTGAATCTCTGGCTGTGTGTAGGCCTATATACTAGGAAATGATGTATTGTATTTAGGAAAGGAGGTTAACAATCTCAATTGCTCAAAAATTGTGAATTGTATTTCCTCAAAACTTACTGAGATACCCAAAGCAAACTTGCCCACTTGCAAAGAACTACAACTTATTAAGATAATAACACTTGAAAGGTTGAATTGACTGTAAATATTATGTTAACAAAGTGTGGAATCTGTGCACATTTGAATAAATTTCAAAATTTGGAAACTGAATGAACAGTACATAGGTCACATTGAATCGGTTCTCAGAGGAATTAGGATAATAGGCTCTAAAGACCACTTGATAGAACTTTATTTATTTATTTAGTAACGAGATTGAAATACTATAGGATTGAAACACAGACAAAGTCCAAAACGTCTCTTTAATATTATTTACCTTTATATATACCTCTATATATTTCTCTTTGAATATTTTAACCAAAATATTTTAAATATTTTAACCAAAATATTTTGAATATTTTAACCGAAATATTTATGTATCAAATATACATGGAGTCTCACAAAATAAAATAAGATCCTCTCACATCAAATCAAAATTTTGTCACGAACCTAAGCACGTGATGTCAAACATTTTTTAATGAGCACCTTCAAAATGCAGTGAGAAATCAACGATGCAAAAGATGCAATCGCCATTTTTCCTTCGGAATTTTCACTGTGAATCTTCTTTGAAGTTAAGGTCGTGACGTCATGTAGTTAATTGAGATTTATACGGTAGACCCTGAGAGATATCCATCTTAGACGGTTGTAAGTTACCGACATGTACTGTGAACATGTTTATTGCATTTTGTGGCTTCATAAAGCACCAACAAGCTTCCTACTGGTACATTCGTATGGGATTAGTCTTGGTTTTCAGGGAAGTTTGGTGTGGGAGGGACTTGTTGAAAGAATATGAGAGATGGATTGAATTACATAATTCTCCACAACAGCTTTGTACGGTGTATGCTCAATTTCCTTTAAATAAGATACATAAGTTAGAGAATTGATACAAAAACCGGATTGAATTACTGTATCTTGCACGGTAACTCTTGTTTCGGTATCTTGTACTTTATTGTAACGGTTGCTATTTGGAATCTATCACATTCAGCAAATTTGATAGTTTTTATGGCATCTTGGAAGGGAATAGTACAGTGGACACACCGCTTCGTTAAATTATGAATGATAATCTATTGGAAAACAATAAGTTCACATTGGAAATTGGTGAATAAATGTTCGTGACAACCCTTATTGAAGGAAAAAATTGTGTTATATGAACAAGCATTGTAATTGTTCTGTAGAAAACAGAGTAATTATTACATCAATATTGATATTCTCTAAGACAGGAATTTTTCATATTATTTTTTCATTCAGACTACTCATGAGTCTCGATAGTCCTTCTTTATGATTTTTGTGTAATTGTAATAGTTTAATTACTTTTTCAATACTAGTATCTAAAAATTCAATTCAAATTTAATTTATTTTCCTTCTCATGCAGAGCACGAATCTATTTTAGAATAATTTCAGTACAAAATCACTTGGAATAGCAAGTTTAATTATTATAATTATTATTCTCTCGATAACAATATACTATTCTTCCATTTCTCCGTTTTGTCTTGAATGTCGAAAATATTTCCAAAATTCCTTGAAAATACATCAACGATCGATAGAGAAAAGAAGGAGGAGAATGACACGCCTCCATTTCCAAGCAGCAGTCTGATTGGCTAGCTTCGACCAATCAAAAGCCAGCAGCTCGTGAACGTTAAATCCCACTCTACTCAACTCCTACACCAATCACAATGCTTGAAGAATTTGAAGGCGTGTTCTTCAATACTAGAGCCAATTCTTCTCTTTGTTACTGTTTGGTCTTAGTTCTAGCTTCCTCCGCTTTCACAATAAACACAATATCTTTTAAACTTGCAATGATTATTTCTCTTATCAATTTGATAGTTTCCCTTCTGGAATAATATTCAAATGGATATATTGTAGTGTTAATTCCATACAAATACACCAGATACTGCAATAAAATTGAATTTTCAAATATCAACTCTTCTTGATTTTTTTTTTGATAATTATATCCAAATACATTTCTGATCTACCAGTCAATTTTAGATTGAAAGAAGTGAAATTGGAATTCATTTTGAAAGAAAATGTATTATTATTCATTCTAGATGTAGAAAATAAATGAATTTCCATGATCTCTCACTTGTCTTGAGTTATTGACAAATCATTAGCATTAAGCTACCAACATTTCAATCATTTTTGGGGCCAATAATTGAAACTTTCTATACTCAGTTTCTGTTGGGGCTACTGTATTTATTAAAACTTAAAGATAATTATTTGACCTTGAAAATGGTTCTAGGATGCCGAAACATGTGAAAAATAAAAATATTAAAAAGGGTACTTTGATTTGAATTATTTTAAAGTTGAAACTTACAACTCATGTTACACTGCTACATCGTATCTTCAATATTGGAATCTTGAGTATACTTGAATAATACAAAATAAGTGACAATATTTTAATTGAAAAAGAGTTTAATCCTTCAAACATATTTTTATAGCTAAGATGCCTCGTATTATGATGAACATCCTAGAATCTCTTATCCAATCGTAGAATCGATTCTACCTTCCCCAATTTAATTAAGCCTCTATTGTGTAAAACCCGTATAACCTCACCGCTGTAGCACATACCATTATCCACCAGCAATAACTCAACGCCATAATTTTATTTTAATTAAATTCTCGTTAGGTAATTACAATATTTTAACAACGCTAATGTAAATGCAATGAGTTGGTATTCATTCAAATACGATTTATCGATAGTAAAAGTAACACTATACGCTATCTGATCTTGGTATAAAACAGGTATAGTCTGTCCAAGCAAAGAAGACATTCGGGCAAGATGGAAAAATGACTCCAGCTCGGTCAATATTGTTTTAAAAATTATAAATTAGGTCTTAAATTGAAGAGCAAAATATTTCCTATAATTTGAGACCAAATTTATGATTTTTAAACCATTATTGACCGTGATGGAGTCATTTCCTTATTTTTTCAGAATGTCTTCTTTACTTGGACTGGCTGTATGAATATTCTTGAAGTTGCGTGATTGGGTATTGGAAAAGGAAATGTTAAAAATGTGGTCTATAAATAGGTTGGTAGTTATAATAATGTTCGTAAAGGTTTTATTGGTGGGGATGTATTTACGAGTAGCTAATGTAGCCTATAGTATGGTAGCATAATTGGAATGCTGGGGATGAAGGAATTGGAAAAAGAGGAGAGAGAATGCAGAGGAAAGAAGAATAGAAGACACAGAGAACACAGAGAGTGATAAAGAAGAAAGATATACGAAAGTGCAATCCATGAGAGCTGAGGTGGTCAGTAGTAAAAGAAGGAGGTGAAGTAGAAGGAATAGTATAAGAAAAAGAACAATAAGATGAGAAAGAATTGAACAAAGAAATAGATTTTAGTAGAACTGTGTGATAAAAAAGAATGAGAACTAGGAGAGAAGGAATGGTGGAAGAATAAGAGAAAATGGAGAAATAATGAATGAATGGATGAAGGGATAATAGAGAAATAATTAGAAGTAGAAAATGACGAAGGAGAGTGAATGGAGAAGAGAAAGTGGGGGTGACAAAAAGAATAGAATTTGTTTAGAAATGAATAAACAAAAACATGAAAGAGAATGATAAAATTGGTAGAATTGATTTGTATTTGTAGAATTGGTAAGCATTCATAATAAATATTTTTTGTGAAATTTGAGAATATCTAAGTTTTATTATTGAAGAGAATGATGATTATATGTTTGAAATGAGAAGGTGGATGAAGATGATGGAGGAGGACAGAATGAGGACACGGCAGAAATCAGAAAGTGGTGTGAGGAAGAATTTCAAGAGGATCAGGAGAGTATGACAGAAAGGAAAAATAAATATAATAATATGAAGGTATAGGTGATGGAAGAATAAATATGAAACACTATCAAATATTCATGTGTAAATACGAGTAAAGCATTTTAGAATGATTCAAAATTCATTCAATTGGCCGTCAGGCTACAATAGCAATAGACGAGTCATAGTTGAACAATAATGTAAAACAAGTGTACAATAATGTATAATCTACAAGAATGTAGATTATACAAGAAAAAAAGTTGATTAATCTTATACAAAACTGAATTAATCACATAGGCTACACTCGGAGAACTCATACATTCATTACATTGAGAAATAATTTAAGGAATAACAGACCAGGAATTTACAAAATATACAGAAGATGTAGTAACCACTCCACGTATTTTAGTGTGTCAGTATATACTGTATAGTAGCTTGTTTCATCTTTCCAATCTTATTAGAATACTACTATGGTTTGGTCAAGCAATAAAGATATTCTGGCAAGATGGTAAAATTACTACAGCTCGGCCAATATTGGTTCAAAAATAATCAATCTGGTCCCAAATTGTAGATCAGAATGTTATCTACAGTTTGAAACCTAATTCATATTTCTTGAACCACTATTGATCGAGCTGGAGTCATTTCAACATCTTGCCAGAATGTCTTCTTTGCTTGTACAGACTATACTAGTGGATGTGCTGTGAAATTATTGCCGTATCTACTAAATCTTAATGGGGTTCTTGAATTAACTACTGGACTTCTCGGAGTGTCTTAGAACAGGATTTGTAAACGTTTTATGCTACGAAACAGGAAGAAAAAGTGGGTGATTGTGGAGGAGATGGTGAAGGAGAAGAAGGAGAAGAAGAAGAAGAAGAAGAAGAAGAAGAAGAAGGAGGAGAAGAAGAAGAAAAGGGGGAAGAAGTTGTAATAGGCTTCTTTTTCACTCATTTCTGCAGTTTAATCCTAATGGAGATAATGAGAAATGTTTATTCAGAATGTAACATTCTACATGATATCATGAAAACCAGTTTTTTAATAACGATCTGCGCTTGGTATCACTTCTATCACTGTCATTAAGTTATTAGTCAATCTGTCAGATTGCAGCCGTGATGATTTTATATCAATAATCATGTTTTCCAGCCCTTTTAACCAGCAATTTTCTCAATGGAAAATTTATGATCGAATTCTTTCCACAGTGTCTTATTTCTATCTTATCTTATCCTAGTTGTTTTTTGCGGTGGTGCGTACATAATCCTCACCGTAGGAGTTGATAATAGATTACGGCTGGTAATTTACGCCAATTATGGGTTAATTGTTTATTTATGGGATTCAATCAGATTTCTCTGATCGTGATCGTTCTGATAACAGTTCGTTCATCATCACTAGTTAGACTAGTTGGTTGCTGGTTTGATTGTGTTTAGTTGATAATTATAGTTTGGTTGTATGTTTTCGTTCCTGTGTGTGTATATGCTTAATCTGGCTTGTAAGAGCCATTCTACATATCTACAATTTTTGAAACTGTTGAATGTTGTGTGGAAAAAATTATGATAGATTTAAGCAAAAGTGTGCTTATTGGTTTTCAATAAGTTATTAGACTCTCCTTATAACGCACGTTGGCATTTTTATGCTATAACTTATTCAGCATAAACAAGAGTTGAACGCATGAAAATAGTCCAATGAAGACTAGAACATCAGAATCCCCTTCACCTCCTAGGTACTCCTTGGACGTTTAACCATAGACGTTGTTATTTCGTTAGGTGTATTATGAAAATATAAATCAATTTCTATTCATAATCAGCTAATATTGTCAACGTTTCAAGTCACACTGAACTACTTTCATGCGTTCAACTCTACTATTGAAATTATGTGATTCTACGGAGTTCAACACAGTTTCTGAAGGCCTTTTCTCCTCACACTTTGCCAAAAGAATCGTTCTCAAGTTGGCTGCTAACTCATGAACAAACTTATATTATAAATTGACTGCATTACAGTTCGTTTTTTTAATCCAATGCCGCGCGCTGCCATTTTCTTGTAACCAGGTGTGGCATTGTTAAAAGAGCAGACAAATAAATAATTCTGATACACCCGCATAATGTACCCTGCATCGTCCATTTTGCCGTACCAAATAAGGTTTCCAGCCTCCACTTCTGTGCTGTTCCTAAATAAGACACAAAAGACCAAGCAGCCCTGATATAGTGGCATAAGTTATAGAGATCGTGAGTCGGCTAAAAGGCTACCTCACCATTACAGTATTGGCAGATAAGTCTATTTTACTACTCGGTGTTCTTCTTTTTGTTCTATTAAGTTTACTTCTTGTCGTTTTGCTTTTTCTTTGCCTTCTCCGCCTGTACCTCTGAGTTCTTCTTACATATTTATTTTTCACTACCTATATCGGATACTCTTTTCTACTTATTCACTTATTCTACTATTCTACTTATTTTTGTTTTACTTCTTGTTCATTTTCGACTTATTTTTAGTATCTGTCAATATGTGTGCTATCACACCTTTTTACTATTCGTTTACTACTTATTCATGTAAGGTTGCTTGAAAACTCCTTGAATTCGACAGTCGATGAATTTGGCGCAATTCAATTTTGTGATCACTTTTTACCTCTAAGTGGTTTAGTTCACTTGTTAAGGAGTTGAGTTTACCAAAGATTAATAATGGTGTAGCAACCGAAACCGGTTTCTCGATTTTCAACAAATTTGTGGTTTGACAATTACTGTCTTTTGATTTAGAATGGTTCACTTCAATAAGCATTAGTAAAATAAGGGTTCAATATTGTTTATTATATTGTGTATTAATTGTGTGATCTATATTGTGTATTAATTGTGTATAACGATATTGTGTATAATATTGTGTATTATACATTCTATCTTCTCGTCTTCCTTCATTACTTTGTTCTTCACTAACTTACTTTGCTCAGACTGTACCTTGAGGCATTCGCGGCACATGCCTCGTACTGTCGATACACGGCTCAATCGTCAACATCAGCTGTTGGAGCGCAAAAGGAAACGAGCTACGAAACCGTTTAACTTTTTGGCGTCAGCTATCGTTGTGGAAGTACAGTATCTATTTCTATATATTAAGTACTAAGTTGAAGTATGGTATATAAATTCACAGAATATAATTAATTATGAATACTCACTTTTAGTCCCATTATTAACGGTGGACATCTATGTACCATGTGTATCTAACAATACAGTATCTATGTAATCAGTAGGCTAGTATTATCTTTTGGAACGCAATAGAACAGAGTGAGTTCATGGCCACCTGTATGTAATACGAAGGTATGAGAACTTAGCATAGTTTTGTACCAACAGGAATATTCTATGGTTATAGCTATACTGTAGCTACAGTACCGGACTGTTCTATAGCTATGAACTGACCTTGTCCATTTTAAGTTGGCAAGCGTGCTCTGTTGGCCACACTGTCGGCGCGGGAACAATGCCTATTGGTTGTGAGTGAGAGGCAATTATTATTTGAGCGGGAAAACGTTTTCTTCCTCATTCAGTTATTTTAATCTTCATTTTCTGTGGTTTTCTGTGATATATTTTTTCCAACTGTTTCTGTTCATCTTCTTCATGTTAATATGTAGCATATTGATCTTTAATCTATCTTTATTTCATAGTTCAAGTTTTGTTCAATCAATCGACCTTTGTGTTAACTTCAATTTTTTTACTATCATAAATTAGATTTCGAGCCAACGATTCCTGTAATTTCCATTCTTCAGTAATTACTCACATTTATATTATTCCATAAAGTTTTTAATATCATCCTTTACGTGTACACAATAATTATTTAACACTCTTCCAATTTCTTGCATTCTCATGATGACCTTTTCTTAGTTTACATTTTATCCCTCCAGATCTTTACCAATGTTATCTTATTCATTTTCTCTTTCATCTTTTGAGTTCTACTTTCTCATTACCCTTTTATCATCATATCCATAGCTCTCTTTGTTATATCAATATTCTTATTCTGTTTATCTATCTCTCCTATATTTTTAGTACTTCACCTTGTCTCTTTTTTCTTTCACTAACGTTGTTCTTCTTTCACTACTTCCTCATCTTTGCTTCCTCGGTCCTCGATAATACTTCCCTTTTTAAACCTTATTCATCATAAACTATCTCCTCTTAATCATCTTTCTTCTCCTCCAACCTATACTCATTTTCTTCTGTCATTCGTATCCTCATATAATTCCTTTTGCGTCTACTCCACCTTCTAATCCTTCTATTCTTCTCCATTATTCTCTCCGTATTATATTTTCCGTTCCTACTGTTCCTTATCATTGATTCCTTAGTCATTCTTCCATAATATTTTCTATCTTCTAATATCTTATGTATCTGTCCTCCCCCTCCTCTTTTTATTCTTCTTCGCACTCCCCACTTCTTACTCATCACCTTATCTTTCATTGTCCTATTTATCTTGTTTTTCACTTTGTTCTTTCTCTCATCTTGTTTTTCACTTTGTTCTTTCTCTCATCTTCTTCTTCTCTTTCTATACTTCTCCTTCTCCCTCCACTCCTTTCTCCTTTCCTCATATTTGATCATTATCTTATTTATCTCATCTCTCACTACCTATCTCTCCTTCTCCTTATCTTAATCTAATCTCAATATTCTTGTTCTTCTTTTTCTCCTCCTCCTTCTTCTTCTTCTTCTTCTTCTTCTTCTTCTTCTTCTTCTTCTTCCTCCACCCATTCCTCCTTTTCTCATCGTTAATCATTATCCTATTCATCTCATCTTTCGCTACCTATCTCTCCTTCTCCTCCTCTTAATGTTCTTCTTCTTTTTCTTCTTCTTTTTCTTCTTCTTCTTCTTCTTGTTCTTCTTCTTCCTACCCATCATTTACTCCTCTATCCTTCCTTTGCTAATCCTGTAGTTTTTTCCTCTTCTCTTCCTTCATCGCATTCACCATACTCTTCTCCATAAACCCCTATTCCAATATACCCAATTGCAATTACCGTGCTACCATACCAGATATAGTCTGTCCAAGCGGAGAAGACCCTCTGGCAAGATAAGAAAATGACTCCAGCTCAATCAATATTGATTCAAAAATGATTGATTCCGTCTCAATCTTAGGAAACATGCTGATCTACAACTTTGAGACAAAATCAAAAATTTTTTGAACCAATATTGACCGAGCTGGAGTCATTTTCTCATCTTGCCAGAGAGTCTTCTTTGCTCGGACAGACTATACCAAGCCAGTCTACGTTCGATTATCCTTATTACAATAATTACAGCAGCAGTTAGCCGCACTGCCGGTTATAATAATTATTATTGCAAGAAGCTCTCTCTATTGGTTGATGTTTGTAACTCCAATAGCCCGAACAATGCCTGATGGTCACGGTTCCCGCAATTCTCTCACATTATTCCCATTCACGGCCATCTAGAGATAACATCTTTCGTTAACTTGTTGAGGTATTTTAGTACATCAGTGATTTACTGTGTACGATTGTGGTTTTTCAAACTGCTGGCAATGAATGGAAGAACAAATTTGAGAATGGTGTACTTTCTTTGAAAAAATTTTATTCGCTAATTTAGCTTGTATGGCTTACCCATAGGAAAAAAGACTAGAATGGTCTAATGGTCTCACGTTTGATAGGATACTCATCTATTGCTATTTCATTAACTAATATAGAATATTTACTGGAAATAAGGAGTTCAATAGTTCAATACGATGTTTAATTTGAATGGAATTTGTTTCATTTAGTGGACAGGAACAAATTTTTGTTCATTTCAACGGATATAGGCTAGCAGACGCCAAAATGTTAAATTTTGTCTGCTCTACATTGAGGTACCGGTACAGTTACTCTCTCAGGACAGTATTCATTTGGTTCCAGTTTCGTTTCACTCTTAGTTTAGTTTATGTCTCATTTTCAGTTTTTTTTTTAGTTTAGTTCCAGATCCAAAACTATGTTATGAATGATATCATTCTCATTGTTAAGATTGAGGTCTCTCACTTCTGTCTATACTAAAGTTCATTACTATTAAATTCATTTACATTGCTAAGTATATTCGAGCAAAAGTGACATTCTGGCAAGATGGGAAAATGACATCAGCTCGGTCAATTTTTAATAAAACATCATAAATTGTTTAAAACTTATTGCCTTACAATTCGAGACTAAATATAACATTTTAAAATCAATGTTTAACTAACTGAAGTCATTTTCCCATCTTGCCAGAATATCTTCTTTGCTCGTGAAGACAACTGAAAAAAGTATTCATCACATTTTAAGCAGTAAACACTTTGGATTTCTCCCGTGTATGTTTGTTGAAAGCAAATGAAACAAAGGTTGCCTTTGAACAAATCCACGCGTAATTTATGGCATGACTAGGCACTTTGTACAAGGAAAGACTGGCTGAAAATGGACTCAGGCGAAATTGTTTTAGTCGGTGATAAATGATTTTGTGACAAGGCGCTCTGTGCTACAGTCTGTCCAAGCGAAGAAGACATTCTGGCAAGATGCGTAGATGACTCCAGCTCTATCAATATTGGTTTAAAAATTATAAATTTGTATTAAAATTGTAGAAAACATTCTGATCTACAATTTGAGATCAAATTGATAATTTTTGAACCAATATTGATTGAGCTGTAGAAATTTTCCCATCTTGCCAGAATGTCTTCTTTGGTTGGACAGACTATACATTACAGAGCTTAACCAAACATTTTCGATGATGAGCAACATATAAATAATGTAAGTCTCTAGTTTGGATGGACAGGCTGTAAGGTCGTACATAATTACGACATTAACATATCATGCTCACGTAAGCAACAATTGTTCAGCTATCATGCATGTTCATCTTGTGAGACTTTTTTTGCTCTAGCAATGAAACTTTTCACAATCTGATTCGGAGCGAAGGTTATTCTTGACGTCATTGAAGCTATAGTCTGTCCAAGCAAAGAAGAAATTCTGCCAAGATGGAAAAATGACTCCAGCTCAGTCAATATTAGTTTAAAAATTCGTAAATAGATGTTTCAAACTGTATTAAAACATTTCGATCTACAATTCGAGACTGAATTTCAATTTTTAAACCTATATTGACTGTGCTGGAGTCATTTTCCATATTGTTAGAATGTCTTCTCTGCTTGAACAGACTATAGTAGTATCAGCTATGGATAGTAGATAATCTTGTAAAGAGTATCAATGATGTAAGTGAAATGAAAATTAGAAGTTGGAAGTTAGAAATAGTGTAATGAGCAGGGTTTTCAAGAATGCATAGACTATCTTGGAAAAGTATTAATAAAAATGAAGATGAAGATGAAAATGGAAAGTTAGATGTATGCAGTTTGTTTTCTATAATAGTTTTTATCAGTTTTCTTGTCTCTTCTATCTAGTAATAATAATTGTATCTCTGGCTTATAGCTCTAAGCTGAATGGGCTGAGCTCTTGAATTGTTGGGGTTGTGAATTATAACTCTTGACTCTTGAAGCGGTATTTCTGGATTTTTAATTATCTTCATAGGGGTGAAATTATTATCAAATTGAGTAGGCCTAGTGAAATTAGAATCACCATAAGTGTCAGTCCTGTAAGCTTAAGTCCTGTAACCATAAGTGTCAGTCCTGTAAGCTTAAGTTCTGTAACCATAAGTGTCAGTCCTGTAAGCCTTGGGTCGCGTTTGGCTCTAACGTTGTTAGAGGACACATTTTTGCAAAGGTACTAGCAATTTACTAAGAAATTTACAGCTTTAAGAAATATTATCTCTCATCACAGATTATCACAATGTACAAAGTCTGAATCATACTAAAAGTTAAAAAATTATTTCTATTATTCAATTGCTGAACAGCAATAGTGGAGCCATGATAATATTTTGAAATGAATTGAGACATGATGATAATATAATAGTGAATTGGATTCGAATTTTTCCCGAACTTGTCTAATTTTCAATGATAATAATCGATTCGCAATCAAAATTCCTGAATATTTCACGATACCAAAGTAGGGGGTCTGTAATTGGAGGGTAATTGAGCAAAATTAACCTGCTATACCTCTACAGAATATGATTCGAAATCGCTATGCCTTTTGAATGTCACCCAAGACGAATAAATCTCAATGAACATTTAATAATTGTCCCTGAGCTTGAATGTAACTATAGTTGTCCCACTTCTACAAAGCACAATATCACCTTAAACATTATAAATATCTATAGACAATTGCTAATGGATGAAGTATGTTTGTGGTGAACGGAATGTTGAGTGACGTGAATGAGTTTGCTGCATGGAATTTGTGTTTCAGAGGGCTTGTCCACTAGTTTTACAACCTTTGTAAACAATTTTATACCTATTTATAACATCCTAAACCATTTTATACCTATGTTTATCATCCTGGACCATTTTATACCTACATATACCATCCTGAACTATTTTATACCTGTAGATACCATTGTTAAACTGAATCATACTTGTCGATCTGTATCTATAGTCTGTTCAAGCAAAGTAGACATTCTTGCTAGATTGAAAAATGATTCCAGCTCGTCCAATATTGGTTCAAATATTATCAAATTTGTCTCAAATCTTAGATCACAATGTTTTCTACAATTTGAGATTAAATTGAAAAATTTTGAACCAATATTGACCGGGTTGGAGTTATTTTCCCATCTTGTCAAAATGTCTTCTTCGTTGCTAAAATAGTTTATACCTGTAGATATCATTGTTGAATGAGATCATACTTGTTAATCTGTATCTATATTCGCGTCTCTGAAATATTTTATACATGTATTAAGTTCAGTTGAGCTGTATTACACGTAAATGTATATGTATATCTATGCTAGTCCTAGTCACCCAACTATTGAATACTTATGTACACATCCACGATAAACCATTTTCAGCATGTAAATAAGTATCTACATTTGCGTCACCCTACTATTATATATCTGTATATATCTCGGATTTACCATTTTGAGCATGTGAATAAGTATCTATATTGTGTCTATGAACTACATTATATCTATTTATACAGCTGTCGAACCATGTGGAATTCGTGCCTGTATATCTGTATTGGCGTTGGTCTGAAGAAGGTCATGGTCGCAAAGAAATAGGTGTCTCTATTCACGAGAACAACAATGAGTATGGGTGCTCGCCAGCTCTGATTCTTTATTCTTATTATTTCTTCCTCTGATTCTTTATTGTCACGAGTATTGATAACGGCGCATGTGCGTTGGAGAGTGACGCTGAATTGCTTCTTGATTGGAAGGTCACGCTTCTAGTCTGTCCAAGCAAAGAAGACATTCTGGCAAGATGGGAAAATGACTCCAGATCGTTCAATATTGGTTTAAAAATTATGAATTTGAACTCAAATTGTACAAAACATTCTGATCTTTAACTTGAGAAAAAATTTATAATTTTTGAATCGATATTGATTGAGTTGGAGTCATTTTCCCATCTTGCCAGAATGTCTTCTTTGCTTGGACAGACTATACATTGAGGTGTGCGCTAGCTCTTAAATTCGGACAGGTGGTCTTCGAACAAGAATGGACCACGAAAGTGGTGGAGTTTGTATATAGTTGGTCGAGCAAAGAAGAAATTCTGGCAAGATGCGAATTGACTCCAGCTCGATTAATATTGGTTCAAAAATTATTTATTTATTTATTTATTTTATTTATTAATCTATTGGAAAAACAAATTGAAGAGCACAATGTTTGTACAATTTGAGAGCAAATTAAAAATTTTCGAGCCAATATTAACGGTCGATAAGCCGTCGGTCCTGACTGCCTAAAAAGTAGTCGTTATCTCTTATCATCATCATCCCTGTCATTATCCACGCAAAGGCCTAAGAACCCATGTGAGCACCACCCTCGGAAAAAATTTAGACGATTTTTTCATACCTGACTACTGACTTATACTGTATTGGCCATCCTTCACTTTTCCCGAAGATTTCATCGTATTTATTGTATCATGTATTAAACATTTGGATTAATTTTGTGAACTATGACTCGTCACAAAGATTTTATCGTATTTTTTCAAACATGTATAACTTTCGGATGGCTTTGGGTAGTAGCCTATGCGATTGACTTATTCAAAATTAACTATATCGTGAACACAAAGTTCTACGCAATACATAAATGATATTGTTCAAAAAGTGTTAGTAGTACAGCAAGTTACTGTTTGTAGTGGGTGGGAGTGAGCCGTTGGTAACTGTGAAAATCACCGGTTACATTTCACTGATTAACGACGCCGATTGGCGATGCTTGTGATTACTGGCGATAATCAGCGGTTAAGGGGGAGCGGTGATTGAGCGACTAACCCGTTCTAAAGGGGCCGCGCGAGATTCGGCTAATAGGCGCTTGCCTACGTCTGAAATGAAACTTGTCGAGGAGAAATTTCTGAGGAACCAACTTCAAGATTCGAACACTGGCGGCTCGTGCCCACGGAACAAGTGAAGTGCTCATATCGTTTACTGTACAGCACTTCACTTGTTTTGTGGGCACGAGTCGCCACTGACATTCGAAGCAGATTTGTATGCACGCATCAATTTAATTCTAAGAAGAATCATTTGAATTTATACCCTAGATGATGTATTTGTATGTATCAAATGACAGAATCGAAAACAAACAATTATTGCTAGCTAGCTTCTTCAATATTATCATAACTCGACGTCATAGTCATGGTGTTGAAAAACATGTCCCAGAGAAATTTCAAAGGAACGGATTTGTAGGTTTGATCCATTCAATTCCCATCAAATTGTTTAAAATTTTTTGAATATTTTTAATCAAGAGTAAAATCAGGAAAGTATTTTCGAAATTAAATTTATTCATTTAATATCATTGCTGGGTAATAACCTTGAGAGAATTCTGTACTAAGCAAGAAAATAAACCAATAATGAAAACAGTATATTAAATTTTTTTCAAATCAAAGTTTTAGAACGCGCGATGATAAGAATCATCTTTACATTTTCAGGTTAAATGAATAAAATAATGAATCAAGTTTCCTCCAAAATATTTCTATTTCAACACGACTAGTATCTCATCAGATTCATTATTTCATTTATTATACATTAAAAGCCCTAATATCCACTGGCGGCTCGTACCCACGAAATAGGTGAAGTGCACGTATCTTCTACTGTACAGAACTTCACCTGTTTCGTGGGCACGAACCACCAGTGCTAATATCAAAGGAGCAGTGAAAAATGATGGATTTTCAAGTTCATATTAACTAGAATCGAATGAGAAAGCTTCCAAATCCTTGAAAAACACACAGATATCGAAGATACTCCTCTGTTACTTCCATAGTTACTTCCTTTGGCTTGGGAAGATTTCAATACAGCCACACGATTGAATATGGGAACCACCTATCATCAATTTCAGGAGATCATTTAGAACAAAAAATGAATGGATGGGCGTCTCTCGCCTAAAACTATGCTAATTCCACATGAAAGCGTGACTTGATGGAAAGGAAAGCATAAATATATACTGAAGAAATGTGCGTATATGCTCAACAAATGACCATCGTTTTATACCTATGTACTTCATTTATATAGATGTATGCTCTCAATGAATGATCAAAAATATATGTATAGCACTGGCGGCTCGTGTCCACGGAACAGGTGAAGTGCTGTACAGTAAAATATACGAGCACTTCACCTGTTTCGTGGGTAAGAGCCGCCAGTGATGTATAGTCTGGTTGAGCAAAGAAGACATTCTGGCAAGAAGGAGAAATGGCTGCAGCTCGGTCAATTTTGGTTCGAAAATTATTAATTTTTCAAATTGTAGAAAACATCCTGCTCCATAGTTTGAGACCAAAATTCATGAATCAATATTGACCGAGTTGGAGTCATTTTTCCATATTGTCAGAATATCTTCTTTGCTCGACCAGACTATGGATGTATAGATGGATACATGTGTATGCTCTCAATGAATGCTCTAATATATATAGTTGTGTTTGGTATATATGTCTGCGGCATAACATGTTCGTTCCTCCGCTAATAATTCCATCCCAAATTTGAAACTATCATGAAAACACTGGCAGCCACCACAACCAATCAACCACGGCCAACTCTATCTAATCACATGCTTTCTTCAGGAAAACCGAGACAAAAAACACGATTCGGAAACGAAAAAACGGTCGAAAGACACGATTTGGTGTGTCTGGAAACAGTTCGGTCTGAATTTCGCTCGAGGCGAACTGCGTTTTATTAGCGGCTCTCATTTTCCGGGTCGAAGTTTTGAGAAAAATGCCACGAAGAATTCTGGTTATATTGGTGTGGGAGGATTATTATGAATAAAGAGTATATGCCTGGAACTGGACCTATATTTGCATGGATTTGGATATTTCAAGTAGGCTAGCCTATAGATGACGCTGAAAGGTAAGGCGTTTTTGTCTGTATCTACTATTATAATTTGTTTATTTCACTGCATTTTTACATACATTTTGACATACATTAAATCTGTATACATACATTGAGTATAATAATTGAACATAAAATAATAATAGAATCTCACATGTACTGTCAATAGTACAAAAAATATTTCAATATTTTTAACAATTCTTTAGAATATTTAAAATATAATTGCATAATTATTCAAAATATAATAATTCTTTCAAATATTTGAAATATTTTATAACAATTCCGACAGCTCATCTGAGAGACAGAAACTATTGCTTGTGACAACTGTAACTGACAGAAGATCCACCCAATAGGATTCATAGAATTTATTTTATGAAGAAAAAAAACAGGCAAAATAGCTTATTTTTAAGAAATCTGTATTTTGATCAATAAAATGCCAGAATTATGGGGTCTGGAGGTTTTAGACTAAATAGTGACAGAACATTTTCTCTTTAGATTTTCAAAAATACCTACCTGCAATCAGCAAGTATTCTAGTTTTATCTTAATTAAGAACTTCGTTTTAGGGCTTATGTTCTGAGAAATTTTGGTTATATAGTGGTCAGGAAACCACTCATGAAAGTTTATTGGTTCATTTTAGAAACACGATATCTTGGTATTAGATTTGGTATTCTTGGTATTAGATTTGTTTAATGATATTTTAGTAGAAGATCCTCTTGATATTCTTAAGTCCTCTCTTAGATTCATGTGAGCTACATTCTGTAAATCAAAATAATGTATTCAAAGCGGTATATCTAATCCTTCCTCATAATTATAATTCGACATATAATAGTCATAATCATTATGATCATCGCCCTGATCTTATCCATTGTATCCTTTCATATCATTGATAATCCTCTTCATTATCATCATTTGATATCCTTCCTCTTAATCATAATTATCATTATCATTATGATCATCCATTTCATCCTCCAGTATCATTGATAATCCTTTCAATTATCATTAATTGATATCCTTCTCGTTCTAAACCAGATTTTAAATCGTGATCCTTCTGGTTATCATCTAAAACAATAAATTTTATCGATAACCGTTTCGTTCCAGTCTTAGTCCATGATGTACATACCATATTAGTATAATACCCGTTTCGATTGAACGGTATGCGCTGTAGAATAGCTTGGGATAAACTGGTAGTCTGTCCAAGCAAAGAAGACTTTCAGGCAAGTTGGGAAAATGACTCCAGCTCGGTCAATATTGGTTCAAAAATTATAAATTTGATATCAAATTGTAGAGAAGAATGTTTCCTACAATTTGAAACAAAATTTATCATATTTAAATCAATATTGACCTACCTGGAGTCATTTCCCCATCTTGCCAGAGTATCTTCTTTGCTCGACCAGACTGGTAGTAGTAAGCTGCCGTTGGCGTTGTATTGATATTATGGGCATCTACTGGTTTCACATATACAGTACAGTATCTGCTTTTGCAGTATCTGATTTCTATTGTATGCGGCTGGACCAGTATATAATAATACGAATATAGTGGACAAGTATATATTAATATGGCGTAGGCGGTAAGTTGGCTAGAAATTAGGACCGGTTGTCTCTCTGGTCAAGTAGGTAACGTATAGTCAGTCCAAGCAAAGAAGTCCCTCTGGTAAGATGAGAAAATGACTCCAGCTCGGTCAATATTGATTCAAAATATATTGATTTGATCTCAAATTGTAGATCAGAATGTTTCCTACGATTGAGATCAAATCAAAAATTTTGAACCAATATTGACCGAGCTACAGTCATTTTCCCATCTTGCCAGAGGGTCTTCTTTGCTTGGACTGACTATACAATACTCTTTATACATAGAATCTTGAGCACAGTACCTAACGTAAATTTGGCGTAGCACATTTTATGGTTTGTGTATTATCGGTCCCGTCATCATCTACTTCTAGGCATTTTTATATCATTCACCCAGTATTTTCTTCTTCATCTTCCTTTTATTTGAAATTTTTTTTGTCCTTTATTCTTCAACATAATTGATGTATCATTTTGTAGAACATAATTGCATTGAAATTTTTCTTGTGATGTTTCCATTTGAAATCATACTTTAAATGGAAATAGACGCTTCAAATTATCCAGTATATTTTATTCATTCCAAATAAAAGTTGTTTCATTATCTACTTTCCAAAAAATAAAATCATGAAGTATAATCACAACCATCAATTTCTGACTAATATGAATTTCTACTTTTCCTCTTCTTGACCTCTAGATTCTCAATTTTTTCTGATCTTTGAAATCTTTTTCTCTTATCTTCTGTTATCATTCTCCTCTTACATTTCTCTTTCATTCCTCTTCATCATCCAACTTCCCACTTCTTTCTCTTATTCTTGCCACTTGTTTCTATTATTTTTCGAATTTTCTTCAATTCTCTTTCACAAAATTAATATTGGTCCAATTTTCTCTATTGGTCCAATTTTTATTCTTCTTCAAACTCCCTCAATCTCTTTCCTGATTTCTTACATTTAATTTTTCCTTTATGTCTAACTCCTCTCAAATTCTTTTTTATGCTTTTGATTCTTTTCCTTCCTTTACATCTTTTATCCGTCGTTCTCTTCACAATCTTTCTTCAATGATTAGAATACATTGTCTCTCCAATTGATTTATTCAATCCGTTCCGTTCCAGTTCATATGACTGCAGATAATGAGATATCCTAAATCTTGCAGCTCGTTCTTGTTTATTAATACATATTTCTTTAGACAATTCGCTTCAGTCTATAAATCTGCCAGTATTATTGGATATATATTTGATGTGTTTAATATGTGTATCCTTATACGGCGCTTCTTGCTATAGAGTAGGATTACTTAATTTATCCTAATCCTAAAACTCTGTCTGAGTAGGTATAGCAGGTAAAGAAGACGTTCTAGCTAGATGGGAAAGTTACTCCAGCTCGGTCAATATTGGTTCAAAAAAGATAAATTTGGCCTCAAATTGTAGGAAATGTTCAGCTTCACAATTGAAAACCAAATTTCTGATTTCTAAACTGATACTGACCTACCTGGAGTCATTTTTTCATCTTGTCAGAATGTCTTCTTTGCTCGACCAGAATATACTCGAGATCTAAAAATGTATATGTATACTTGAGATGAGTTAAACTCTGTACGGCTCCTGCTTCATAGCAAAGATACTCATATCCTACTCAATGATAAATAAGTATCTGAAAGTATACCTGTTTATATAGGTACTCTTGTCCCATTCCTCATGATAAACAGGTACATTCATATGTTTCTAAAGTATATCTGTACATTAATGAGGTGTGTATAACACTAGACGGCTCCTGCTTTATAGTTAAGATACTCTTGTACTATTCCACATACTTTATTCAAGTACAGTATCAACTTTATACCTATATATATTTGATGCGTGTAGGTTCAGGTCCAACTGAAAGGATACTCAATATATCTGTATATATTTGATATGTGTGGGTGCGGGTCTACCGTACATTAAACGGCTCCCATTTGATCCAAAGACATACGTATACATAGATATGCAAACTATACAAGATATACATTGTGATGAATATAAATAGATATACAAGGGTCCAGCCCAAGTCACGGATTAAGTAGTGGCAGCATTCTTTACTCGTTATTATGATTATTGGTGGCATTTTCGCCTCGAGATATCGATTAAACATCGACTTGCTCACTTTCGATGTTAAGTTGGTTCTCGATACACACTCCCCTATGAGGAGGTGCTTTGTCATTCTAGAATATGCTTAGTTTGTCCAAGCAAAAAGACATTCTGGCAAGATGGGAGAATGACTCCAGCTCGGTTAATATTGTTTGAAAAGTTATGAATTTGGTCTCAAATTGTAGAGCAGAATGTTCCCTACAATTTGAGATCAAATTTATCAATTTTGAACCAATATTGACCGAGTTGAAATTATTCTCTCATCTTGCCAGAAGGTGTTCTTTGCTCAGTTAGGATATACACACTCCCCTATGAGGCGGTGCTTTGTCATTCTAGTTTGCGCTGGAAGTTGAGTTTCTTTTGTTTTGTATTTTTAATGTGGATTTAAAGATTGATATTGTAGGATTGATCATGCTGTATTGAGTTTCTTGTTTTGTATTAGTGTACAGGATATTTTTTGGACTTGGAGAAAATTTATATAGTATAGAATGCTCTATAGTGGAAAGCGAACTTTCTACAAATAATTATATATGTTTCATTTTTCTACAGAAGTAAGAAATATCTATAGTTTAGAGTAGGCTCTATTCAAAATTATTAATAGCAGCTCGGTTCATATAACTTTGGTGTGTAGTAGGCTATCGAATAATTGTAGAATTATTAATCATGCATTTTTTATTGTTATCATGAGCCAATTCTTGTCTGATATAGGCTACTCTAAAATATCGCTGTGGGGATTCTATGATAGAGCTCAGAAGTTGAGGGTAAACTTAGAACTCTTCACTGGTATCACAGAAATACTAGGAGAGAACTAGGCTAATTGAAATGTAGCTTCTTTAAAGAATATTTATTTTGTAAATTATTCAGAGAGTAATTATATGTAGCTGACGCCAAAAAGTTCGTCTGCTCCTTGTGCGCTTCAACAGCTGATGTTGTCAATTGTGGTTGTCATTCAGCTATGTCTTAATCCTTAATGATGTTTTTAATATCAGAAGAGACTTAGAACTAACTAGATTTTTAATATCAGATGCTTCACAGTAGCTGTAAGTATGTTACATCACGTACAAGAAACAAATGAAACACTGTATAACTTTTTGGGGTCATCTATATGGTTACATCAAGAAACTTCAGATTGTATGAGACCCTACGGCTATTAAGTTGAGTTACCTGTATTTCTTACAAGCTGTATTACACTGATCGTGGATAAATTATGAATTTATTTATGGCTCTTATAAAAACAATCTAAAAATCATTATTCAATTGCATATTAGAATTGAACAGTTAAGATTTCATCGCCAACTTCGCAACATGCAATGTAAAGCACATAAAAGTAAATAAATAATGGGGAAACACCTTAATCAAATGATACAAATTCACTTTTATCTATGAGAAAAGTGACCTCCTGTTATCTGCGTTCGATGTAGTAATTATTACACTTGACAGTGGAAGCCAAGTATTTATAACAGAACAAATACATTGAAAAAGAACTGATAACTATTAAAAAAACATTAAAAATTGGTATTCGTGAAGCAACATGCAATCATTCACTCACAACGGAGCATTGTAATTTTGTTATAGTTAGCGACAGCTGAGAAGATACTCGTTTACAATGCTTTTTATATCGTAACGGCGTGTCTTCTCAAATCACGCGCACTATAACAAGGATCCCACAGCCACGAAAAGTGTGTACTAGGTTTTTGACATGAAGGTCAAGTTGAAGGCTCCGGATTACACAACTTCTCATGCCCAGTTAATGGCACTCGATCGAAAAAATAACTGATGGCTACTTCAAATCACACGATGAACTATCACACAATAAGGAATACTTGGGAATGAGTTGAAGACTGGGATAGCCTACTGTACTTGATAATTATACTACAGTGACGATAGACAATAATAAGGATAACTTACATAAGGATAACTTGAGAATGAAAATTTGACAGAGACTTAGAATCGACTTGAACGGTAGAATTGACAGTGTGTTTTATTTCATTACTTGAGAATATGTTAAAGACTTTGATACAGTAATTAATGAATGAAGATTTGGAAGACGGAAAACAAGATGAAGATTAATTTATTGATTTTAATTTAGATTTTTGACGGTCCCTTCTAAAATTTACTTGGCTCTGGCTCATGCACATTCACAAACTTGTTTTTTGAAGAAAAACATGAATAAGAGATTGTAGGATTCACTGTTGCTAACAATTGGTATGGTTGAAATTCCAATTGTTGGAAACTAATAAAGGCTTCATTTATTATTATTATTATTTATTAAATTCTAAGCCAGCTAACTCGAGCTTATGAAGTTTTCATTCTGCAAGAAGCGTTTGATGGAACGAATAACTATTGTCATTGTCAATACCGCTCTTTATTAGTTATTATAGCTTGTGATTATTCCTGATGGAAGAGCCCCAGGTCTTTTCAAGGTTTATCCAGGTCAACTAAAGACATATTTCGTTGGAATATAATTAAGAAGAATAAGTAGGAAGGAAGCGACTTATGAAAGGTAGAATATAAGAGAGGAGAGTATGAGATAGGAAAGAGAAGAAAATAAGATAAAGTTGTATAGTGAATATGAGGAAACTATGAAAATCTGAGAACAGAGAATAGATGGCTCAAATATTTGGAATAAATGAATAGAAAGGTAGACGGAAGACATGAACAATAAAGATATATAACTTTATGATAATGAAACATTGGGATTGGAAAAAATTAACAAAAACTGTGGAGAAAAGGAAAGTGTTGGACAGAAACAACAACGATGTATCTAATATATACAGAGTGTTTCGGGAGAAATGTGCAATGCTTCTCAGGCTGATTCCTTAAACCAAGTAGACAAAAAAGTTCCATGGGACCAACCCCCAAAAACGCTTTGTTACTGAGATAACAATGGCGGAAAATTGAGATTTTTCAAAAAATACTAATTTTTCTAATTTTCTAAAGGCTTCAGTGAGGTTCTAAAATAATCAATTCCAATGTGAAATTAGCTGAGGAATTCAATGAAACCAGTTCCTAGTTTATAACTTTAACGGTTATTGACGTAATTGGAAAAATATGCTAAAAACGCCATTTTTCAACAATAAGGGTTATAACTGGATAAGGAATCATAAAATTGTATTTTTCATTAATGGAAGTTGACGAGAGTCGGATTCCAAAGAAAAAGTTACATGGCCGTGATCATATAAATCTTACCCAAATCTCAGAAATAGCAATCAAAGATCGCAAAATTGACACAACATTGACATAGCACAAGTGATAAATTTGTGTTTAGTAGCAATTTTGTGATTTTTGATAGCTATTTCTGAGATTTGGGTAAGATTTACATGAATTCATGTTTCATTGAATTCCTCAGCTAATTTTACATAGGAATTGATTATTGTAGAACCCCACTAAAGCCATTAAAAAAATTAATATTTTTTGAAAAATCTCAATTTTCCGCTATAGTTATCTCAGTAACAAAGCGTTTTTGGGGGTTGGTCCCAGGGAACTTTTTTGTCTACTTGGTGTAAGGAATCAGCCTGAGAAGTATTGCACATTCCTCCTGAAACACTCTGTATAATAATGAACAATTTAGGTGACAAAAAATAACGGAAGCTGTAGAGGAAGAAAAATTTCAAAACAGAAAGGAATTGATATGAGGTGTTGATAACGAGAATTATTATGATGATGAAAAGTAGGAAGAAACGTGAATAGTGAGATAGAAACTAGGAGGAAGAGGACGATGAGGAGGTGAAGAAATATAATGAAGAGGAGGAGGAGAAGTTGGAAGAAGACAATCAGAGATACGAGGAGGAGGAGGAGGAGGAGGAGGAAGGGGAAGGAGAATAATGAATCCAAAATGAACCAATACTAGTTGACCAATGTCCTTGTGCGGTAGCTTACCGGTACTGGCTACAGGTTTTGAACTCTATTAGAACACGCTCACATGCCAAAATAATAGTTTAATTTAGAAGTTGTGTTCGCAAAAAATATACACCAAACAGAATAAGGAACGATGATGATTTTCCTGATAGTTTATTTTTGCACTAGACGCGTTGAATGTTTGAGAACCGATCGGTGGTAAATTGAAAAAGATACAATTAACTTGTCAAATAACAAGTGCCACAAACTATTTATGGTATGGAACGGCTTTAACCTGTCCGAGCAGACTTAGTTCAACTATTGGCGGTTTTTTGTTTAGTTTTTTAACAAGCTGTTTAGTTAGTAGAAGATAGAGAATAATTTTCAAATTGTACCTTTTTGGATTTTTTATACGTCTTGAAAATAACACGGAAAACACGACAGTGTACGTCATTGGAAGCAATAATAGTTGAAACTTAAAATCTTTGTTATAGTCTGTCCAAGCGAAGAAGACATTCTGGTAAGATAAGAAAATGACTCCAGCTCTGTTAATACTGGTTCAAAAATAATAAATTTGGTCTCAAATTGCAGATCAGAGTATTTTATTTTATAATTTTTGGACCAATATTAACAGAGCTGGAGTCATTTCCCCATCTTGCCAGAATGTCTTCTTTGCTTGGTCATACTATAACTTCGTACTGATGAGGAATTTTCTAGTGGTGGAATCTTGTAGGCAATTTGCTGTACAGTATTATGTTTGGCTGTACTGTCGGTTTCTCACTCAGAAGTAGCGATAAAATTTTAATCTTTAATTAATTATTATAAGGAATTGGATTGCTATATCTGACGCCAAAAAGTTGGGAGGTATCGTCTGCTCCTTGAGCACTCCAACAGCTGATATTGTCAATATAAGCTATACCTATTTTATACTTATGGAATGAAAGAGACAATAGATCTTTTTCGTCAGTTGTTGATTACATCAGCAGGGAAACCGACCAGATTATTAACAAATATTTTTGGCGATTCAGTGAAGGATTGAAAAATTGAGTAGGAATTATGGATACTTGAAATCAAGACCTAGCAACTCTATTGTTCTATTATATCTTGTATCATTTTGAGTATCTTCTTTAAGAAGTATCAAATGGAGAATTTTCTTGAGAGTATATTCTGCACCATTCATTCATTCATTAATTTATTGTTGTACATTTATACGAAATTAGTAAAAGAAAAACAGGCCACCACCCAAAACTCCTTCAATTTTTAGCTCTGTTAGGTTAATCTCTGTCAATTGTTAGGTTGATCTTGATTTATTTTTGTCACATTTCAACTAGTACAAATTTACAGGTTATGTTTAAAATAATTTGAAATTGAATGTAATCGTGGACACACAGGTCGAGAACTTGGGTATCTTCTTGACTGTTTCTATCTTCTCGACTGTTTGTATCTTTTTGACTGTTTGAATCTTCTTGATTGTATATCATCTTGATTGTATCACCTTGAAAGTCAATCTTACCGTGAACAAACCACACAGATTGAGCACAACACAGGTTGAGAACTTGTCAAAAAATTAGAAAACTCTACTATTCAAACACAATAAACAATCTATCTCAATGGACGTAGTAATGGTTAACGAATTCAAGAATTGCTGCATAATTTCGTATGCAAAATAGAGGCAGTTCACGGTTTTATTTCACGAGCGCTATACTGCACCGACACTATAATAGAGCCTCCATAAACTTGGACTTGTTAGTAAAGTTTGTCCAAGCAAAGAAGACATTCTGGCAAGATGGGAAAATTACTCCAGCTCAGTCAATGCTGGTTCAAAAGTTATGATTTATTCTCAAATTGTAGAGAAGAATGTTTCCTACAATTTGAGATTAAATTTATGATTTTTTAACAAATATTGACCGAGCTGAAGTCATTTTCCCATCTTGCCAGAATGTCTTCTTTGCTTGGATAGACTATGGTCGAGGGCCTCTCTTCTGAAATGATTCTCCACTCACGATCTTGGATGGAGTTTGTTTTAGTTTTTTTGCCACATTTAAATGTTTGAAGTACTTGAAAGATACATAGATCCTGATAGCTACATAAATATATAGTTGAGTTTTATACATTTTTATTGAATAAGAGCGAAATGGCACTCATTCATGCATTCACTCATCAGCAGGCATGTTCAGTTGGATCTTTTGACGCGCATTTAAAACGGATTTTTTGGTCTTTCCAAGGATACGGTTAGAGAGAAAATATTTTATTTCAGGAAAGAGTTTGTTTCAGTATTTTTTGTAATATTTTGTTCAAGTGTTTGAGGTCTAAGCTGTATGTACACGGTTCAATCACTTTTCAGGAAGATAAACAACATTATGAATGAAACAAATGAAATGATCGGGAATAAACATACGTTTCAGTGATGATACAAGACTTTTTTGATAAGCCATTATTAAATTTGATACATGTATCATGTTTTTCGTATCTTCTTTCATGTAGGCAGTGAATATTATGTGTATTCTTTGATGTAGGCAAAATAAGTTTTAGTAAGAATACACCTACGTGGTGGGAGAGGAATCACGTTTTTTGATAGAAAAGAGGAAATGTTAACGGGAAGTAGTAGAAAATAATCAAAATTATACACAAAAATACAAAGAACACAAATAAATGATAGAGTATCAATATTTAGAGGAGGAAGTTTTCAAGAAATTATTATACGGAGAAGACAGAAGGTAATGGAATATTATTTGTAAATAAAAAGAATAAGATGAATGGCGAATAATTTAATTAATATTGAACAATACATTGAAAAATATAAACAATTTTTTTTTTTTTTGAGGGTGATGCCCACATGGGCTCTTGGGCCTGTGCGTGGGTAATGGGAAGGATGATGATGAGAGATAAATGGACCTACTGCTTTAGGTGGTTTCCGAACCACCGGGAAGCGATTTTTGAGGCTCATGAATTGAATTCAGAGGAACCGGTCACCGTTACAACAGTGGTGGTAGAGGCACGTCGCTTATCTAATCTCACCGATTAGACGCTCTCTACCACTGGGACTAACCGCTTCTCTAGCGCTTCTCTAATTATATGAATTTAGAAAAAATAAAGCAATAAACAATAAACAAATATTAATTTGGATCAAATATAAACAAAAATAACGATTGTATTATTTCACTGGCCCAACTGCTATAGTCTGTCCAAGCAAAGAAGACCCTCTGGCAAGATGAGAAAATGACTCCAGCTCGGTCAATATTGGTTCAAAAATTATTTATTTGGTCTCAAATTGTAGATCAGAATGTTTCCTACAATTGAGACTAAATCGAAAATATTTTAAGCAATATTGACCGAGTTGGAGTCACTTTCCCATCTTTTCAGCGGGTATTCTTTGCTTGGACAGACTATGCCAAATTATTCTCATTCATACCATGTAAGTAATCGTTTGAGAACGGTTAACTTTTTCAGACAGAGTTTGCGTGTTTATGGACAATTAACTCGGCAAGCAACAAAAAAATGAGTAAAAGAGTTAGTACAACTCAATCAGTTTGGACAGTATTATTACAGTAAGTAGCTTATTGCCTCAGTACAGTAGACAGTCATTATTTTGGTCATCAATTACACAGCTTATACAATAATACAGCTTATTATCAAAACAACGACATTGACATTCAAAACTTTAACATTCAAAACTCTTACGATATTCTACGTGTTGTTAAGTACGTATTATTAACATCCATAAAACGAGCGTGATATTCATTTATTTTCCCAAGAAACATAAACGGATTAAAACACTGTAGATTAAATGATTATTTTTGTAATTGACAAAGCAAAGCGCTGAGTCAAAATATTTGAACTTCGAGAATTAATTCAAGAAAATTATTCGAGAATAGCTTCTTAAAACATAATCGTGATGTATGTTATATTAATTCCAATAGTAAATTATTGTGCAATATGTTATTGAGTGCATTTATATGAAGTTCTGTCTCAATGGCTCAACAGTCCATGGAGGGCCCAGGCCTACCAGCTGGTTAACAGCAAAGAAACCCGTTCAAGCAAAGAAGACATATCATAAGATCTACCTGTTGGATGGACACGTTAAGCCGTCGGTCCCGGTTGCCTAAAAACAGTCGTTAAGTCATGTCAGAGGCCCTGAAATTGATCAGGAGCGACTTGAAAACTCTGACACCAGACCTGAGCCAGCCAGCTTACACGATTATTATTTTTTTATAAGATCTACCAAATAATAACCATTATTCAATCCCATTAGAGAGAATAGAAATTGAAATCGTTGGAAAATCTGTACTCTCTGGACCCAAATTATCAAAATGGAAGATTTTATCTTAATACTTCAACTTAAGATTTATTTTAACATTTCAACTTAATATTTACAATGAATACAATTCAATTCAGATCGAGATGAAATAATCTCTGTCTAATAATCTTGCTCGATCATTGGACAGTTTACTCTTTAATAATTTTTATTATTGTGTCGGCTGTTTGAATCGCCATTTTGTAAGAATCGTTTGAATCGATAAACGGGGAGGGGCTTCTCTAGGCCAAAGGCAGACGTTCACTGTGATTGGTTCAAGCAACTACCAATAGCTTGATCGTTAGTATACATACTACTCCTCTTTGAGCTTAGATTACCAGAGATTGATAATGGTGTAGAGAAAAAAGAATGATAGTTGAAGTATTCCACTAACTATTCTGTTTCTATGATAATGGTTTAGCATCTGAAACAGTAATCTTCATTCTAAATTAATTTGTGATTTGATAATATCTTGTCTTCTCATTCAATACAGTATAATTATATATAGTCTCTGATAATAGATATTCCTATTTTTCTCCCGGATCCACGTATTTTCAAAACTCGGTTTCCTACAAATTATTGTAAATATTATTTTGTTTCAACAATTTCTACATTTGTTCACATCTACGCTCTATGTTGGAGGTTAATCTTATCCCGTGTATTCTGTTACATCTCATCAATTTATCCGTTTATGTATTCAAAACGCGCCTTGATCGTACAAATTAATCTTCCTCCAGGTGTATTCCGAAGTATAGTCTGTCCAAGCAAAGAAGACATCCTGACAAGATGGGAGAATGACTCCAGCTCGGTCAATATTGATTCAAAAATGTTAAATTTTGTCTCAAATTGTAGATCAGAATGTTTCCTACAGTTTGAAAGAAAATTTATAATTTTGAAATCAATATTGACCGAGATGGAGTCATTTTCCCATCTTGCCGGAATGCCTTCTAAGCTTGGACAGACTATAGAACCTTGTTTAATATTCGATCTTCTCTTAGCACTCTCTCAGTCCTGATAGTCATGCAAATTAAATGATTGCCACTCTTGAAAAAAAAAATTTTTTTTTAGTTTCTCGTGGTAGGTCCACGGCAGCATATGTCCCCTATGTTGTTATTATCAATCTTCAATGAAAGAAACATGCAGGGGACAAATTTCAAGCTTGTTATGACGGATTGTTTGGTGTATTTTGAGGAAATATTTTTGGAGAAATATGAGTTTTGGCTGTAGTTTCAGATTTCCTGGGCCTAACTTTTCGATGGAATTGACAGAGATTTGTAGGCTACAGTTTCAGATTTCTTGGGCCTAACCATGTTTCAATGGAATCGATGGCACGTGTGACAAAGATTTGTATGGAAAAGACTGGTTTGATAGCTTCTGACTCATTCACTAATAGTTTTATGCTGTGTTCCAATGTTGTGATTGTTGCAATCCAACATTCATTCAGTTCTGTTTTGAGATACGTGATTGATGAAAATTTTCAAGTTTCTTTTATTCAGGTTGAATTAGTTATTCTTTGATTGCTTGTTTAGAAAATTATGTTTGCATTAATGCAATTAGAGAATGATAGGTACAGTAGCTCACATTTCATGAAGAAAAAATTTTATTTTGATTCAATTTATGCTAACTTTATTATGTACAATCAATGAAATAAAGAAATGATAAATCATAAAGTTAACAGTGCTAGCATGTATGTATAGTATGTCCAAGCAAAGAAGAGCCTCTTGCGAGATGAGAAAATGACTCCAGCTCGGACAATATTTATTCAAAAATTATTTATTTGGTCTTAAATTGTAGATCAGAATGTTTTCTACAATTGAAACCAAATCAATAATTTTTGAACCAACATTGACCGAGCTGGAGTCATTTTCTCATCTTGCCAGAGGCTCTCCTTTGCTTGGACTACACTCTTCATGTTACATTTAACTTTTTCAATTCAGTTTGGTATTTGTGGAAGAGTCAAAAACATACTTGGTATAGTCTGTCCAAGCAAAGAAGAGCCTCTGGCAAGATGGGAAAATGACTCCAGCTCGGTCAATATCGGCTCAAAAATGATAAACTTGGGACAAAATTGTAAATCAGAATGTTTTTTACAATCTGAGACCAAATTTATGGTTTTGAACCAAGCTTGAGTCATTTTTCCATCTTGCCAGAATGTCTTCTTTACCTGATCATTCTATACTGGCATGGAAAACTTTTCGAATAATAATTTTACAATTGAAACTCTGGCATTAATGGAGTTTTTGATACCTGACAACCTGAGAACTGAGAGGAACTCTGTGTGGTCTTCTTGTGAATTGGGTTTGCAAATTGAAATATTCATGACGCGTTTTGGCTTTGCAAGTCATTTAGCAACTACACAACAGATAAAGTTCGCGCAAGCTGAGAAGACACGCGTTTACAATATACTTCACATCTATCTACGTACCTTCTCAGCTCACGCGAACTATATCACAACAGATGAAATCGCGCAAGCTGAGAAGACACGCGGTTATGATACACTTCACATCTATTTACGTATCTTCTCTACTCACGCAAAATGTATCTCCCGGGTGGTAGGTTTATCCCTATGAATCTATGTTAGAAACAATAGACAACGTTTAGAATTCAATTTGAATTTGCGGAAAATGTTAATTATTTGATTATTGATTCTCTGGGAATATTCCTGGTTAGTTTTGAGAATAATAGGTGTGGTATTGCAAATTGCAAAGAAATGATTTAGAAGGATTGGAAAAGATTACAATGACCACCTATGAACAGAGATGACATCAAAGATAAGATATAGTCTGACCAAGCAAAGAAGACCCTCTGGCAAGATGCGAAAATGACTCCAGCTCGGTCAATATTGGTTCAAAAATGATTGATTTGGTCTTAAATTGTAGATCATCATGTTTCCTACTATTGAGACCATATCAATAGTTTTTGAACCAATATTTACCGAGCTGGAGTCATTTTCTCATCTTGCCAGAGGGTCTTCTTTGCTTGGACAGACTATAAGAATCTGGGACGGGTGGTCCAGGTTCGAGTCCCAGCTAGGTCTGGGTTGGTTTTTAGTGTTATTTCAATATTCACATTACATGACTAATAAAATTTTAAGATTCTTTCAATCCATTGTCGAATACACATCACTGTACATGACTGACAAAATTTTGAGCACCTTACAATTCATTGTCAAAATGGAATTATAAAGATCATCTTCTGTATTTTCTTGATGTAAAATTAAACCTTAATATTCTTAATTGACTTATCACCCACATGCCAAGAAAACTATAGCCATCCCCTGATAACACTTGTCACTAGTTTAACATGCTACACATGATAATATATGTATATTATAACATGTATTATACAGGAACATCACACGGTGAGGAAATACTAGTTTCGGCGCATATAAATCAAGTTTTTTAATCGAAAATATACATAATGAATGTAGATATGTAGAAGCCGCCCCAGTAGCAATATCAACGCGGCAATAAATCATTACACGTCACACAGTGGTCTAACAGTATTACAGAAGATCTCGTATATACAGTAATATAGCTTGGAATATTATAGTGATAACAGTTCAGTATATAGTTATAGCATACTGGATTTCTCACTGTTTTTAATCACCAAACTAAACATGGAGAGGTGGGGTCATTGGATGAGTTTTTCCTATCTATATCTTTGGAAATTATAGGAAATTTGAGAACGATAAATCAAAATGCGTGGCTAATAACTCAATTAAATTGTTGTGTTTTAGTGAAAAATAATGCTTGTTTTGAAATGGAAATTATTAGGATACTAATGTATATTACTCAATAGATAATCATCTAGTGGAAACTAATTATACAACTTATTATATTGAGGAAATTGCGGTATTATTTGAGTGAATTTTAGAAAATAATCTAACATTCGTTGGAATATTCAAGAATCAAGTATTATATTCATTTTGATAATACAATTTGAAGTGAAGGGCTGTAGACATATTGAGAGAATCCTTGGGAAATATTTGAAAGATACAGGAGAATTTTTACTTACAGCATTTCTCACCTCATTGTAGGCTTCAACATTGAGAAAAAACAAAACTTCAATCAAGTCTACACTATAACTGAGACATGAATTTCAAAGTTCACTTTAATGTTTCGGGCTTTGAAATTTTTTCATTGAAAGGCTTTCATGTAAAGGTTTTATAAAGGTTCTATTATCATTCATTATTCTATTGAATTCCAAAATATCATAAATAAGGAGAGATTGATTTACTGGTTGTGCTAGGTTTGAAGAGACCCATTGAACAAAAAAAATAAAATACAACATATATATTATATTATAACAAAAAATGGTTAACTGAACAAGATAAATCGATTAGCTGTATACTAGTGAGAATTCGACTCATAATTCATTGAAGAGAGTGTGAGTTGGAGAGAGCGTTTGAAAGAGAGATGATGAAACATAGGATAAGGAGAGAGAGAAAAAGAAAATAATGAAGAAACAATATTATTATTATTATAGACAAGCAAACAAGGTAGAAAGAATGGAACTAACTCTACCATCCCAGTTGCAGCTTATTGCTTCAGTGGGCCTAGTAATCAATCACAATATCTCAAGAATTAGATTATAAGAAACAAGTTCAAAAACAACTACAAACAAGTTAATAAAACAAATAAAACACAGAAACGAACTTGTTAAACTGGATTATAGAGCTTTACCAATCACCTCGTTCGTTAAAATTCTCTGTCAATCGCTTATTAAATTCTTTAACAAGTTGTAGATAAACATCAGTAAGATCTGGAATTGATCAATCTTTTATTTCGTTTATTTAAAGGCTATGTTGTATCACAGCGTTCGATGTTTCGAGTAGGTTCAGAGACAGAAATTGGGCCTGGATCGAGACTGGAATTAAAAAATAAACAACGATAATATCGCGTATTATATTTTATTAACATATAATATTAACCTCGTTGATTGTTTCAAATCATTGATGATTCGTTGCTAATATTAAAACTCTTCAATACTGAAGATTATAGGAAGTACTTTTGGAAAATCTACATCAGTGAATAACTATATTGCAATTCATTATTGTTGTAAAACTACAATATATTATCCTTGTTGATTATTTCAACTCCAGCTGAAATCCTGCATAATTTGAAAAAAGTTACTTGGAGTTCAATCGGGAATCTATTTCATAACAGATCAAAGAACCTGGTTGGATTTAGAATACTTGTTTCCAAAAGTATATTTTGCGAGTGGAAGATAAATCATGTAATCGTGACTTCTATGTAAAAAATGGAACTACTAATCTCAACTTTTCATAAAATAAAAGCTGATGTTAAGTGCAACAACTATTGCACTATTCAATTACTACAAGTAAGTACTTACTTACTTCTTACTTACTGTCAATTACCTAACTAATTGGAGTTTAATAAGGACATAAATAGTTGGAAAATTTCAAATTGATTTGAAAATACTGTGAATGGAATTAAATTCAGCATGTACCTCGAGAAAATTGAGGGAAGACAAAGAGAGCTGTCATATGCATTCAATGACAAAATTTCAGGTCTTTCTATAAGTCAGAATAAAGGAAATTCCTCAAATTCTCCGATTCTTAGATACCAGAATACCATAAAAACAGTTTCCCTGATGCTCACAATAATTAAGGTTAGAGAAAACAATAATATAACAGCGCTAACTCAAACTGTAATATTTCCAAATTAATTATTTATTTATTCATTTATTTATTTATTAGATACATCACAATTATACTGATAGGTGAAAACACAGACATGAGTGTCCAAATCGTCTTCGCTCCTAATTTGGATGAAAATATTAGAAAAGGTTATGTTCAAACTCACTAACTAATTATAATAGTTATAGTCGTTTTTAAAATGTCAATTTCAAAAAATGGAAAAATCTCTCTCCGAATTCATTGTCCAATATTTTCGCTCAGAAAAGTTCCAATATTAACGGCGAACAATGCTAGCCTATTTTCAAGGGATTCAAACATTAACTGCTTAGTACCAGAGAAGCCATCTGGTCTAGGAAGCAC
Source organism: Sogatella furcifera (assembly GCA_017141385.1). Lineage (NCBI taxonomy): Eukaryota > Metazoa > Arthropoda > Insecta > Hemiptera > Delphacidae > Sogatella > Sogatella furcifera. The sequence continues at coordinate 3,967,916 of CM029556.1, forward strand.
TGGCGGCTCGTGCTCACGAAATAGGTGAAGTGCTGTACAGTAAAAGTTACGGGCACTTCACCTGTTTGGTGGGTACGAGCCGCCAGTGCTAGGAAGTACAATAATATCCACCCGTCATTTTCAATCTATATAAGAACATTTATGTCGTACTTTAACGAGCCGATTTATGTTTATGATTGCGCTCTGGCGGGAAATTGTGGAACTACTTTCTTTAGGAATTGTAATTTCTTGGTTTTTGCACGGGGTCTGGTAATAAACTGCAGCGTTTATTCAGCGGAAGAATAACGTTGAAATATTATTACTGGAAGCAAGTGGTTTGCCTGAGGAATGTCTGTCTTGAAGCAACGGTGTTTGAATTTATTGTCTCTAGCTTTATTTGAGGCAAGGAGTGTTTTTCTTCTTCATATTTTAGTTTCTTTTGTGCCATTTTCTTGAGGTGAAGTACTGGAGGGGAAAGTTTGAGAGAACATTATGAAGTTAGAGAGGAGGGGAAATTATACTCCATAAGGTTATATGGAAGTTGTATTCTATCCGATGTAACTTTCGACTTGACGTGATACTTATTATATGGGGAATACCATGTATTCCAAGTTGGAGGTTGTATCAAATAGATAACATATTATAAAGAATAGATGGATCATTCATTTCATTTTATAGGCGAATCATTCGATCGATAAAAAAGTCACGTGAGTCGTGATCTGATCATTCCTGATCATAATTGATTATTAGTCTATTAATCAGTTTAGTCAATATTAACAATTTTGATTCATTCTTATAACAATTAATCTTATTCAATTTATGGTATTTTTGAGGAATTTTAAAATTGTAATGATGATAATGATGTCCACATGAGTCTCTGGACTTGGAATTTCTTCCATCATTCGACTAAATAGCCTTCAAGTTCTAGGGTACTTTGACCGTGTGGGTGTACTATCAAAAAATTAATGATTCTTAATATTATAGTCGAGTTAAGTCAAACAAGTATAGTCAGACTATTATTTTAAAATTCAGAATTAAATACTGGTATTACACTACTGAATAACTTGTATCATTACAGTGATAAAAAAGTATCAAGGTGCAAGGTACATGTAGAATAAGGCATCATTTGCAGCATGAAAAGATGAGAGATTTTCAAGAATTTAGGTAGATAAATTCAAGGTGAAGGGAAAATACTGATGAAATATCAATAAGATTCCAGAAAGGAAAAGTATCTAGAATCTATAATACGTATTATATGGTACATTCATAACAAGTTGTCCTGTGCTTTCAAGTGATAATTTTTCAATTTCCGGCTTAAGATCGAAGATCGGATTTGAGTCTGATCTAAACGTCATTTTCAGATTTCCATGCTGTTTTATTCTGATTTAACTACAGTTTAACCTTGACAAAATGTTAAACATAATGTTCTCTCACTCAAACTACAGCGAAGTTGAATCCTCATATTATTGTATTCACCTTATCTGATGTGCTCAAACGAGTTTAAATGGTTAACATTTTTGGATCCATTAAGATTAATTTTAATTTTTAATTTTCAGTACAAACTAATTTTATAACTCTGCTCTACTAAGTTTCACTAAAAACATAGTAGACTGCGATTCAAAACATAACAGAAAGAACAGCCGATATTCTTCTCTAAACCATTCTAGCGAATGTGCGGCGCAAAGCAGCACTGGCGGCTCGTGTCCACAAAACAGGTGAAGTGCTAGAAGATACGGGCACTTCACCTGTTTTGTGGGTAATAGCCGCCAGTGCAAAGCAGAGAATCGATCTCGATCGATTTATCTGAATCGTATCACTAGACGCTGTACAATACAATCTGATGCTTTACAAATAACAACAGAAAAAAAGCAATAAAAATAGAATAGAATAGTTGAAAAAAGAAACTTCACAGTGGAAGGCAGCATAAAGTAGAACTGAAGAAGTAGAAATTAAAATAAAATGGAATAGAAAAAAGAAACGCAATGTCTCGGTATATAAGGAAGAAGGCATAAAGTGAACCTGAAGAAGCAGAAATTAAATTAAAATAGGATAGAAAAAAGAAACTAAACGTCAAGGAATACGGAAGAAGGCATAATGTAGACCTGAAGAAGAAGAATAAGGAAGAGGGAAAGAAGAAGAAGAAGAAGAAGAAGAAGAAGAAGAAAAAGAAGAAAAAGTTGAAGTTGAAGAGGAAGAAGAAGAAGGAAAAGAAAAAGAAGAAGAAGAGAACGAAGGAGAAAAAGAAGAAGTTGAAGTTGAAGAATAAGAAATTGGAGAAGGAGGAGGAGAAGAAGAAGTTGAAGTTGAAGAAGAAGAAGTTGGAGAAGAAGAAAAAGAAGAAGAAGAAGAAAAAGAAGAAGAAGAAGAAGAAAAAGAAGAAGAAGAAGAAAAAGAAGAAGAAGAAGAAGAATATGAAGAAGAAAATGAAAAATGAGAAGAAGAAGAAAAAGAAAAGAAGTAAAAATAAAGAAGAAAACTTTAAAGTAAACTAAAGCAGACCGCCAAAGGCTATCGCTGGGTAATAACAATTAGAAAAGACTTTCCACAGATGGATAAGGAATAGAAGAAGCAGCAAATAAAGAATGGAGAGAAAAAAGAGAAACGGAACACGGAATTGATATTGTTGTCTTTGGAAAAAGGTACTTGATGGAAACAAGAGCAATTGAAGCACGATTACGATAGTCGATAGTTGAAATGGTCGATTGTCAGTTGCCGCTTTAGGATTGGTCGATGGCTTTCGGATTGTCTGTCATTGCATGACAAGTCCATCCGCCGTTTGGATGTTGTTTTGATTGTCCACTGTTCTGTCTGATGTCGTCGTATAAAATGCATGTATCTAGTGTATCCAGTAATACATGTCAAGTATAGTCTTTACGAGCAAAGAAGACATTCTGGCAAGATGGGAGAATGGCTACAGCTCCATCAATATTGATTCAAAAAATTATTAATTTGATGTCAAATCGTAGAAAACATTTTACTCCATAATTTATTCATTTATTTATTCGAGAAATTATACAATAAAGGGTAAAAACACAGACATCAAAGACCGAAACGTCTTTTTCCCAAATTTTGATGGAAATATTTAAAATAGAGGTTATTATGCTCAAAAGATCTTCAATCACTTATCACAATACACAAATTTTCACACTCCGTAATTTAAAACTATATTTTAGAATTCTGGATGTTGATTTAAAAGACAGAATAACACCAAAAATATATAAAAAGATTAGAAAATATCAAATTTCGCTTGAAAGTTTCAAGCAAATTGAGACCATATTCACAATTTTTGAATAATTATTGATCGAGCTGGAGTAATTTCCCCATCTTGCCTTCTTGGACGAACTTATAGAATCGTGTGGTCGAATCGAGAAGGCATTCTGGCAAGATGGGAAAATGACTCCAGATTGGTCAATATCAGTTGAAAAGCTATGATCACAAATTGTAGAGCAGAATGTTTTCTAAAATTTGAGGATGAATTTATGATTTTCCAACCAATATTGACCGGAGTATTCTCCCCATATTGCCAAACTGCTTTCTTTGTTTGGATGGATTAATAGAATAGTGTGGTCGAGTGGAGAAAACATTCTGGCAAGATGGGAGAATTACTCCAATTTGGTCAATATTAGTTCGAATATTATGAATCTGCTCTACAATTTGAGACCACATTTATTATTTTTGAAACAATATTGACCAAGCTGGAGTCATTCTTCCATCTGGCCAGAATGTCTTCTTTGCACGACCAGACTATAATCTAATGTATCCAGTAATTCATGTCCAGTATTGCATACACAATTACACATTGTGAGTGTCTTATCGAAGTGAATCTTTTGGGATGTTATTTCTATCTGATTCTTCTTCTATTCTTCTTAATATTCTGAGAGATCTATTATTCCATGGTTGAACTATGCCTTCAGATTGCATTAATTTCATTGGACGATTGGGCGTTTGCTAACAACGTGAATTAAATGTAAAATTGAGCGGTAACACTAATGTAATAAGAAGCAATATAATCTATATATATATACTTTTTTCGTCAAAACATAGTTTGTCTATTTAGTGCAACATTTAAATACAAGGTAGAACATTATTTCTTTATTTATATACGTTCAATATTCCAATGCAGTATACTATCACAACAGCAACGGAACTTTCAACAAGTGTTTGTATCTTTTTAAAGCTGTCATGACGTTTCTAATGGTTGTGGATAGGCATGAGGTATTGTCTGTCCAAGCAAAGAAGACATTCTGACAAGATGAGAATGACTCCAGCTTGTTCAATATTTGTTCAAAAATTATAAATTTGATCTCAAATTGTAGAAAACATTCTGTTCTAGAATTTCAGACTGAATTTATAATTTTTGAACCAATATTGCCCGAGCTGGAGTAATTTTTCCATCTTGCCAGAATGTCTTCTTTGCTTGGACAGACTGTACCATAGAGACACAAACTCTTCAAGACCATAATGTTTACAGCCGCAGTTTTGTGTCTGAATGACTGTTCATGTTTTTATTCATGCGTATGACCCGTTTTGGGCAAATCATTATTTACAACTTGTAACTCTGCCTTCTCTCAATGTATGACTGCATTGTCATAACCTGCAAGGTTATGACCCCGTCTTTAACTTATCCCCCCCTACCTATTTCGTTGCTATACCCTTTGTTTCTTCTTCTCCTTGTTTATCTCTGCTATTTTAGTATGTATTTGTCTTTGTCTATTTCAATATTAAGTATTATCCACTCATTCTTCTGTCTATGTATTTGCCTAAGAAATAAATATCTATCAACAGCAAAACGAATTCTATGTAATTTGGGAATCAGCTTCAATTTGTTCTCATTTTTGTAATTTATTGGTTATCCAGTCATCAAAAATATATTATTCTATTTTCTCCTTTCTCCATATTTCTCAACATTCTTCCTGTTATTTCCCATTTCTTCTCTATTTCACTCCTTTCCATACTTTTTTACTAATTCTTCTTCAAGTTTCTCTTTAACTATTCCTTATTGTTCTCTTCTATCTCGTTTTTCTCCCATATTCATGATCTTTGCCAAACTCTGCGCCTCTTGCAAATACACATAAATAATTCCCATTATATTTTGCTATAGTATGTGATATGCTTCAGTTCATGTAAGTATAGATAGTTAAATAAATAAAACGACTTTATTTTTCACTTAAGTACAATACATAACTTATGTGGGCGAAGTTGAGGCACAAGAGCCCTCTCTTCCACTTAACCCGAAAGTATAGTGTATTAACTTTGGAATTTTAGATTACTACTAATTTTCCATGTGCTGATCCAATTTTTACTAATTTATACTAAATTTATACTAATTTTTACTAAATTAGTAGACTCAACTGTCAAAGTAGACTTCAGAATTCCAATCAAATACTCAACCTTCCACTGAAATTTTTTTTAATGCATTGATTAATATAATTTTCAATACCAATACTACAGGAAGGTAATTTGTAAGAAAGGACTTTTGATTTGAATCCCTAACTTCGCGTTCATAACAAGTCAATAGATAAATAAATGGATACCGGATAAATCTATTCACACTGAATCCATCACTATAAATTCCCATTCAAACATGGAGTACTTGCAACCTGAAATTATTCTGTACTCAATACATCTCAATCACTGAGCTTGGCTGGCTTGCATCCAACAAATCAAAATAATTGATTGGATCCGCAATTAAGCTCACCATACCTTACCAGATGTAACTTCCGAATATGAAAACACTGTTTTCCCTATTCTTATACGTGTAAAAACAATTCGAAAGTTACATAAATTAAGCATACTAGATCCGGTAATCATTCAATGGCTGAACGGGAGAAACGCACACTTATAATTAATAACTTCAAATGCAAGTTCAACCTGACAGCTATGGGAGGATCGTTTTAATATCCGCCAATCAAGAGCTTTATTTACAGGCATTCATCAATCCATATTGAGTATACATCTAATAAAGATGTTTTTCTATGAAGTAGAGTTCGTGTTATTCATAAGCTCCTCCCATGTATTTGAATAGTTGTGAATTGGTTGCAGTTGGAAATCTTGTCGCTTTCTAGTATACTTGTCGTTTCAAACGGAGATTTGAAATGTGAACCATTGATTTGGATATGAGCTTTCACACAGAGCTTTAAAATGTGAACCATTGATTTGGATATGAGCTTTCATACAGAGCGAATGTTGGTTACAATCCTCCGTAAAATAAATTTAGTACTTGTAGATTCAAACCAACTCGTGAAAATCTATTTTATTGCTTTAGATATATCAGCATGCTCATGATGTATAGATATAGGATTATTTAACATGATTGTGAGAACTTTAGCCTATGAAAGCACAATTGAAAAAACTTCTAGATTTATGAAATGCACGATTTATTAAACGTGATAAATAAATAAATATACATGCATTTATACATAACTGATATTAGTTTCTCTTGGTGTATATACTGCATAGACATATTTAATACATTTTATAACGACGTTGGAATGGTACTATTGATTTGAGAACACAATTCTTTCGGAATTGGCCCAAAGATAGAATTCACATAGAAGAGCACGCTTGTTGATTCGCTCTAATAGTGTAAAAATAAGTAGAAATAGTGTAGAAATAAGAAATAAGATTCTCTGGTTTAAATCGATGCGATTGTACGAACTTTATTAAAGCACCGTTGAAAAAACTTCTAGATTTATGAAATGCGCGAAAATGTGTAACATTTATACAAATAAAAGCTTGCATTCAGATGGCTTACAAATACCAGAAAATTTGTAGATACTGTAGTCATATTCAAATGTGTACCATCAATATAAATAGAAGCATGCATCAAGGTGTAACGTGTAACACTAATATTGAAATACTCCAAGATACAAACGCGTAAAAATTTGCCCTAGTTCAATCTTCCATACTGGAATACAACCTATATACATGAACCTAGATTCATAAACCGACGCGTGAAAATGTGTTCCATAGATTTGAATGCGAGCGTTCATACCAGCAACTTGAGATAGGAAGAAGACAGGCAGACATGTTTATTTATAAGCCATAATTGCAGGTTGCAGAACCGCTGTTACAGATTCGCGCCGGTTGGAAATATTTTATTCAAATCTTTGGGCGGTGATCTGGAAGGCCGTGAAGGATGAACGAGACGTTTATTAATTATTTGGAATGTTTGAAAAAACGCGAATGATGCTGGCACGTGTTGAAAAATTGGAAGACGGATTCAGGAAATGTTTGGCATAGATAACAAAACATTGGGAGTGGGGATAATTAGTATGATTATATATTTAAACTTCGAATGATTATAATAATTGATGATAGAAAATGTGAGATGATTCAAGTCTAGGTTTGAGAGGGAAGACTAAAGATCAGTAATAGAAACTGAGAGACAATCGCAAATGTAGAGAGTAAAATCAGAATTTCAGTACAATAACAGGTCACAAATTGCTTAGTTAATCCAATATTTATTGTTCAATTCGAGACAGCTTGACTAATTGATTTACCACAATGATTGAAGCACAGAGATTAACATTGAATAAAAAGGAAAAATATAGCGGAACAACATATTTATTGAAAATATGGATACCGGTTTGGGTAAATCAAATGGTGGGGATAGAATTTTTCTTTGGGACCTGTCGTTAGAATCTGTGATATGTCTTCTATCGATAATTGAATAATAGTTATTGTCTTCTATTGATGTATTTTCTATCTATGAAATTGGATTCAAATCATATCCATGATATTCAAACAAAAAATGATACTGGTCTATATCGTGATGATAACATCTTATTTTCAAATGTTTTTTATGAGGTTTATTATTAATTATTTTATTATTAGATTCATTTTTTATTTACATTATTATAATAATTATATTTATTATGATTAAATATAATTTAATTAGAATTATTTTAATTTACATTATTAGTTTTGGTTTTTTGCGTGTAAAAAACAAGCGCAATTAAAATATTTTATTAATTTAATTGGAAATTGGATGATCAATTTGAATTTGTTTTGTATTCTTGGATGTATTGAAAACTGAGTTGTTATATTATTATATGTTATTTGTAGAAATGCTATTAGGCCTGCTATTAATTATATGATTATTTAGAAACTGAATTGTGTTTTCTATGTACTTGTAGCTTGATGTGTATCTATCCGAGTATCAACAATAGTCTGATTGATCTGAAGCGATCAAAAATCAACATCCACTCCTCTCAATCAAAATTTCCTTCTCTTTCTTCATTCTCATTTCTTCCTTTTTCATCGTTCATCCTATCCTCCACTTCAACACCTGCTTCTTCTTTTTCTTTTTCATTCTACGCCCGTAACAAAATACTCCACAGCCTATGCCACTTGATTACCGGTGGCAAGGCTTCAAAACGAACACCAGCATTGAAATTATACAATCAAAACGAATGACTTGCGCAATCAATCCTGTCCCAATAATTATAAATTAATTATTATAAGAGACCACCACATCTATCTTACAGCCTGACCTTGGTTTATACGATGAGTATTCTGAAAAAATTAACTCACTCAGTAGCTCTGTCCTCCTCACTCTCTCATTCTGTCTCACTCAGACTTGGAGTTTTCCCTATCACTCACTCATTCTCACAACTTTTCATCTCACTTGGTAACTCAAACTCATTTACGCTGTAGTCTGTCCAAGTGAAGAAGACATTCTGGCAAGATAGGAAAATTACTCCACCTTGATCAATATTAGTTCAAAAATTATGAATTTGGTCTCAAATTGTAGGAAACATTTTGATCTATAATTTGAGACCAAATTGATAATCTTTGAACCAATATTGGCCGAGCTGGAGTCATTTTCCCATCGTGTCAAAATGTCTTCTTTGCTTGGACAGACTATTATTCTAACAAATTTTCTCTCTCACTTGGTAACTCATTATCTGTCCTTATCTAACAGCTCGTTAAAATATTATGAACAGTATAAAGTGATGCTGACGAATGCTCAGTTCATTTTAATTGACATTGCCATCATTACTATGGGAATTTCTTGGAATCATTCAGGTGTAGATTATTGATTTTGTTTGATGTTTTAACTACTCTTGCTCATTAGTATTGAGTAGCAATTAGTATCTGTGTATAAAAAGTTTATGAAAAGTAATATTAATTAAAGTACTATTCACTACTTGTATTCTAGGTAGATTCCATTGTGAATTGTGATAAGATTGTATTTCTGTAGGATTGTCAGTCTCTGAGTGTTTTTTGAGTCTTAGTTACTGACTTGTTTTTTCTGAGTGGAAATTATATTGAGTATTGAAAAGGGACATAACCTAAATTTGAACATTTTTATCAAAATTGGGACAGAATAAGTTTTGGGCTAACGCCTATTCTCTCGTTCCTTCAATTGTATTTTTTCAATGAAATAAGTAAATAAATAACAATAAATAGCTATACAAATTCAGTCCTTTCGTACTATAATATTGTGAATATTTTACACTGTGAAGAAGTTGAATGAGTTGCTGAATGTATAAATATTATCATGAAGTTTTTTTAATTAACTTAATCCATCTTTCTACAATTTCGAAAACTTTTTGTGTTCAATCTGAATTAATGAGAAACTCACCCTCAGATATTCCTTTTCAATCGAAATAGTTCCTGAAACAAAGTAAAAAATATTAATTTATTGATTGCGTTACGAGTTGTTGGCTATTGATGAACGAATACATAAAACAGAAAACGAAATTTCTATTTCCAAAATTGAGTTTTAACTGATTTAAGCTCTAAATTTACTGTCATCCTCATTTTAAATAATGGGTGAGTGCAAAAAGAACAGTGAGAGTGGAATAGAACTGATGAAACAGTCCTATTCTATTCTCTCTGAACAAGCTAATGCCAAAAACTGCTTCTCTTTCAATCCATACAACAATCCAAAACAAGACTAATAAAATAATCAATTGAGTAATATCGTTTGTCTTATGAATTTTTGAATGGAATGGACTCAATGCACTATATGACAAATCATGTAGCCTACTAAAGGTGAGTTTCTAATTCTATATAAGCGAAATAAAATACTCTGGCACTGACTGACTGACTGATTCATTCATTCATTCATCACCAGAACTAAAAATCCACTGAACCGAATGCGTTCAAATTTGGCAGGCATGTTCAGTTGGACGTTTAGACACGCGCTAAGAGAAGATTTTAAAAAATTTCCAAGGATACGCCAAATATTTAAGTTTTTCAATAGTTTTCCGGCGTTTTCTCAATTTTTTCGAGAACCAATCGGTAGAAAATGTTGATATTTGGTAGGTAGGTTCAGATAAGGTCTACAAATGTTGTGTTGAAATATTTTTGAATTCCGTTCAAGATTACGCCAGTAATCAGGTTTTTCAAAATTGTAGATGTATTGCGGGTTGCATGTCTTTCGCCTTGATACGACCAATCCTTACTGTAAATTCAATGATTCAGTGAGATTATAGATAAAATAATTTGGAAGATATTGAATCAAGTTTCAAACTATGTCCGATATAGTTCCCAAGGCTACGCTCAATATTAGCGTTTTACTATTTTTCGGAATTTTCAGAGTTTTTCTTGGATTTTTCGAGAATAAATTGTTAGAAAATGTCGAAATTTGGTGTACAGGTCCAAATTAGGTCTAGAAATGCTGTGTTCAATGAATTTTGAATCCCTCCTGAACGGAATTTGCAGGCGAGCGAAGCGAGCCTGTTTTCCTCAGCTTACACTGACAGAGGTTATGCAGGCGAGCGAAGCGAGCCTGATTGACTCACTGAAACTGCTGATACTGTCGGGGGTCCAGGGGGCGGAGCTCCCTGGCTAGGCGGAGAAGGCGAGCGAAGCGAGCCTGCCGGCTAGTCTTTAATACTGTATTGCAAAATAATCCACAGATTCATTATCACATTCCCCAATAATACCTCACAAAAATTACCTACTACCCATACTAAACTGTAATCCAAAGATCAAGTACATAATCACTACAGCCCCAACTTCAACTACTATTTATAATACATATCTTCTACCCCAGCATTAACCACTTCCCTCAGAAGGCCGTATACTGTATGATTCTTATATTCCGACGATTATTAAATAAAGATTTAGCCGCTCTATCTTTATGAGTTGGGAGCGAATGATTATTATGATCCACTTGATGATTATTATGATATTATGATTCACCTGCTGTGCGAAAATAATAAACTAGCGCTTCTCAACGTCGTAGAAATCATCATAAAGTTCATAAAATGCTCTTGACAAGGTTGTAAAATTCGAATCTGTGTTAACACTACTATACCGGACTGACCCAAGGCTGTACCAAATGATGAGAAGTACGGTACAGTATTCCTAGTTCTGTTATCTTTATCACTTGGTTTCATTCCTTGTTTCCGTGTACTTTTTATCATCTACATCATCTTCTTCGTCCGTCTTTATTCTTCTTCCTCCTTCTTTTTTCTCGTATTCTTCTTTCTCAAGTATCGTTCCTCCTCACCGTTTCTTCCTTTCTAATGAGCGTTATCTTTTTAGGATTCCTTCCTTATTTTCCTCTTTATCTTTTGTCTTGTGATGTTTTCATTTTTCTTTTTCTGGATTTTCATCTCCTTTTTGTTTCCTTTTCTACGTTCACTTGTATAATTATTATTATCGTAACTATTTCTTCTTCTTTTTCATCATCTTCTTCTTCTTCTCATCCTTTTTCTTCTCCTCCTTCTACTTCTCCTCCTCCTTCTTCTTCTTCTTCTTCTTCTTCTTCTTCTTCTTCTTCTTCTTCTTCTTCTTCTTCTTCTTCTTCTTCTTCTTCTTCTTCTTCTTCTTCTTCTTCTTCTTCTTCTTCTTCTTCTTCTTCTTCTTCTTCTTCTTCTTCTTCTTCTTCTTCTTCTTCTTCTTCTTCTTCTTCTTCTTCTTCTTCTTCTTCTTCTTTCTTCTTCTTCTTCTTCTTCTTCTTCTTCTTCTTCTTCTTCTTCTTCTTCTTCTTCTTCGTCATCTTTCTTTTTTTTCTCTTCTTCTTCTATTCCGTTCTCTTCACCTTTATAATAATCCACCTATTCTTTCTTTTTCTCTCGTTCATTTGGTATACTATGAGAAAAATATGTGAAAAAATAATTAAATAGCCTATACTCCCATCATGTTTGTTATATTCTCCAGTATTCCTACTCGCAATCAATCAATGATTCTTTCTTTCTCTTCGAGTTCTTTTTCCCCCGCATTCTTCTTCTTCTTTTTCTTCTTCACTTTTCTCCCAAATCGTTCAACCAATTCGTCTTCTTTTCAAATTTCTTGCAACTGCAAGTAATAAAGGATTCTATTCCCACTGGTTTCGAGTCGACTATAAATCGAGTTTACAAGGAAAATTGTTGCTGGAAACTGAATGAAAAGTATAGAAAACTTTGCACACCTATGAATTTCAAGTCCTTGAATTGAAATTCCTGTTGAACTTCACAACACTGCGGTTAGTTTGCCCTTCAGAGGACATTCATCATTCACCAGTGGCTTGTTACGAGCTGAAATTGTGCCGAGTCATCAAATCGCCGCAGTCAGGTATCGTTTCTAGGATAATTACTTTTTCTATTTTCGTTGCCTGGTGTGTTGATTGAAAAGGTCACTGTCTATCACAAATCACACGTATAGTCTGTCCAAGCAACGAAGAAATTCTGACAAGATTAGAATATGACTCCAGCTCTGTCAATATTGGTTCAAGAATTATAAACATGGTATTAACAGTAGATCATATTGTTTCCCACGATTTGAGATAAAATTGATAATTCTTGTACTAATATTGACCGAGCTGGAGTCATTCTTCCATCTTGCCAGGGGGTCTTCTTTGCTGTGACAGACTATAGCGGACTGACGACCTATATGAAATGAAACTAAAGTTTTGGTGCTCTGCCTCTGAGCAGTGAGTAGAAGAGATATATTCACTACTCTGAGCTTCATGTTATATGTTATTTGATGTAAATTCCGACTTGAAATAGATTGATACATGACACGTGGAAGATATACAATGGGATATGGGAATGCAATTTATTGCAAGTCGAATGTTACACCAAAAAGAGTCTGGTACTACCGACTTGGTAAACTGTCTCTTGAATATTACACGAGTGCGTTTAGCATATCTCAAGCTGCACTGCTCTAGCTGCAAGGCTTTAGCTGTGCGTTTCAGCTGTTCGTCTCGAGCAGTCACAGATCACTTATAATTACAGAGTGTCTAGCAGTCGGGAGAATCGAGAAAGTCGGGAATTAGTCTTGAAATGAAATAAAGTCGGGAAAAGACGGGAATTATCCTGGAATTTTAAGTTGTCGGGAAAATTCATCTCTATTTATAAAGAATTGACTCAAGGTTAAATATTAAATTAACGTTTTCGCATGTTGAGTTATCTTTATATTGGGCGTGCCTGAACTAGTGTTTGATATCGAACATCGATATTTGCAAGTGTTTTCAATTCAAAGTTAGAAACTTAATAAGGGAATAATTCCTGTGAAAAAACTATGGAGTTTTTAAAAAAAATGTAACTTGGGAACGGTTGATGATACATATTTGTTATTGGTCTCAATCTCTTCCAAATTCTATTCTCTAGAAAATACGTGCATGAAATTTCGGCACCTATTTACGAAAAACTGAAATTTTGCACCTTTCAACCCACCTCCCCCAAAAACCTGATGCTCAAAAGGATGTAACTTTTTACCAAACATTGCAGGGGTTGTATAGAACAAGTTGGCGTAGGAATCGTCCTTTCTCTTTGGATGATGATGTTCGAGTCTAATTGCACCGCACTATATGTAAACATATAATGTGTTAATAGTATTTTCTCATGTATATATTAAAATATACCCTATTTTAAGACATAGGATAGTATTTTTTAGACGAGTTGCAATGTTTAAAAATGCATAGAGAAACTCCAACTTTGTCTTGTCGGGAAAAAGTCTTGAATTTCATTCATGCAAATTGCTAAAAACCCTGAATTACCATACAATTATACATGTACATGGACATCATGTTATAAATAATCATCATACTATAATTTGCAAACTATAGATGTGCAGTTTTGGAGCTGCGTAGCTCGGGCTGTCGCTTTGGAATGCTATCTCTAGTCAGTAGTATGCTCTTTGGCTGCAGGACTGACTATTTATGCTTTAGCTAAATTCTGTACAGTGATTTGAGCTTGAACCAGAATATTGTGTTTGTCTTTGATTTTACAAGAGTTTTTATTAGTCCAAACTACATGGCAGTTGTTCAGCATTTAATTTTTCTACCAGATAACCTGATATACATAGAAGTGTAATAGTATAATGAGTTTGGAAAAGGCGTTTTTACAAACGAATAATTATGTTCTCCAAACGAGCGGTACGCGAGTTTGGAAAATAATTATGAGTTTGTAAACTTTTCCACACGAATTATGTACATTTTTTTGTCATACTAGACTGAGAAGGATTTATTAAAACCTCAAACAAATGAAAACATTAACTGTAGCCAACATAACCTCAACACAACACTAGCAATAGCACAAAACAAACGCACACAGTGAACTGTCATGGCGGCTCGTTCGACTCGTTTATTCATACGTCGGAGTTCGGAAAAAACATTTTCATAATTATCATCGTGATGATGACTAGTGCCGTAGTAACCATCAAAATGATTATTCCCGCATTCAGAACAGCTGATTTTTGATTCTCCTGTAAACGGCAATTTTCCAAACGCAAATCTAGCTTGGAAAGTTGTGTATTACATACGAGTACGGCGAAAAAATTATAATTTATACATGTAGACACAGTTCACCAGATAATACAAAGTGAGATAGCCGCGTTTGCTTTGTTGTTCCGCCACTAGAATGAATAAATGATTATTTATTCATTTATAACATAAGTTTTGTAACATATGTTTAGAATGCGTTGTCGGAAGTCGAGTAAATTCTTTGGAAACATCGTTTTGAATTCCTGCACAACCGCCTAATTGGACTAGGTCGTTTTTTTACCCTTCCATTCATAGAACGAACAATTCCAGGATCGTTAATTGGTGCGGTGTGGTCGTTTGTTAGTTGTTTAGTATAGGTGACAAATTGGTGTGGAGAACAACTAATACATAAATGTCGGCCTAAAACTCTGCTTGTTTTTAGACCTTTGTGAAGTCTCTCTTTAGTACTTGCTGATAAAATTTGGTTTCCGTCACTCCTTACTTCAACAAAGTAAAATATAGTACAACCTTGTACACTATATATATATCTCTTTTCCACAGTATAGGTGACGCCAAAACGTTGGGCGGTTTCGTCTGTCTCTTGTACTTCATATTAATTATTTTCATATATAATTTATTTTCCCAGTTTAATCATTGATAAATTTCAATCAAGTAATCTATTTACCTATGAATTTTTCTTCTAATTTTACATCCTACTGATACCTATAATATTTACCTACTAATATTTACCTAAATATTTGGACTTATTATAAAAAATTTCTGAAGGGACAGTTTTGGGAGTAATCCTGTAGAACCTACCATTGAGTAATGTATGTGTTGTAACCTGAAAATAAATAATTAAATTTGAAAGGTCATGTAAAGCATTGAGATTATTGTCTCCTTTGATTCTAAAAACATCATCTAGGCATAGCTGAATGACAACTGTAATTGACAAAATCAGCTGTTGGAGCGTACAAGGTGCAGACGAAACCGCCCAAATTTTTTGCCGTCAGCTTTACCAATCTCGTTGTAGAGATTTATTATGGATGAATTTATTGTTATTGCACTTCTGGTCATTAGTTTATGTTTCTTGTTAATATGAAATTGGGGGAACTTGGACATAAAATTCTAATAATAATCAAGTATTCAAGTCATTCACTTCTCTTGTCTGAAGACTGGAAACAAGGAACTGATGGAAAAGATTGTGAAGGAAAAAAGGAAGAATCTGAGTAGAAAATGCAAAGGAAGAACGAGGATAAAAGAAGGAATGCACCTCTAAAAAAGTGAGAATCTCTTGATCTTAAACTGCTCTTGCAATCCAGATAGTGTCTAACCTGACACTTCTTTACTACTGCACATATAATTATTATACTGCACTCTATCATGTACTGAACAAAAAATATATTGCATATAGTCTGTCCAAGCAAAGAAGACATTCTGGCAAGATGGGAAATGACTCTAGCTCGGTCAATATTCCTTTAAAAATTATAGATTTGGTCTCAAATTGTGAAAAACATTCTGAACTACAAATTGAGACAAAATTTATGATTTTTGAAACAATATTGACTGAGTTGGAATCGTTTTCCCATCTTGCCAGAATGCCTTCTTTGCTTGGGCATACTGTAGTATACTGCAAGTTTTGCACCTTGCTAAATTATCTCCAGAAGCAATTTGCTGGTGGTATTTAAACAGCGTCAAATTACTGAATTGCTCCCATGCACTTTCACCAATTACCGTCGCTAAAGTGTCTAAATTATCGCGATAGCACTTGTTTTAAAAGGCTTCAATGCCGACGGTATTCTATGAAAATGTTAGGAGTAAAATGGGAGAGTTGTGAATGGGTGTTATGAGTTTTAGAATAGCCACCTTCCATTAATAATGAATCAATAATCAACTAATAATAATAATTGATAATCAACCTTCTATTTTAATGAGGGCTATGGTTTTAGTTATTAGTTATAATTTTGTTATGAATTTCATATTTCAGTTAGTTGAATAATTGATATTACAGCGCGAATTCAAGGAAAATATGGATTCATGGTTGCAAATTTATTTTCCTAGTTTAATCATTGTGCACTTGATAAATTTCAATCAAGTAATCAATTTACCTATGAATTTTTCTTCGAATTTTACATCCTACTAATATCTATAATTTATATTTTACTATAATTTACTATAAATACTATAATTTTACATCCTACCTATACCTTATAGGTTTCTGGAAGTAGAAGTATGACATCTGAAATAATCATCTATCAAACCATATGAAATAGAATATACTATGAATAGATAAAATGAAATTAATCAAATACCCTTTTTATAAACTTTTCAAGTATTATTTTTAAACAGACAAGTTTCAAGCTTTAGCCCATTTTCTATGTGAATAAAATTATACTTACATTGAAAATGGGCTAAAGCTTGAAACATGTATGTGTAAAAATAAAACTTTCAAAGTTCAAAAAAGGGTATTTGATTTATTTCATTCTATCTATCAATTATTTTAAATAGCTCTATGTTTAAAGTTTAATTTTCAAACATACTATGAAATTATGATGTTTCAAACTATGAAAATAATAATGATTTTTCAAACTATGAAATAAACATCAAACTAATGTTATATCATTTCCTTGTCCAACTAACTCTCTTCCATTCTTGTTATTTTATGTAGTATTGAAACCATAAATATGATGATTTCTCCTTTGTAGCTACTTCAAAATTCCATGTTCTGTCATTACATTTGCTACTTGCTCAAAGCATGTTCAGCAGTATCTCCAATGTTAATGTTGTATGGAATTGAAGGAATATTAGCAAACAGATTTTAAACCATATTTATGCAAAAATGTCAATTGTGCAGCATTTTTATGTAACGCTAAACACTATAACAGTCTTACCTACTTGAAAATTCATTGAAAAACTCAATAATACCTGCATTGTAAATTGACAAACAATTCAATTCTAATAGGGCTTCGCTACTATAAACTCCAATACAAACTTCGAAAATTTAACTTTCAAATTCATAGATTAGTTGAATAACACGAAAATACTATCAGTTTAATAGGTCAGTTACTATACTATTCAGTTTATAAGTTACATTGAAAATTCAAAAACAATATCGTATTATTTAAGATTACAGTTGAAAATACAAAAACAATAATTTAGTTGATTCTTATTCTTATAGCATTTCCTGGGGAATTATTCCCAATTTGATAAATATTTTTCTATTTGATATATTTCGAAGATTCTACTTCCCAGTATGTATCTATGCTTATAACAATAGTTTTATAGTTTAAAAAGTACAGTATTTAAGAATTTTAACTTTAAATCATCAATTCTTTAGTATACTCCCAATACATTCTTAAGAAGCAAACACTATTTCAAACATACAATTATCCGATATCCTGTCTTCAAGTAAATCCAGCTTATTTCCGTTATTTCTAATCCTAGTAATCATAGGCTACTTACCACGGGTGCCCGTCCAGTGGTAGATCATTTGGAATCTTAGTTTATCGCCTATAAAATACCAGTATTTCCTGGCATTAGGTTAGCTGCTTTCACTTTTTATACAGTTTATACACAGTTTCTGAACAATTCCGCTAGTTTTTGAATAAAGGTTCCCGCAATCAGAGAAGACACGCGGTTACATATACTTTACATTGTGATGAGGTGTCTACCCAGCTTACGCAAATATTCCGACAAAACAGTAGAGGTGTCTAGGAAATATGTCGACTTCCTCTAATCGATGGAACTTCCTAAACGGAATACAGTGTATTCACTATCTTTTACGTTGTTTAACGATACGGAAATTACATTTATTCGAGTATAGGTTGGTTGGTTTACGACACCTTTGTTTCGCGGTTTATACGTTGGAAAGTTTATAGCGACGTTTGTAGGGGAGATTTTCCGTTTTGTTGCAAATAAAAAAGCACTGGCGGCTCGTGCCCACGAAACAGGTGAAGTGCTGTACAGTAAAAGATACGAGCACTTCACCTGTTTCGTGGTCACGAGCCGCTAGTGAAAAAGTGAAGCTGAAACTGAGTATTGGTAGAGAAACGGATGCTGTATGAATTATTGTTGAAATGGGGGTTTTCTTGTGAATTTATTAATGTTCATGGACTATCGTATTGTTTGTGTATTTCTACTATATTTGATGAATATTGTTGCTAGGATTGAAGAAGGAGGGAGACGTTATTGAAGGAATTTGTGGATTTTTGTCAATTAGAGTTGTCGTTTAGCTATAATGTTTTTGAAATCAAAAGAAACAATGTATGCTTTATATCAGCTGTTGGTAGCTCACATCAGCTGTTAGTAGGTTACAACAGCCTTACTTTTCGTGCAAATCTCCAAGCACTCTTCATTTTCGATTGTTGTGTCTCTTCTCATGTGACTTCAAGTAGCTTGTCTGAATCCTCATAGAGAAAGAAAACATTCTAGGAGGAAAATACATTGATATTTTTCTAATAAATATGAAAACTCACTACCAGAGAGAATAGAACTGAAGAATAGTCTCTCTATTTCATACTCTCTGCCCGATATAAGTTATTATGCTTTCTGCTTTATCATCTTTATTATCACTTGACCTCTTCTCCACTATGCTTCCGTTTTCTCCATTTTCATTTTCACTCTTTTTCTTTTATATTTTTTCTCTCACTTTATTTCATATTTTTCCCTCCCTTCTTTTATATTTCTTCCCTCCCTTTCTTTTATATCTTTTCTACACCTTTTTCTACTTTTATTACCATATTTCAGAGAATAGAACTAATAACTTGTGGAAAGAGACTATTCCAGATTCCAGACTCCTTACACGAATAGGACTGACTCCGCTACAATGCAAAGGAGTAGGAGGCCATCTGATCAAAATGTGTGTGTAATGTTCGTTTGAGAGCATTGTGTCAGTGACCTTGACCTTGTGGTTGGTGGGAGGGGGACTTGGAGGTGAGGGTCACCGCATGAAATGACCTTGAACGTGGCCTTGGCTGACCACCAGCTGTTTGCCGCTCATTTCCATTATGATAGCGCTACTTGTCACCTATTCAAATGGTGCCTCTCTCATAGTCTGTCCAAGCAAAGAAGACATTGTGGCAAGATGGGGAAGTGACTCCAGCTCGGT